>JASAUF010000024.1:1200000-1764892 GCA_030180095.1 Magnolia changhungtana
GCCTATGCATCCCGAATCTTCATGACTTGAGAAAGGAAGTTCTCAAAGCTGCACATAATTCAAAGTTGGCAATGCATCCCGGTAGTACAAAGATGTATCGGGATTTGAAGCGTTCGTACTAGTGGGACAACATGAAGGCCCACATAGTAGATTATATATCCCGTTGTCTCACATGCTAATAGGTCAAGGCCGAGCATCGTCGACCTCCTGGTTACTTCAACCCATGCCCATAGCTGAATGAAAATGGGATTTCATTTTCGGGTTATCGAAGATGAGGAAGGTACATGACTCCATTTGGGTGATTGTGGACCGATTGACAAAATCGGCTCATTTCCTCCCGATTAGAGTTTCAAACTCAGCAGATGATTTAGCCAAGTTGTACATCAAAGAGATCGTATGTCTACATGGAGTTCCTATGGAGATTGCGTCAGATCGAGATACATGATTCACGTCCATTTTCTGGACTCGAATTTAAGAAGCAATGTGAGTGATATTGAAGTTCAGTATCGCGTTTGATCCACAGACTGGTGGGCAGAAGGAATGGGTAAATCAGATTTTAGAGGATATGTTGCGGGCATGTGTGCTTAATTTCAAGGATAGTTGGGATAACTACCTTCCTATCCCAAGTTTTCTTATAACAACAACTTTCAAGCGAGCATTGGTATGGATCCCTACGAGGCACTGTATCGGCGCCCATGTCGAGCACCCCATTATTGGGCAGAAGTTGGCGAGAGAAGCCTGCTTGGCCCAGATTTAGTGCAGGCGACCTCTGAGAAGATTGACATTATAAGACGTCAACTTCTTGCAGCACAAAGCAGATAGAAGAGTTATGCCAATACACGACGGTGGCAGTTAGAATTCGAGGTTGGGGACCACGTGTTTCTTAAGGTTTCCCCAATGAAGGGAGTACTCTGTTTCGGCAAGAAAGGGAAGCTTACGTTAAGATTCATTGGTCCATTCCAGATTGTGGATCAAGTGGGTGCGGTAGCATACCACCTTGCTTTGCCCACGCCACTCGTGGGCATGCAGAACGTATTTCACGTATCGATGCTAAAGAAGTACGTTCCTAATCCTGCTCACATTATCAAGTGGGAGCAGGTGCAGTTGAGTGAAGATGCTACCTATGTACTGCGACGTACACGTATCCTGGATAGGAAGGAACAGGTGTTATGCAGTAAAGTTATCCCTCTTGTGAAAGTATTGTGGACTCACCACTCAGAGGAAGAGGTGACCTGGGAAACAGAAGCCGAGGTCTGTAAGAACTACGCTCAGATTCTCGAGGAGTACGAAAATGTACTAATTTTGAGGACAAAATTTTTCTTTAAGGGGGGTAAATTGTAACGTCTCGATAAAATTCATACAAAGACCTTAGTACCACCTTAGGCAGAAATCACTAAGGACCAAATTCTTTAGAAATTAAACAAAAATTAATTAAGTACTAAACTAAATTAATCAGTGGATTAGCTTAAACCACCATTTATATGAACTGTAAGACCCAAAACCACTTAATCGCTAACTCAACATTACCCAAGAACTTAGGAGCAATCTCAAAACCCAGTTGCTCTTGGGAGCACATTGAAACTTCGTATCGGACGTAGACCGCGTGTCGAAAGTCCGACTACCGTGAAACTATACAGTTATGACCGCCTTACTGGGCTTGACAACCATCGTGGGAATCGAGCCCGAATAGTATCCAAAAATGCACAACTAGAACCCTAAGTAAAGTGTGTGAGAAACGCGAATATCTTTAGAAAATAAACTCAAACTTAAGTGAATTGGGCCATTCGTTTACGGGCAAAATTAAAGACTACGGACCGTCAGATTCTGACCAAACTATACCATTGGATCAGGGAAATTTTCCTGCACAAGTCAGTACACTTGTGGCCCTGATCGAGTGACGATGATTGTTGAACTGAAACAGGTCCTCCACGGTCGATCTACAAATCTGATTGGACCAAGATCTTAACCTGGCTTAGATCCATGGTCAGGGAATTTACTCCATGACTTAGGTGAGAAATGGGCTCCAGATGAGTCCTGTTTGCCCAAAACAGACGCCCTTTGGATAGAACCTAAGTATACCATGGCCCTAGGGCCATTTGAACTAGTTTTGGGCCTATTTAAGGACCTTAAACCACCCCTCTCTCATTCCATACGAATTCTCTAAACCTAGGAGAGAGAAGAGAGAAAAGAGGAGGAAAGAGTGAGGAGAAGAGAGAGAGAGAGAGGGAGATCGTTGCTGGAATTCACTCTCACGACTCCATGTACTGAATCACCTTCCCGCCATCGCTACACCATTGATTCCAAATACGATTTGGATAAGAAATCTTAACCCTAATCTTGTTTTAGGGATTCAAATAGAGGAAGCGACGAAATAGCTAACTTATTTCGTGATTTAGATAACCATCGTTTTATAGACGGAGACGTAGTGTACGAACTGAGTTCGTAACGAGTTAACCGATGAAAAGTGCAGACTATAAATGTTTAGGTTATGGTTTTCAAGGCTTTTAATGTCAGCAATGATTTATGTCTGACTTGATTGCTGCCTCATGACTTTAGTTATGATGTATTCGATAAATTATACATGTGTGTGAACTATGTGACTATATTTTCCATTCCATGTGTTTGTTGAAATGTTTGAGTGAATGTGAAATTATGATTTATGCTTTCCATGACTATTAATTTAGAATACATGTGTGTTGTGTGCATGACAACTCCTTTATGAAAGGAATTGCCAAAATATATGCTATAACTAATTTGGTTTGTGTATATGGTATTATATAGCCTAAGTGTTTGATAAAATGTTTGAATGAGAAAGTGTTTGATAAATTACTTCCAACAAGGGTGTTGAGATGGGATTCTCAACCACCTTGTCCATCGTTATAGTTCCTTTCATGTAATGTAATTTGCTACTACGCGATTTATGGTTGAAATGCATATGCATGACTATAGGTTCAATGTGTTCGATGAAATGCTTAAATGAAAATTATATTTAAATTGTCTGTTAAATGCTGTTATGAATATCATATGTATCCACATGCTTCGTTTGAGTATGTTTGGGACTACTACATAGTCCAGGCAATCGGTAATGATTCCTGATTTAGTGGACGAATTCATTTCACCACATTAGACATGTTCGATGAATTCGAGTCGTACGGTGATTGTCGACAGTAGTTAGGCCACGTGGAGTGCTTATATGCTCCATGTCAATTAATTCAGCGTGCACTTATACAAATCAAACTTGTTAAATAACCCGATTGACCTATTGTGTGTTTACTATGTATGGACGCTATAGCTTGAATCTAAGGTACCACTTACCAATGGAAAGCCCATTTAAACCATGGTGCCAAGATCCGCCAAGACTCATGAGTTGGACATGGTGGTATGGGACACCGTGGTCAAGCTGTCAGCCTACGCCGGGGTGATGAGACTCCCCATAGTGATCAGTGAGCAACCTAAACTCGTGAGCCATATACAGTGGTATGAGACATTGTATTCGAGTTGTCGGCCTATGCTAAGGTGACGAGCCTTCCTGTAGTGACCTTGAGTATAAATTAGGCCTACGCTGAGGTGACGAGCCTCTCCGTAGTGACCTCCAGTGTAAACTCGTGAACTTGCCTATCCACTGCATTTAAATCGGGGGTGATGTTACCATATAACTTGCCTATCGTATGTGATTAACTAGGATTGACGACCCTAGATGGATCATCGTTTGGGTAAATGATATAAAGGGAGGTACCTTAGCTTCCCGAATCTGCTATATGAATAAGCCTAAATAATTACTTGGCTAACACGATCATGCACCGCATTGCGTGTGCTTTGGCGAGGAAGAGTACATTTTGGGAGTTTGCCATGCGCGATCGTGAGATGATGTCACTAAGAAAGTGCAGGAAAGGGCATGCATCATTACGCATATCATTTCTGCATTAACAAGAGTAATTAGGAAATGATTGTTGTACTGTTTTATCATTACTGCTTGACTAAATTGATAACACGTTAACCTTTGCCTTATAGTACCACTGAGTTGATCACTCACTCCCACTCTGGGACGGTGTTTTAAAACACCAACTAGACTCTGATGTAGATGCAGGATGTGATGCGGCTTAAGTGACGGAGGCGGACTTCATGGATGAGGAGGAGGAATTCTCCCATATTCAGCTATCAGGCGGGTCTCTGAAGACCTTGATCTGACTCGACGAGATTATAGGATTACATGGATTAGTTGGACAGTTACATTTTGATATTTTGTAAGGTTTGGAACAAACACTTATATATATTCAGCTTGGAACAAATTCATACTCCAGATGGTGAAACATTTTCTTGTTATAATTCAAGTACTTAAGTCCTCTGCTTGCTTAATTTAATCGCACTTAGAGTATGATATGTTATTTTAGATTAATCCCACTCTTGTTTAATGCACTAATACGGACAACATTTAATCATCATTATCTATGTTACATAAGTGATGCATTGAAACTCGAGAGTTGAGATTTGCTTGACCCCTAATTTTTAGGGCATTACAATAGTCCTATTCAACCCCCCCCCCTTTCTAGGACTGAGAGCTCACCCTTTTCAGAAACGTCGTTGGCAGAGGTGTAGATCGGCCATGAGGAGAGAGAAAGTAAGGGTTGAGGACGTGCCCCGACCGAAAATAATGCAACATCGACCGTTTTGGAAATCCCTTTATCTACGGAATAGATGGCCATTAATTTAGTCAAAGTGGTTTTACCTCCTATTATGTATGACCATGATGCTAACGTTCTGGCCAACCTCATGAATCGGCTGGTCTAAAGGACAAATATGACTATGATAATCTACCCAATTATCTTAGTGATGAATGTTTCCTGAGGAATGAGTGACCAGTGAACGAATTAGTAGCAACCGCTGAAGCATTGCAAGTGGTCTCACTAGTGACCACATCGTCTGGTGTTACGGCCGATGAGAATGCTGAGCATATTAAGAAAAGTCTCAATGCGTAAGATAGCTCAAAGACACTAGGGGTGCAATGTCTGAGTTTGGAGATTATGTTTGGGACATTGCCACCCGTCGTGTTCCATTGCAATATAGTATTTACTTTGCCTTTTATTTTTCAGGCTAAATTGGCCTAGCGGAGTAAGATAGCAAGTGATGTAGAGGAATTTAGCCCTCATGTGTGATACAACATACCCCTTTCCCATCAAAGGAAACGATTAAAGGGATACTTGAAGTGGAAGAGACGTCAAATGTGAACACCGTTACAGTTGAATCAGGAGCTACGTCAGAAAGAGTAGTCATAGAAAGACCAACTTATGACACGATGCAACACCTCAAGCCGTTGTATATATCTGCTTACCTTGAAGGTTGCCTAGTCATCAGGATTCTGGTGAGCAATTGTAACGCCCTGAAAATCGGGGGTCGAGTGTAACTCAATTCCCGAGTTCCAACGCATCACTTATGCAACATATTTAATGATGTTTGAATGTTGTCTATGTTAGAGCAATAAACATGAATGAGATTATACCAAAACAACAATTCATACTCCAGATCAATTGTATAAAAAGCAAGCGGAAGACTGAACTATATATATATGTATGTAAAGAAACAAAATAAACGTTTCATTCTCCAGAGTATGAATCCAT
The DNA here is from genome assembly GCA_030180095.1 of Magnolia changhungtana. Lineage (NCBI taxonomy): Eukaryota > Viridiplantae > Streptophyta > Magnoliopsida > Magnoliales > Magnoliaceae > Magnolia > Magnolia changhungtana. The sequence continues at coordinate 1,205,616 of JASAUF010000024.1, forward strand.
CTGAGTCTCCATATACATTTCTGTTTATAATCAAAATGTCAAAAATAAACTAGGTACAATCCCTGTAGAACCCGTCAATCCTGGCAACCTAGTCGAAGCCGCTAGAGAACTGCATATACGAGAACTCCTCCGGTCCTCGTCATAATCGTGCCCGCCTCCGAGTCGTCGGATCGCCTAAACTCGAGAGCAGTCGGTTGGTGTGCGCAACACCGTCCCGTAACGTGGGAGTGAGTAGCTAACTCAGTAGAACAATAAGGCATAAGTTATCATGTTATCAATACAGTCAAGCAATAATGATAAAGCAGTAAATCAATCACTTCTAGTTACTCTGATTAATGCAAGTATGAATGCAGGTATGATGGATGCCCTCACCGACATACTCCCTCATGCGACACCATCTCACGTTCATGCATGCTTACATCCCACAGTGCTGCTCCACATCTTCCAGGCACATGCGATGCATGATGAGCATGATTACCGAGTTTTTAATTAATCCATTTCAAACAGCAGGATTGGGAAACTAAGGTATCTCCCTTGTATCATTCCCAAACATGATCCATTCTAGGGTTGTCAGTCCTAGTTAATATCAGACAATGATGTATTTTCTAGGTCATGCCGCAGAGACGCTGTGGCCATTTACGCACAAAGGTTGCACCACTCCCCATCACCCCTTAAACGATTCATCACTATACGTAAACAGTGCCTAGTTCATACTCTATATATCACGGCGAACCCAAAGGCGCACCGCGACTTCAGAATATGCTCGCGGTCACTACAAAGGGCTGCTAGGGCTGTTACGCACAAAGGTTGCACCACTCCCCCATCACCTTATCAATGTAGGCCCACAACGCGAATATAGTGTCCCATACCACCATAATCGGCTCACGAGTTAAGTTGCTCATTGGTCACTATAGGGAGGCACGTAGCCCCAGCGTAGGCCGACAGCTCGACCATGGTGTCCCATACCACCATGCCCGGCTCATGAGTCTTAGCGGATCGAGGTACCATGGTTAACGGGATTTTCACTGGTAAGTTTGGTACCCTAGGTTCAAACATTAGCGACCAAACATGGTGAACATACACAAGACACGCGGGTTACTTGACGTGTTCGGCTGGCTCGAGCACACAACAAGTTGGGTGATATGAAGCGCAGAAGCACCTCGTGTGGCTAACCACTATCGCCAACCGAAGTACGACACGGGTTCGCCAACACATCATGTGTGGCGGAACGAATCCCAACCACAACTTCAAGTCTGATACCGGGTGCCTGGACTATGGACATAGTCCCAAGCTCAATCAAGTCCTAACCATAGCATGTGAAATACAGCATGATAACATGGTAATTCAAGAACACTAGCAATCATGTTATAAAGCTAATCATGAAGCATGTTAATAAACAAGTTACAAAGCATGTTCAAAAGCATGTTATAAAGCATTATGCAAATAGGGATACAAATACATATATCTCATAGGTGAGTGGTTAGAGTGAATAACCACATGGAGGGTATCATATGTGACTCTAAGGTAGCTGAGAATCCCATCTCAGCACCTACCTAAGGTTCTAACACTTAAGCACTTACACTCACAAGCAATTTCACCAACACTTGGAATGCACTATTTCAACATACATGACGTATGCTAGAGGAAAGTGCACTAGGGTTGTCCCTTTACCAAACTAGTATTTTATACATATACATCATATTCATACAGCAAATAAACCTGACAATCACATCAGCAAATTTTATACGTATAGGGTACTTTCTAGTATACCCAATTTCGACATACATAGTGTTTACAAGGGAACTTGTAATACGACGATTCTTTTCACCAAGCAATTAACTTATACGCACTTAATATAATTATACAACAATTAATTATGACAAACACGTCGCAAAAATATACACGTATACGGTACTTCTTACAATACCGTATTTTTACATATATGGTGTATATTAGTAAACATGTATTTAGGCGAACCCTTTCGCCAAATGAGTATTTTATCCATACATCATATGTCCATACGACAATTAAACATGTCAAACACATTTCCATAAAAAATACGTATACGGTATTTTATACGAATACCTAAAGTATGTGAAATTCCAAATTCTACAATTCTAATCGAAACAGAAAACGGAAGGCACTTTGTACATGTACAATTGCATGCAGATCATGAATCTACCATTATCTGACGTTGAAAGTGTTGAAAACCGCAACTTATACACTTAAAGTCCTCACCTTTGCCTTTGGAATCACAACGAATCAGCAAGGGTCGTTGAGCTTCCGTATACGGGAGTTTTCTAGCCTAAAGAGCGGAATCAGTTAGCCTTTACATAACCTACAACGATCTTACATCAAATCAGACCTAGGGTTAGGGTTTCTTACCTTCAAACGGAATGGATACACGAGAAAACACCGGAAAGGAGCGGTGTAGGTCGTGCGACAACCGAAAGCAAGAGGAGGAAGATCTCCCACAAATCCCAAGCTCTTCTCTCTCTTTCTCTTTCTCTCTAGGGTTTTAATCCCAAATTCGTATGGCATGTGAGAGGGGCTGTTCTAAGCTCCTTTTATAGCCAAAATTCGAAAATAGACTCGTGTTCAAGGGTTACCGCTAATATAGGATATTCGTCACTTTTTTCAAACTAAAAGAGAGGCTTGGTAGCCCTCCTTGAGCCAAACGTCGAATTAAGCTCACCACCTATGAATCTATGTGGGATTACGTTTTCGACTCGATCGGATTCCCAGCATCGCACGTGGCGGACCACTTTCGGTTCGGCGGTCGGTGGTCCACGATCGAAATTCCAAGTACATGTAAATGTTCTGAAATTTTTCTTAATCCGAGGGTGTAATTTGGTCGGATTTCGATGGTCGAGTTGCTTAATACTTGTGACGCAGTTAAGCGAAGGTGCGATCACTATTCGATATTTATTTTGGGATGGGAATAGTATTTTTCACACGCCCTCGCTCCGGATCGAAACGAATGGCCGTGGGACATCGGATGGACCTGATTTTTGAGATGATTGTCAAGTCCAGTGAGGCGGTCCTAGTTCCTTAACTTTGTGTTAAACGGACTTCCGATGAGCGGTCTAGACCTAATACGAAGTTTTGTTTCATTCCCGAGAGCAGCCGGGAAATGAGTTTGGTTCTAAACTTTAGGGTAACCTAGCGTCACTTGTTTTGCAAGTTTTGGGTCTTGCTGATCATATTTAAAGCGATCCCAACGGATTTCATGGCTAATTGAGTTTAGTACTTAGTTAACTTTGTTAAATTTCTAAAGGATTTAATCCTAATTGATTTCTGGTCGAGGTGGTACTCGAGCCAACGTACGAAAATTTACGGGTCGTTACAGCAATGGCCGTCAATCTTCTACCGCTAAGAATGATGTCAAAATTGGGGAGCAAGCAGACGATTTAATCCCGTTAGATGTCAATATTAATAATTTTTCCAGTTACATTGCAAACACTCATGGGGTTCTACCAGTTGATCTGATTGTTGGAACTAAAACAGTGTTAGCCTTGCTTTTTTGTGGTCGACAGCTCATCCAGCTATAATGCTCTACTTGGCAGGGATTAGATTTATTCGTTTGCATATATCCCATCATCTTTACACCTGTTCATAATTTTCTGGAATCAGGATAAGGTTGAATTAGTTTTGGTAGATAATAAACCCTTCTTGGCCACTTCCAACCCAAATGGAGCCTATTACTAGGGTGAAAAGGTAGGGCCAATTCAGTTCACTAAAAGGAATAAGCACAACTGACTAATTGGAATATCCGTAAAACAGAATCCAGCAGCATCGTGCAAGATATCATAAAACTGATTCGTCTAATTGATAATCTATCGAGGAACATTATTCCCTTTTGGCTGGTCCTGCATTGTACCATCGAGGAAATTCCATGATTGGTACACCAAAAGATAACTAGCTCAGGGCCAATTTCACGGCCAGAATAACAAGGCTCGAAGAAAGCCTGAAAGAGGCTAATGATGGTTGTCTCATGAATATGGCCGATGTAGATGTCTCAATTGAAGAAGAAGATATGGAGCTTAGGGAAGCCTTTGATAAGTTAGAAGATTCTCAGGCCCAAGTTCAAGATCCCTTAGTGAAGGTGAAGTTAGGAACTGAGCAAGACCCAAAGATTCTAGCGCAGCATGCCAACAACGTAGTAGCCTAGATCCAATCTCAGGCCTCACCTACAAACAATAAACAAGAAGAAATATAAACTAGAAATAGATCAAAGCAATCTAAACAAACCACGAGACAAGATTTACGTGGAAAAACCCCAAACTAGGGTAAAAAACCACGGATGCAAACTTCCACTATAAAGAACGAAGATTACAAGGCAATATACTAACCTCTCCCTTGGAGATACAGAGAAAACCCTTTTCCTACACCTTAGAATAGCTCCCCAATATTCACCTTAACCCTAGAATAGCCCTAGGGGACCCAATTTATAGTTTTGACAACTTTCCTTTCACATCCCAGTTACGAAAGGACTTGCGACACAAAATCCGTGAAACTCCTTTCTGTATCCCAGTTGCAAAAGGACTTGCGACACGAAATCTACACAACCTCGACTGGTAGTGGGTGGCCCTAGATGTGGCTCCACTTCTCAACAATCTCCCACTTGGAGACACATCGCCACAAACATTTATCTTTTTCATCCGGAGTGCACCACCTCCCCGTCTTCAAGCCTGAAGACCAATCAAAGCTTAACAGAGCTTCAGCTTCTCCCTTGTGACCTCCTTGGTCAGCATATCCGCAGGATTCTCACTTGTATGAATCTTCTCCAGAGCAATCGATCCATCTTCCAGTAATGAACGTATGAAGTGATATCTGATAGCAATATGCTTGGTCCTTGAATGAAAGGCTGAATTATTAGCCAAGTGTATTGCACTCTGACTGTCACTGTATAGCTTGCAATCTGCTTGCTTCTTACCGAACTCTTCCATAAAATCTTACATCCACACTATCTCCTTGCATGCTTCTGTAGCCGCAACATATTCTGTTTCTGTCGTACTGATAGATACTATCTTATGTAACTGAGAAACCCAACTGACTGCAGCACTTCCCAGAGTAAAGACATAACTTGTAGTGCTTCTTCTACTGTCGATGTCTCCTGCCAAATCTGAATCCATGTAGCCTTGTAGCTTGATTTTCGATCCACCATAACATAGCCCTACATCCTTAGTACCTACCAGGTATTTAAGAATCCACTTCACAGCTTCCCAATGTTCCTTCCTGGGACTGTTCATGAACCTGCTAACAATTCCCACTGCTTGAGCAATGTCTGGCCTCATGCTCACCATAGCATACATGAGACTCCCTATAGCTGACGCGTATGAGACTTTAGCCATGTAATCCCGTTCCTCCTGCGTCTTTGCCCCTTGCTCCTTAGATAGCTTGAAGTGGTTGGCTAATGGAGTGTTAACCAGCTCAGCACCTCCCATATTGAATCGATCAAGTACCTTGGCTATGTACTCTGCTCGTGACAACACCAGTTTCTTATTTTACCTGTCACGCTTTATCCTCATGCCTAGGATTTATTTTGCAGTTCCTAAATCCTTCATGAAAAATTCTCTAGACAGTTGTCTTTTGAGATCTGAGATGTCCTTCATGCTTGAACCGGCCACAAGCATATCATCAACATACAGAATAATGATGATGTACGACGTATCAAACTTCTTCAAATAACAATAGTGGTCTGCATGACATCTCCTAAAACTATTTCCCGACATGAAATTGTTGAACTTCTTGTACCACTGTCTCGGGGCTTGCTTCAGGCCATATAAACTTTTCTTCAGTCTGCACACCTTGTTCTCCTTTCCTGGTGCCACGTATCCTATCAGCTGATGCATATATATCTCTTTTTCAAGGACCCCATAAAGAAAGGCTGTCTTAACATCTAGCTGCTCTAGATGTAAGTCCTCTGAAGCCACTATACTTAAGACCATACAAATCGTAGACATTTTCAATGAAATCGATACCTGCCTTTTGTTGAAACACTTTCACAACCAATCTGGCTTTGTACCGTTTCGAACCGTCGTGCTCCTCCTTCAGTCTGTAAACCCACTTGTTATGAAGAGCTTTCTTACCCTTTGGTAGAGTGACTAGCTCTCATGTACGATTAGACTCAAGAGAGTCCATCTCCTCATCCATGACTTGCTCCCACTTAACCCGTGTATCTGACTGTAATGCCTCTTCAAAACACTCTAGTTCACCATTATCTGTCAGTAGTAGATAATATAAGGAGGGTGAGTATCGGATCATGGGTCTCCTCTTCCGAGTAAACCTCCTCATTACCAGTGTCTGTAGCCCTGCCTCGTACTACTCCTGTGCATGATCATCCAGTGGCGCTGTAACACCCGTGTCCGGTAACTCTTATAACTCTACAAATTCTTTCTCTTCAGCCTTATTTTCATGCACACTATCCTTATGCATCACTTTTTAATTGAAGACTACGTCCTTATTTCTGATGATTTTCCTATTTTCTGCATCCCAAAACCTGTAGCCAAAATCATGCTACCTGTAGCCTATAAACGTGCACTTCCTGAACTTCGCATCCAGCTTGTTTCTGTGCTCTGCGTCAATGTGAACGTATGAAGTGCAACCGAATACTCTAAGATGTGCTAGGTTCACTTCTTTCCCAGTCCACGTTTCTTCTAATAGCCCACCATCCAATGGTGTTGAGGGACTTCTATTGATGAGATATGCGGCAGTATTTACAGCATCCGCCCAAAAAGTCTTGGGCAACCCTGCATGTAACCTCATGCTCTTGGCGCACTCAAAGATGGTCCTGTTAATGCGCTCAGCCACACCATTCTGCTGTGGTGTCCCTGAAATCATTTTCTGATGTTTGATTCCATTTGTTGCACAATACTCCTCAAACCTCTTATCACAATACTCTCCCCCATTATCAGATTTGAGATACTTTACTATTTTACCTGTCTCATTTTCTACCATGACTTTTCACTTCTTAAATACATCAAATACATCAGATTTATGCTTTAAGAAATAGACCCACAGTTTTCTACTAGCATCATCAATAAAGGAAATAAAATAACATGAGCCATCGAGACATGATACCTATTGTAACGCCCTGAAATTCGGGGGTCAAGTATGAACTCAACTCCCGAGTTCTAACGCATCACTTATACAACATACACAACGATGGTTAAATGTTGTCTAAGTTAGAGCAATAAACATGAATGAGATTATACCAAAACAGTAATTCATACTCCAGTTCAATTGTATAAAGGCAAGCGGAAGACTGAAATTGCATATTTAAAGTATGTAAAGAACAATTTTTTTATGAACACCTGAGTATGAACACTAACTGAGTATCCATATACATATACTGTTTCTAAATCAAAATCAAAATACAATCTAAAAGATGAGTCCTGAAGTCCCCGCGATGCAGTCGGCCTAAGCATAGCCGTCAGAGTACTGCATAAATGAGAACTCATCCTGGTCCTCGTCAAAATCGGGCTCCGGCTCCTGAACCGACGCGCCGCCTATACCTGTGATAGAGTCTGGTTGGTGTTGCAAACACCGTCCCATAACGTGGGAGTGAGTAGCTAACTCAGTGGAACAATAAGGCATAGGCTAACATGTTATCAACTTAATCAAGCAGTAATGATAAAGCGGTACAATCAAACAAGTTTAACTACTCTTGTTAAATGCAAGTATGAAATGACATGATGATGTATGCCCTTGCCAAACCACCCTCATGCGACAACATCTTACGTTCGCGAATGCATAACTCCCTCAGTGCTCCACATCTACTAGGCACATGCGGTGCAATGATGCGCATGATTTCCGAGTTGTTATTAGTCCGTTTCAAACAGCAGTATTGGGAAACTAAGGTACCTCCCTTGTATCATTCCCAAAAATGATCCATTCTAGGGTCGTCAGTCCTAGTTAATCTCATACGATATTATGGTTTGAGAGGCGTAGCGAAGGCATCACAAAGGGCTCGTCACCTGTCAGCACGGATACAGATCTCACCGTATGCGGCTCAATTGTTGACCGTCAGCTCGAGTACAGGTCTTACCGTACTTAGCTCAATCACTAGCCGTCAGCTCGAGTACAGGTCTCATCATACTCGGCTCAACTCATACTCTAGTTGCTATGAAAGACTCATCGCCAATCACAGACCTTGGAGTATACTTGAAGATACTATAGAGGACTCGTCGCCCGTCAGCACGAGTACAGGTCTCACCGTACTCGGCTCTCGCCGTAAGTATCGACAGCTCGAATACAGTGTCCCATACCACCGTATTCGGCTCACGAGTTTAGGTTGCTCAATGGTCACTACGGGGAGGCACATGGCCCCAGCATAGGCCGACAGCTCGGCCACGGTGTCCCATACCACCATGTCCTGCTCATGAGGCTTAGCGGATCGAGGTACCATGGTTAACGGGATTGCCACTGGTAAGTTTGGTACCCTAGGTTCAAACAGTAATGACCAAACATGGTGAACACATATTCGACATATCGGGTTACTTGACGAGCCTGACTAGCTCGAGCGCACAACAAGTTGGGCGATATGAAGTGCAAAAGCACTCCGTGTGGCCAACCACTATCGCCAACCGAAGTACGACTCGGGTTCGTCAGACACATCCCTTGTGGCGACATGATTCTCAGCCCAATCTCAAGTCTGGCACCGAATGTTTGGACTATAGACATGGTCCCAAACTCAAATCCAAAAAAAGGAGTTCTCATCAATAGCATGTGGAGTTAAGCATGATAAACAAAGTAACACAAACATGTTAGGAGGCATGTCATAAAGCATGTTATAAAGCATGATATAAAGCATGTTATAAAGCATGTAATAGAGCACTATACAGATAGGGATACAAACACATATACATCATATGTGAGTGGTTGAAGTAAACAACCACATGGAGGAAATCCTACATGTCTCTAAGGTAGTCGAGAATTCCATCTCAAAGACCTTGACCTACGGTGCAAACATCCAAGCATTTGCTCTCACAAGCATTTACACAAACACTTGAGTATGTTATTTCAACATACATGACGTATGTTAGTAAAACATGTATTAGGGCTATTCTTTCGCCAAGCTAGCATTTTATCTGCGTATATCGTAATCATACAGCAAATAATCATGACAATTGCGTTTCCAAAATTTACACATATACGATATTTCTAGAATACACAATTTCAACATACATAGTATTTACAAGCGAACATGTATTACGGCGATTCTTTTCGCCAAGCAATTAATTTATATGGACATAATATATTTATACAGCAATTAATCATGACAAGTACATCGCTAAAATATACCCGTATATGGTACTTCTTACAATACCGTATTTCTACATACATGGTGTATATTAGTAAACATGTATTTAGGCGAACCCTTTCGCCAAATGAGTATTTTATCTATACATCATATATCCATATGACAAATAAACATGTCAAACACATTTCCATAAAAAATACGTATACGGTATTTTATACGGATACCTAGAGTATGTGAAATTCTAAATTCTACAATTCTAATCGAAACAGAAAACGAAAAGCACTTTGTACATGTGCAATTGCATGCAGATCATGAATCTACCATTAACTGACATTGAAAGCGTTGAAAACTGCAACTTATACACCTAAAGTCCTCACCTTGTCTCTTGGAATCTCAACGAATCAGCAAGGTTGGATGAGCTTCCGTATTCGGGAGTTTTCTAGCCTAAGGAGTGAAATCGGTTAGCTATTTCACTACCTATAGCCTATACACTTCAAATCAGACCTAGGGTTAGGGTTTCTCACCTTAAAATGGAGTTGATATCGCCGGAAAAGCGCCTGAAAAGAGGCGGTGCAGGCCGTGCGATGATTGAAAGCAGTAGGAGGAAGGTGCTCCCACAAATCCCAAGTCTTCTCTCTCTTTTCTCTCTCTCTCACTAGGGTTTTATCCCAAATTCGTATGGCTGTGGGAGGGGCTGTTCTAAGGCCCTTTTATAGCCTAAAACCTCTCCAAAATAGACTCAGGTTCAAGGGTTACTTCTATTATAAGCATTTCGGCGATGTTTCAACTTAAAAGAGTGTTTCTGGTGGCCCCCCTTGAGCCAAACGTCAGACTTAAGCTCACCACTCATGGATCCACGTGGGATTATGTTTTCAACTCGATCGGATTCCCAGATCATACGTGGCGGACCAGCTTCAGTTCAACGGTCAGTGGGCCACGATCCGAAATTCCAAGTACATGTAAATGTTCCTGAAATTTTTCCTGATCCGAGGGTGTATTTGGTCTGATTCTGATGGTCTGGTTGCTTAATACTGATCCATAACCGAATGGTGCCAGATCACTATTCCAGATATTTATTTTGTAAAGGAAAGAGTGATTTTCACACTCCCTCACTCCGGACTCAAGCGAATAGCCGTAGGATATCGACTGGACCTGATTTCTGAGATGGTTATCGAGCCCAGCGAGGCGGTCCTAAGTCCTTAACTTTGCGTTAATTAGATTTTCGATGTGCGGTCTAGACCTAATACGAAGTTTCAAGTCATTCCCGAGAATAGCCGGGTAATGAGTTTGATCCTAATCTTTAGGGTAACCTAGCGTCAATGATTCTACAAGTTTTGGGTCTTGCAGATCGTATTTAAAGCGATCCCAACGGATTTCATGGCTAATCGAGTTTAGCACTTAGTTAACTTTGTTAAATTTCTAAAGGATTTAATCCTAATTGATTTCTGGTCGAGGTGGTACTCGAGCCAAAGTACAGAAATTTACAGGTCGTTACACTTATGCCGCTCCCTACACATCAGTGTGTACAAGCTCTAAGAGATGCATCTTTGGAGCACATTTCGTCTTCTTAAAAATTACCCTCTTCTGCTTATCATACACGCAGTCCTCGCAGAATTCCAAGTCAATAGACTTCAGCCCTGGTAGCTTCCCTTTTGACAATAGCACTTTCATTCCCTTTTCACTCATATGTCCTAACCTCTGATGCCATAACTGCTCATTCACTCCAGTTGATGCGACTGCGAGTGAATAATACGATCCTGAAGTCATGTACAAAGTACCTTCCTTCTTGCCTCAAGATATCACCAAGGCACCTTTTGTGATCTTCCAAGAATCACTGGTGAATGTCGTCACATAACCGGTATCGGCCAACTGCCCCATTGAAATCAAGTTACGTTTCAAACTCGGTACATGTCTGACATCCTTCAATTTCAAAGTTGTTCCGTCTTTTTGACTTATCTGAACATCTCCCTTTCCAACAATACTGCACGGCTCATCATCACCCAGGTATACTCTCCCAAAGTCACCTGACACATAATTACGCAGAACTCCCTTGCATGAAGTAGCATGAAACGAAGCACCTGAGTCTATAACCCAAGACTAACTCCTCGCATCAAGAGACAAGATCAACGCATCTGTCTCACTCTTCTCAGATGGATTCACCGAATCCTTCCCACCTTAAGAGTTTCCTTCTTGTTTCTTAAGTGCCTTGTAATCACGTTTCATGTGCCCCTTCTTGCCGCAATGCCAACACTTGTCTTTATCTCTCGGTTCCTTAGATTTCTTCTTCGACTTAGAATGCCCGTGTTTATTGCCTCCTTTGTTCAGCGATCTTCCTCTTCCTTCAACGTTTAGAGCATTCCCTGAATCCCCTGAAACTCCTGATGCCTTCCTTATAGATTCTTTGCTGAGAATTAGACTAACCACATCATCAAATTTCAGCTTGGTCGACCTTGGAGAATTACTCACAACAATCACTAAACCATCCTAATTGTCTGGTAAACTGGATAAGATCAATAATGCTCTGACCTCATCCTCAAAAACAATGCCAACGGATTCCAACTGGCTCGTGACTGTATTGAACTCGTTTAGATGTTCAGCCACGCTCCCACCATCTGACATCTTCATGTTGAATAGCTGTTTCATAAGATGAACCTTGTTGGATGTTGAGGGCTTTTCATACATGGTGGCTAGGGCTTCCATTAATTCTTTTATAGTTTTCACCTTGGATATATTGAAGGCGACGCTCTTAGACAAAGAGAGTCGAATTGTTCCTAAAGCCTTCCTATCCAGTAAAAACCATTCATCATCTGTCATCTTTTCTGGTTTCTTCTCTTTTCCTCCTAGAGGAATGTAGAGGTCCTTCTGATACAAATAATCCTCCATTTGCATCTTTCAGAAGGTAAAGTTTGAACCATCAAACTTCTCAATTCTAGTTTTTCCATCTTCCGCCATCGCTCCCAATAGAATTAAACCAATAGCTTTGATACCAGTTGTTGCGCAGCAGCCAACAATGCAGTGAGCCTAGATCTAATCTCAGGCCTCACCCACAAACGATAAACAAGAAGAAATATAAACTAAAAATAGATCAAAGCAATCCAAACAAACCACGAGATAAGATATACGTGGAAAAACCCCAAACTAGGGTAAAAAACCACGGATGCAAACTTCTACTATGAAGAACGAAGATTACAAGGCAATATACTAACCTCTTCCTTGGAGATACAGAGAAAACCATTTTCCCACACCTTAGAATAGCTCCCCAATATTCACCTTAACCCTAAAATAGCCATAGGGACCCCAATTTATAGTTTTGGGAACTTCCCTTTCGCATCCCAGTTGCGAAAGGACTTGCGACACTAAATCCGTGAAACTCCTTGCTGTATCCCAGTTGCGAAAGGACTTGCAACACGAAATACACGCAACCTCGACTGGTAGTGGACGACCCCAGATGTGGCTCCACTTCTCAACAAAATAAAGTGCAATTGACCAACTTGCTCAAAGAGTTTGCCGATTGCTTCTCATGGGATTACCATGAGATGCCAAGACTCGACCAGTTGATAACGCCTAAATATTACATATTTATCACCTATTTTGCATTACTTTTAACATATCCATCAAGTTTATTAGTCTTAATTATGTGTGTTTCATGTGTTATGAGAGATTTGAAGTTCAAGACCAAATTTAATTTAAATGTGAGGATTTAAAGCCTAAAGATAATCAAGAATGGAGTGATTAAATATTTAAGAGCTCAAGGGATGTAAATCAAGCATATTTGAGCATGTAGAGCAAAGGAGATCAAGAGGAAGTCGAACGATGCTTGAAAACAAGTGAAGAAACTAAAGAAAAGGAATCTTGAAAATTTGGGGCTAGAAAAGTCAAATTCTGAAATTCCAGCACCAGAAAGACAAAATCATGAAAATTGCAGAAACGACCATTTGATTCCATCAATCACAATTTCAATGCCATCGAAGACAACTTCGATCCTATCGAGAAATTTATGAATTTTCTACGTTAGTTGCTGGACATACTCTTCTATGTCATCGAAGGTGCATGCAACTAAATAAATTTAGAGTCAGTTTGAAGTCAGTGCGAATTAAGTTTATTTAAAGGGATGCTTTAGGCTTTCTTAAGTATGAATTAGGGCTTGGTAGAAAGACCTAGGGGTGACAGAGCTTCTACAGAGCCGTCATTCTTCTTCTTCCCCTCAATTCCAGTTTATCTTCCGTCCTTCTTCTTCCCCTTGATTCTAGTTTGTCTTTTTTAGTTTTTCTTTATTTTTTTTTTCTTTTAAGATTTAGTTTTATTAGGTTAATCTCTTAGCTAAGGCTAAGGGATGAAGTTTGTAGTTTAATTTTAATATTTAGTTTATTTGATTCAATAACAATGGATTGAATGATGATAGTAGATTAAAATATATTTGGATTTTACTTTAAAGTTTTTGTGTTGTTTCATCTTTGATCTATTATCGACTCCAGGCACATTCGATGCTTGGAAGTGCAATTACAATGTTATTTAGAGAATGAATCAATCTATAAAATTCCTTGATATATTGTAGACTCCGGGCACAGTAGATGATTTAAGTTCCCTATGATTGATGTCTGAATGCTTCATGAGAGAATCATTCAATTGCGATCATATTCTTCTTGGTGCTTATGAATGGTTTAACAAAATTGTCTTCCAATTGGATAGGATAAGACTTCAATTACAATTGATATATACATTGAATCAGTAAATTGATATTGTGATTGTTATGAGTGGATTCCTGGATCCTTAGTCTTTTACTTTTATTATTTTAAAACCCATCTATCTCTCTGAATTAAAAACTTAAACAAACCATTAGACTTAGATTAGATCTAGGCTGTGTTCCTCATTCCTTGTGGAATCGACCTCAGTCTCACTGAGTTATTACTACAACACAACCTGCAATTAGGGTTTTTCGAACACTAGGGCTTGGTCAAGCACATGTTACTTATAAAAAAAGAGTATAATACCCAAGCGGATGACAGCAAAAGTAACCTAGAAAGTAAAAGAAGATATTGAACAACTATTGAATGCTAGTTTTATCAAGCCCATTAGGTATGCCGAGTGGATCTCGAATGTAGTCTCAGTCATAAAAAAGAATGGTAAGTTGTAGGTTTGTGTCAATTTCCAAAATTTAAATCTAGCAACGCTAAAGGATGAGTATTTAATGTCTGTGGCCGATCAGCTGATCGATAGGGCTACCAGACATCGAGTTGTGTCCTTCATGGATGGCCATTACGGGTAAAATCAAATTTATATAACACTAGAAGATTTGTCGAAAATGGCATTTAATTGCCCGGGCCTCCTAGGAACTTACTATTGGGTGGTAATGCCCTTTGGGCTTAAGAATGCAAGGAATACATATCAGAGAGTGATGAATGTCGTATTTCATGATATGATCGATTGGTTTATCGAGGCTTACGTTGACAACATAGTACTAAAGGTGGTCAACGCAGAGGGTCACCTTGCTTAATTGTGTAAATCATTTAAGCGGATGAGACCTCATAAGTTAAAAATGAACCCCCTTTAAGTGTGCGTTCAAGGTCTCGGCCAGTAATTTTCTGTGATTCTTGGTGCATCAGCGAGGGATCGAGGTGGATGAGAACAAGGCTCAAGTGATTATAAATGCTCATCCGCCAATGAACAAACTAGAGCTACAATAGCTCCTAGGTCAGGTCAACTTTATGTAGAGGTTTATATCTAACTGTGCAGGGAAAACTAACGTATTTTCTCCATTGATAAAATTAAAGTAGGGGCTTAGATTTAAATGGGAGGCAGAGCATTAGCAGGCTTTTGAGAAGATCAATGAGTATCTAATGAAGCCACTAGTGTAAATGCCACCAGTTAAAGGTTAACTGCTTAAGCTGTATGTTGCAGCATCAGTAGAGTCAGTCAAAGCCCTCCTATCCCAAGACGACGATGAACGAAAAGAGCATGCATTTTATTATCTGAGTCGAACAAACCTCGATACCGAGAGGTGCTATTCTACCATAGAAAAGTAATGCTTATCATTGTACTTCGTGGATACTAAATTAAGGCATTATTTATTAGCCGAAAAAGTAAATGTAATAGTAGTGACTAATTTAGTGAAATACATGTTGAATCGGCCAATTTTAAATGGTTGAATTGGAAAATTGGTGTTAGCTTTGTTCAAATCTGATCTTTGTTATATTCCCCAAAATGCAGTGAAATGTCAAGTCATAAACAATTTCTTGTCTAACCACTCGTCTGACTTGGAAGATCAAATTTTGCCATATATTTTAGATATGTATTACATACATTTAACCCCATGGAAGTTGATCTTCAATAATTTAAAGACTCACAGAGCATCAGGGGCTCGAATCATCCTAATTGCACCAAATGAAAATTGTTAGGAGTTCGCATTCTAATTGGAGTTTGAGTGCACTAATAATCAAGCCAATTATGAAGCTATGATAATCAACCTAGAATTATTGATGGAGTTGGGTACAAGAAGTGTGATAATTATAGGTGATTCACAGTTAGTCATCAACAAAATGGCATGGCTTTTTTAAGTGTACTAGTGCAACCCTTTTATTGTACTACACCTTGGCATCTTAGATGATGGACAACTTTAAGAAAGTAGAACTAATGCTTGTTATTAAGGATTGGCCGAAAGGACAATTACTGTCCAGATGAGGTCTTTACCATCAATTTTTTAAAGCGAGGTCATTATGGAGATATGCCAAGATGAAATAAAAGAAGAGGATTAGAGAGCTCCTCTCATGGGTTATCTTCAAACCCCATGCACTAAGGTTAGCAAGGATGTGAGGAAATTTCCATTAATTATGTCATGATTGAGAGTGAACTATACCGAAATTGGGTCAATAGAGTTTTGCTTCGATGTTTACCAAAAAAAGAAGCCTTATTAGCAATGGATGAGGTTTATGAATGGTTATGTGGAGCCCACCAGGCAGGAAGAAAAATGAGGATTACACTTAGGTGATATAGGTATTTCTAGCCAACAATGATAGCCCGATATGTTAATGGTCGTGAGGTTTACCAAAAGAATGAGTCGATTTAACATGTGCCCGCAACCTAAATTTATTCAATCGTCAAGCCTTGGCTTCTCAAAGGATGGGCGATTGATCTGATAGGTCAGATCCACCCACCTTCAACACATATGATTCATTTACTATCGTGGCTACTGATTATTTCCCCAAATGGGTAGAGGCAAAACTCATGAAAAGAGTCGGCCATAAAGAAATCATAAAGTTCATTGAAAGTAATATTATTCATTGATTTGGGATTCCAGAATCAATCACCATGGACCAAGGTGCAACAACTTCAACAAAGAAGGTGAAGGCCATGGTGTATAAGTATGGGATCAAAATTTTACATTCAACGCCATATTATAAAAAAACCAATGGTTAGGTCGAGGCTAGCAATAGAGTAATCAAGAATATCTTGAGAAAGATTATTAAAGAAAATTGAATGGCATATAAAACTGTCCAAGGTACTCTGGACATACAAAAACTCACCTCGCACCAATGCCGAGATGTGTCCATTCACATTGATATATGGACACAATGCAGTGATACCCTTAGAAATCACTATTCCATCTTTAAGAATTGCACATCAGGCCAAGTTAACCCCTCCCGAGTATACATAGGAGATGTTGGTCGAGTTAGAAAAGTTGGACAAAACCTTAATGAAAGCCCTTAATTCCATTATTACAAACGAATCGATCGTTGCTCGAGCATATAATAAGAGAGTAACAGGAAAATCCTTCGGGGAGGGAGATAAGGTTGGAAAGTCGTGTTGCCAGTTGGGCACACATATCATGCTTTAGGTGAGAAATGTTCTCCCACATGGGATTGATCATATTGTCATTCAAGTTCTTAAGGGTGGAGCCTATCTCTTAAAAGATATAAATGGAAAAGTTGTGAAGGTTCTGATTAATGGGTGATTGTTGAAAACATATTATCCCTCTTTATGGGAGTTAGTGCAAGGACAGGCTAAATAAACACAAAAAAAGGGAGAAAAAAAGTGTCCTACTATAAGTAATAAAATAAAGGAAAACAAATTCGTATTGTATGAACAATGCTTTAAATGATCAGCCACTTAATTATAAAAAAAAAAAAAAAAAAAAACAGAGAGAGAGAGAGAGAAAGAAAAGGGGAGATATGAACAACCAGTTGGCCAATTCAAAGGTAGGTCTCCGTGAGCTCTTTGAATTCCTTAATGGCCAACTCCTTTGCCTCCTAAGCCTGTATGTGCTTTCTCCTCATGACAGGTGCTCGGCCATGGTGTTGTGAAGAAGGCCTATCACCATGCCAAGGCATTGTTTGACTGCTGCAACCCTTACGCAGCCTTCAGCTCCTCAGACCTACTAGATTCTTCACGAGTTGAATAGAAATCTATCTGGGACTCGATGAAAGTCAGGAGCTCATGGGAGTATGGTCGATCCCATTCTGAGTAAAGGCGTGAAACCTCTGAGAGGTTGACGACTAGGTCATTGCGTTGAGCCTCCAGCAATTGCAATATTTCCTTATCAAAGTGATGTCAACGAACCCAATGCAATCAGTCCTTCCACGTAACATCGTACCAACCTAAGAAGGTCTTAGACTCAACATGGATGGCGGCTTATTCCTCCAGTAGGCTGGAACACCATCGAAGGGTGAAAAGAACCTCTAAGATTTCCCATAGAGGTTCGTCAGTTTTTGCCGCCTTAGTGGCATCCATGGTAAATGGATAGATGATGTGGAGGAGAGAATACTGAAAGAAGTATCATATCTCCTCTTTAAAGATCTCTTGGAGAATGATCAGCGACTATGAGTGGAACATGGTAAAGGCCATGGAAGTCGAGGCTTATTGTTGAGTAGAAGTCAGACATATAACATAAAACCAGAATGTGTGATGCTTTTATAAGCAGTGCTAGGGATAATAATGTTCGCATTGAGTAGGCTACAATGGCTGGGATGCACAAGACAGATGGTGTGGTGCCGGTTTGTTTCCTAAAAAGTTGGAATGTATGCAACAGAAATAAATGAGGTTTCCACGAAAAGCAATGCACAATTTCCCATCCACCTTAGTTCACTCAGGAAACGACTATGAAAGAGACTAAGTGCTAGGTGTCCGAGCTTTGAAGAAAAAGTTTGGTTGATGAGGAACATGAATGAGATAGGTGACGTCATGACTTCAAATCGGCTAAAGGCAATCGTTCTATGAGCCATGTACCATAATAGTGAAAAGTTCTAGTTGGTCGATCACTTTGAATATCTTGAATCATGACCGATCGAGGTGGTAATGCAGATATTTAATAACCTAGAATGACAATTCTGTTAGTCCACTGATTTGTGCATCTTATTTTTCAATCACCTGAGTCTTTGTGTCATGTAGTCGGTTGAGCCTTTGGAAGTTGAAGACCAAAGACACAAGATACAAGAGCATCAAGGAATAAAGAATATGTAAATGAGGTGCCTTGGTGACCATAACCCTTGAATCTCTAAATGATCTTAGCTTAAAACGTAAACCTTGTTAATCATCCCTTAGCCTTAGGAACCTAATTGGAACATGATAAGTAAGGCTAAAAGAGCTGCGAAACGGCAATGAAAACATTAAAATGCAGAGCTAGCGATGTCCTAGAGGGGTGTGAATAGAATAATGCTAAATAATCGAAACAAATGTTGAATATGTAAATAATACAAAGATCTTAATTGCTCGAGTATTGAAACCTTGATTCGAAATAATTCGTAGGACAACCTTCATCTAAAATTTTAGGTAGGACAACCTTATTTCACGAATGTCTTTAAAATCAAAACTTCAAACTATCAAGAGTAAATTAAAGAGTTACAACATTCACCACAAAATTGAAATAAAATACATTCAGCCACTAAAAATAATAATAAAGCATTCACCACATGGCACAAGGAGTTATAGTGGTTCGGTGCTTTAAAAACATCCATACCAACTCCACTCCCAAAATTACTTCCCTCGTAATTTTGGCTTTCACTATAAAAGATTTTCACAGTGTCACCTTAATAACCTGATACAGTTCCTTGTGATTTTCACGGGTTATCATAATAAAATCCCAAACTAAGATTTTCACAGGCTATCTAAGACAAAACCTCAACTGAGATTTTCACAGGAGATCTCAGAAAAACCTAAATAGAGTTTTAGAAGGTATACTTATCTTCAAATGAAGAAGATATAGCAGAAGCTTGTAGCAGAAGGACCTCTTTCTTGAATGTAGATGGCACAATGTTCAATCAGATAGAAAGAGTCTAGGGTTCTATAGATTTTAATTATGAAAAACTCAAATGTTACTTAATTCAATTTTCTTAGATCTTAAAGAGGAGTATAGTTTACTCTCTTAGATTAAGTCGAAAATGATCTGAGAATAAAGGGAATTAAATTAGCTATTTAAAATAAATTATAAATACAACAAATAGCTTGCCGAGGACTTGAGCTTCTCTATCTCTTGCAAAAGAATTATGATAATAATTTTGTGTAATTCGGAATGAGAGAAAGATTCAATTTATAGGCAAATAAGTTAGAACTTCAGCTAGCCCGAGATAGTCTTCGACTAGAAAAATTACAACTATGTATGCTCAACATCCTAGCACTTACAATCTTCCCCTTTATAAATTTCGTGATAAAACACACAATACACTTTCTATTACAAAATCAACCATACACAAATTTTAATAACATTGAAGTTGTCCTTTAAGTCTTTAGCTCAAAACTGACACTCCCCCTGATAACTTACTCCCTGTAAGAATAACATTTTCCATACATAGCATTCCATATATATCATTCCATACATACATTCTACTATGTAGCATTCCATACTAGTCTCTCCACCTTTTTGTCACAAGTTGACAAAGGAAGAAAAACATATAAATATCAAACTATAGAATGAGCATGTAGTAGGAGAATCAGGGTAAACACATTAAATATCTAAACCATATTATTAAGAATATTCAAATGTTAGGTAATACGTCATCAAGGCAATCCAAAGTATGAAGAAAAGTCACAAAATACGTTTAAGTACAGAACCAACATAAGTCAGAAAGATAAATAAATCTAGCTTAATCTTACTCAGAGGAAGATGGTGCATGCATCGATGGATCATTTAGCTTAATCCGACCAAGAGGAAGATGGTGCCTTATTTATGATAATATTTTTCCTATTTCATCAGTTTTATTTTTAAAAATTCACTTGGTTCCAATCACATGTTTATTAGTAGATCTGGAAACCAAATACCATACATCATTTCTAATAAATTGATTTAATGCATCTTTCATGGCATTAATCCAACTTTCATTAGTAAGTGTTTCACTTACATTACCAGGTTCAATTTGGGAAGTAAAGTAGACGTGATTACATATATTTTCTAGTTGTCTTCTTGTTTGAACGTCGGTGTGAGGGTTACCAAGTATTTAATTAGTCAAATGGTTTTTTACTTACCTTAACTCAATATTGTCTGATTTAGATGAAGAGTCAGGTATATTAATCAAATTGGCATCATCATCATCCTGATTAAGACTAGGTGTGATCTGTTGATTATCTATCACAACATTTATAGATTCTTGTATAACCCCAGTTCTTTTGTTAAGAACACAGTATGCCTGACTATTTAGAGCATAACCTAGAAATATTCCCTTATCGCTTTTGGCTTCGAAATTTTCCAAGTTTTCTTGGTCACGCAAAATAAAGAATTTGCTTCCAAAAGCTCAAAAATATTTAACTATAGGCTTTTTATTATACCATAATTCATAAGATGTTTTGTTTTTACCTTTTCTAATATAAACACAATTAATTATATAGCATGTAGGACTAACAGCTTCAACGCATAAATTTTTTGGTAGGTTCATGCTATTTAGCATTACACTAGCCATCTCTTGAAGAATTCTATTTTTTTATTTCGGCAATCCCATTTTGTTGAGGTGTTTTTGGAGCAAAAAATTCATGTAATATACCATGATCATTGTAGTATTTCTCAAAATTACTATTTTCAAATTTGGTACCATGATCACTTCTAATTTTGACCACAGATAACTCTTTTTTGGTCTAGATACGTTTTAAAAATTTTCTAACTTTATCAAAAAGTATTTGATTTTTCTCTTAGAAAGGCTACCTAAGTATATCTAGTGTGGTCATCAACCACAACTAGAAAATATTTATTTCCACCTTTACTCTCCATTCTAGTTGGTCCGACTAAATCCATATAGAGAAGTGTAACGCCCTGAAAATCGGGGGTTGAGTAGCAACTCAACACCCGAGTTTCAAAACATAAATACTTATGATTGAATGTTGACTGTGTTAGTGCAATAATCGTGAGTGAGATTATACCAAAACAGTAATTCATACTCCAGATCAAGTTATAAAATGTAAGCGGAAGATTGAAAGACGTATATATATGTATATAAAGCCAGAAACGATTACAATCGGTCTCCAGAGTATGAACACCTTACTGAGTCACCATATACATGTATTAGTTTCAAAATTAAAATGCCAAAAAAATGGTACAATTATAATGGTAAACCCTATAGCCCCATCATCTGAATGGCCTAAGGGAAGCCTCTAGAAAATTGCATGTAGGAGAACTCATCCTGATCATCATAGTAATTAGGCTCAGCCTCCCGCATCTCGTCGATACCTGCATCTAAGAAAGAGTTTGGTGGGTGTTCAGAACACCGTCCTGTAACGTGGGAGTGAGTAGCTAACTCAGTGGAACAATAAAGCATATATTAACATGTTATCAATTCAGTCAAGCAGTAATGATAAAGAAGTACAGTCAAACACTCCTAAATACTCTTATTAATGCAAGTATGAAATGTAGTCATGATGCATGCCCTCGTCAATGCTCCCTCGTGCGACACCATCTTACGTCCGCGGCATGCGTTCATCCCTCAGTGCTCCACAACACCAGGCACATGCAGTGTTATATTATGAACGTGATTACTGAGTTGTTATTAGTCCTTTTCATACAGCAGTATTGGGAAGCTAAGGTACCTCCCTTATATCATTCCCAAACAATGATCCATTCTAGGGTCGTCAGTCCTAGATAATCTCATACGATGATGCAGTTCTAGGTCGCCGTAAAGGGCTGCCAAGGCTGTTGCACGCACACGTTGCACCGCTCTCCTATCACCTTATCAATACAGGCCTAGTTTATACTCTGTTTACTACGGGGAGACTCGTCGCCTCACTGCAGATTTAAAGTATACTAGAGGTCACTACAAAGGGTTGTCAGGGCTGTTACACGCAATCGTTACACCACTCCCCCATCACCTTATCAGTGTAGGTCGACAGCTCGAATATAGTGTCCTATAACACCGTATTCGGCTCATAAGTCTAGGTTGCTCACTGGTCACTACGGGGAGGCACATCGCCCCAACGTAGGCCGACAGCTCGACCACGGTGTCCCATACCACCATGTCTGGCTTATGAGTCTTAGCGGATCGAGATACCAAGGTTAAATAGGATTTCACTGGTGAGTTTGATACCTTAGGTTCAAGCACAAGTGTCCATACATGGTAAACATACATCGGCACATCGGGTTACTTGACGAGCTCGACTAGCACGAGCGCACATTACATCGATCGACATGAAGTGCATAAGCACTTCGTGTGGCCTAACCACTGCCGACGACCAACACACGACTCGGGTTCGTCAAACACGTCCTACGTGGCGAATGACTCTCAGCCACGACTTCAAACCAGTTACCAATTGCCTGGGCTATAACATAGCCCCAATCACATTCAATCTGTAACCAGAAAGCATGTATAATAGTCAAAGCAGAATTAACAAATTAATTCAAACATGTTAACAAGCATGTTATAAAGACCAATATAAACAGGAAATACAAACACATACATTTCATAAGTAAGTGATTAACCTAAACAACTTGCATGAAGGAAATCATACACATCACTAAGGTAGTTGAGAATCCTATCTCAACACCTACTCTAAGCACTATCTTCTAAATACTTACTCATACAAGCATTTTCACAAACACTTAGACTACACTTATTTAACATACATAACGTATATTAGCCAAAATGTGTATTAGGGCAAATCCTTTCGCTGAGTAATTATTATACATATATATAGCATGTACACATAGTAATTAATCATGGCAAACACACTTTCATATTTCGTACGTATACGGTATTTTCTACATATACATAGAAGGCACTAAACACCATAATTTGCATACGTAACTGAATCGCAAAATGAACATCGCATTTTACATGTGAAATAACACCCAGATCATGAATCTATCATTATCTAGCATTGAAAGCTTTGAAAACCATAACCTATATGTCTATAGTCCGCACCTTACGCCGTAGAAGCGTAATGAAGTTGATAGAATCTCTAAGTCTTCGTCGAGGTTGATATGACGACCTAAATCACGAGTTGAGTTAGCTATTTCACTACTCGCAACTTTGGAAACCATATAACAGATTAGGGTTAGGTTTTTCTTACCTAGGAACGAAGCCGGAATCGTTGGAAAAGCAATTAGATCATGATGGTTAAGCACGTAGGATGGCAAGGTAGAGTATCAGGAAGAATCTCTCACTCTTCTCACACTTTCTCTCTCTTTTCTCTCTTCTCTCTCCTAAGGTTTCTCTCAAATTCGTATGGGCTGAATGAGAGAGGGTTTAAGGTCCTTATATAGGCTTAAAACTCACTAAATTAGACCTAGTGTCATGGTATACCTAGGTTATAGCCAAAGTGAGGTTGTTCCGTCTCAACGGAGCACTTCTGGAACCCCCCCATTGAGCCAAAGGTCGAACTTAAGCTCACCGACCTTGGATCTAGGTCGAGTTAAGTTTTCGTTCCATTCGTGTTCCCAGATCACACGTGGCGGACCAGTTTCAGTTCAACGGTCACCGAAACACGATCAGGGTTACAAGTACATGGACATGTATGTAAAATGTTCCCTGATCCGAGGGTGTATTTGGGTCAGATTCCGACGGTCTGATTGCTTATATTTGGCCCGCAAGCGACAAGTCTCAGATTACTTAAATTAGATTTAATTTTTAAAGAAAACCATATTTTCTCACACTCCTTGCTCTGGGCTCAAGCGAATAGCACAGGGACACTATCTGGTTTTGACTTCCAAGATGGTTATCAAGCCTAGCAAGGCGGTCCTAATTCTATAACCTCGTATTATTCGGACTTTTGATGTGTGGTCCAGATCTGATACGGAGTTTCGTGATGCTCCTGAGAGCAGCCAGGTAATGAGATTGATCCTAGATTTTAGGGTAATGTAGCGTCAACGATTCCACAAGTTTTGGGCCTTGCAGATCGTATTTAAAGTGATTAGTGTGGATTTCGTATGTAATCTAGTTTAACACTAGTTAATCCTCATCTAATTTCTAAAGGATTTGGTCCTGAGTGATTTCTGCCTAAAGTGGTACTCAGGTCTTTGTACGGGATTTTCCGAGTCTTTACAAGAAGTTCAAGAAGTCTATCCGTGGCTAAGGAGTTCACTTTCTTATGACTACTCCTAATTTGCTTACCTGACATGCGCCATATACTTTTTCTATCTTTTTCAGTTTGAGTAGGCCACGTAAGTGATATCTTTTGCTCAATTTATATATATCTTTATAGTTTAGATGCCTAAGACATTTATGCCATAGTTCAGTCTCGTCTGTTTGGACCATGTAACATGAATGGTTTGTTGAGCAAGAGTTATCAATTATATAGCAATTTTCAAATGTTTTGCGACCATTTAATATTACATTTCCTTTCTCATTTATTATCTCACACCCATAATTTAAAATTTTTACGTTATGTTTATTATCACAGATCTGAGATATGCTCAGAAGATTATGTTTTAATCCTCCAACATATAGAACATTTTCGAAGAGAGGTAAGTTAGGAAGTTGTACATTACCTTGGCCAATTATCTTGCAGTTGCTTCCATCTTCGAATGTAACTGAGCTGCCATTTACTTCATTAATGTTTGAGAGTATACCCTTATCACATGTCATGTGTCTCCAACATCCACTATCCAAGTACCATCTTGAATGACTACTTGCTTTGAAAGTTGTGTGGGCAACAAGACACATAACCTTTGGAACCCATTTCATTACGGTTCTAGGTTTAGGAGGATCTTTTACTTTTCGTTGTATTTGGGAGTTAGGATTTCTCTTTTTTCTATATACTCTAGTCTTATCCAATTTGGATTTTAATAGCTCTTTAGTCAAGTCTATAATTTTTTCAACTAAAGGAGGATTTTTGTTATTATTCTTTTGATGTTTATAGTAGTTGGCATTATTTCTTACATTAGAGACTTGAAAAGGTTTTGAGTTTTTGAAGTCATTCCTTTTATAGTTTGAATTTTTAGAGTCTCGGCTTTAGAGTTTGAGGATTCTCCTTTTATAAAAGTAGGAGCATAATCCTTAGATTTCAACAAGTTAT
This sequence comes from Magnolia changhungtana, assembly GCA_030180095.1. Taxonomy (NCBI): domain Eukaryota; kingdom Viridiplantae; phylum Streptophyta; class Magnoliopsida; order Magnoliales; family Magnoliaceae; genus Magnolia; species Magnolia changhungtana. The sequence goes on from JASAUF010000024.1 coordinate 1,231,300, forward strand.
TTTTAATATAACCCAGATCAGACTTGTCACCACATAAGTTTTTAATCACCAATGGTATATTTCCAAGTGTCCTTTGAACTCTGAAGGGAAGAAACTTTAAGTTTTACTTTCTCATTTTTTTTGTTTTAAGTTTTTACAATTCAGAAGACTTAAAACTCAACTCTATTTTTATTTTTTCAAAACAATCAAAAAAATGAGATTCAACTTTTTCAAGTTCTAATTGTAATTTAGAATAATTTTCTTTTTAAAATTTTAATTTGACCGCAATTTTACAACTTTCTCTGTATAGGGCATTATAAGCATCTTGAAGATTATATTCATTTTTAAGATCACTTCTTAGAGTTTCACAATTAGATATATCACAGTTCTCTGAAAAGGTAACTCTAGCTATAGTCATAAAGGCTTAAATCATCTGCATTTTCTTGGTTTGATTCATCGGATTCAGAATTAGTTTCAGACTCTGATGATTCATCCCAAGTAGATATCATGCCTTTTCTTTTAGATTTATCCTTTTTAGGATATTTATAAGCCAAATACCCATATTTAGAACAGTTGAAACATTGAGTGTCTTTATTTTTAGATTTTCAAAATTTTAAATTTCCTTTTTTTTTATCAAATGTTTTTGAAAATCTTTTGTTTTCTTATTTTTGAAAATTCTATAAAATTTCTTTGCTAACAAAGCCATATCATCTTTGTTATCTTCAAAATCAGAATTTACATTAGTTTCCTTTGAATTGGATTTAGAAGATTTAAGAGCAATGGACTTGACTTTAGGAGCTTTGAAATTCAGCTCATAAGTTTAAAGAGAACTAACTAACTCCTTAACCTTCATAGTATTTGTATCCCTTAATTCCTGTATAACAGTAACCTTTGAATTAAAACTATCAGGAAGTGATCGCAGTATTTTTGTGCAAACTGTACTCTCAGGGATTCTATCTTCAAGACCCCACATGGAATTTATTATGTCATTTAGTTTCGTATAGAAGTCTATAAAAGACTCATTTTCTTCCATACAATTTTTCTCAAATTTATTTGTGAAGATTTGGATTTTAGATTTTTTGACAATAGTTGTTCCTTCATGTGTCATTTCGAGAATATCCCATGCTTGTTTAGCTGTATCATAAACAATTATTCTTTTGAATTCATTTGGCGATAGAGCGCAAGTTATTATATTTAAGGCTTTTGCATTTGCACTGCTTTCACTTTTCTAAACCGTAGTCCAAAATGTAAATGTGGTTTCTTTCATTGATATGGTTCCATCATCGGCTGCTGGTTCCATCATCAGCCGCTATTTCCATCATAGGAGGGATCCATTTAGATACCGTGGCTTACCACACACTTTCACCCATGGATTCGAGGAAAATCTTCATCCTGGCTTTTCAATATGAATAATTAAAGCCATCAAAGGGAGGCGGCCTGGTAATGGATAGGCTTTTGAAATTTAACATATTAAAGCTCTGAATCTAGGTCATGGAGGTAAATCCAAAAATTAAAAAGAACAACCCTCTCTGATACCACTTGAAATGGAGAGCTAGTGATGCCCTAAAGGGGTGTGAATACGACAATGTCAAATAATCAAAACAAATGTTGAATATGTAAATAATACAAAGATCTCAATTGTTTGAGTATTGAAACCTTGATTCCAAATAATTCGTAAGACAACCTTCACCTAAAATTTTATGCAGGACAACTTTATTTCGTGAATGTCTTTAAAATCAAAACTTCAATCTAGCATGAGTAAATTAAAGAGTTATAACATTCATCACAAAACTTAAATAAAATACATTCTACCACCAATAATAATAATAAAGCATTCACCACATGACACAACGAGTTATAGTGGTTCGGTGCTTTAAAAACAACCACACCTAATCCACTCCAAAAATTACTTCCCTCGTAATTATGGCTTTCACTATAAAAAGGTTTTCAAAGGATCACCTTAATAACCTGATACAGTGCCTTGTGATTTTCATGGGCTATCATAATAAAAACCGAAACTGAGATTTTTACAGGTTATCTTAGACAAAACCTCAACTGAGATTTTTATAAGAGATCTCAGAAAAACCTAAACAGAGTTTTAGAAGGTATACTTATCTTCATATGAAAAAGATGTAGCAAAAACTTGTAGCAGAAGGACCTCTTTCTTGAACATAGATGGCACAGTGTTCAATCAGATAGAAAGAGTCTAGGGTTCTATAGATTTTATTTATGAAAAACCCAAATGCTACTTGATTCAATTCTCTTAGATCTCAAAGAGGAGTATAGTTTACTCTCTTAGATTAAGTCTAAAATGATATGAGAATAAAGGGAATTGAATAAGCTATTTAAAATAAATTATAAATACCTACAAATAGCTTGCCGAGGACTTGAGCTTCTCTCTCTCTTACAGAAGAATTATGATAATAATTTTATGTAATTCAGAATAAGAGAAAGACTCAATTTATAGGCAAATAAGTTAGAAATTTAGCTACCTCAAGATAGTCTTCGACTAGCTCGAGTTCACCGGATTTTGTTCAACGGATTTCGGATTGCACGGGATAAAAATTTTCTAAAATTCGGCTAGCCCGAGGTCACCTTCGGTTGGCCGAACATCACAATTCGGCTACCTGAATTTGTACTTCGGCTGGCCGAATTCCCGCGAATTCTAAAAGAAAATGTTGCTGGAATTTCACCCGAACTTTCTCTAGTAGGCTGAATTTCATGCTTGGACTAGCCGAACCAAAACTCAGGCTAGTCAAATTTTCAACAAAAGTCGTTATTTTGCTTGGTCTTGAAAGTTGGGCTGGCCAAGGAAGTTTAGGCTGGCCGACTAGAAATTAGGTTGATCGAATTCTAAGCAAAAGAATTCCAAGCAAAAACAAAGGGAAAAACCCACGATCAAACATTTTTGAAAGCACCTAGTCCTAATGTCTTTCTAGGGTTTATATTACCTGAGATATATAAAATTTCCGATTCACTTTGACTTGAACTTCATCTTGGACTTTGTCTTGAATTTGGGCTTTATCTTTTCTTGAACATAAACCCATCTTGAGCTTGATCTTCTCTTGAACATAGACCGATCTTAAAGTTGTTTCTTGAAGTGATTTTGTCTCATGAAATTTGAGAACCTATGTGTGCTCAACATCCTATCATTTACAAACATAGGCCTAAAACAACAGATTTTAAGTGGTGTTTGATCCCATCAAGTTAACATCGAGGGGTCTTTAATGGCATCGAAGACTCCCTCGATGGCATCGAACAAGAAGTCAGACATGTCTTGCAAGAATTAATCATTTTATCTGATTTTCTCGATGGCATCGAAGGTTCACTTCGATAGCATCAAATGTTCACTTCGATGGCATCGAACAGGTAACTCGGAGATGTACAGTAAGAACAAATCATATTATCTGATTTTCTCGATGGCATCGAGGTACCCTTCGATTGCATCAAAGGTCACCTCGATGGAATCGAAGACCTTTCGATGGCATCGACAGAGTCACTATCTTCTTATTTTTTGACTGTTAGAACTTGAACTTCTTATAAAGGTCATTTGGTCTTAGGCATTTTGATGGGTTTTTGGTGCAATAGAAGTTTAGGTGAATCCATGATCATATCCCTCATCCAAAGCCTCTAAACCAATGAGTTCTAAGTCATCTTCCTTGAGATTAATACTTTAATAAGGATTCTAACATCCATCATGAAGATGTGCTTGAACTATATTTTTAGAGATTAGACTCAACCTTTATAGGCATATCATTGTTTAAATTCCTTAGAAGACCCATCTAGATGAATCTCCTAGGAATTACAACTTTTCATTAGTTTTATAAATTCAACCAACTTCTCATCACCTTGGTCACCTCCAAAGAGCACTACATGCAAGGTGTTTAATCTTGGAGCTAAAGCCTTGGAAAATTATCGACATCATGATCGAGGGAGCTAATTGAAGCACGGGAGAGCATCGATCAAGCTACCCAAAAAGGCACTATAAAAGGGGCTCAATCCGACAAATAAGTTGTCAAGTGTAAGAGTCTATATACTCTCTTTCTTTATGTAGGATTGAGGGTAAGAGTTTGTGACCCAAACTTGACTAGGTTCTTATGTTGGACCTTGGCTCTTGTATAGGACCTAAATCCAAGTTCTTGTATAGGACCTTGGTTCTTGTATAGAGTCTAAAAACTAAGTTCTTGTGTAGGATCTTGGCTCTTGTGTAGGGCCTAAATCAAGTCGTTGTGTAGGCCACCAGACATGGGTGAATACGGTTAGTCCTCCTGTGAGCATTCAGAGGGAATAAACATAGGTCCTTGGATGAGAACCGTGGTTAGTAGTTAGCCTACAGAAAACTAACTAAAGTCTCTTACAGGAGCCTTCGATAGGAGTGTACATTAGTAGGCTCTTTTGTATGTGAGACCCATAACCTCATGGGACCTTTCGTACGCTTCTACTCCAGCACTAGCATGTCCTGGCAGACAAGATTAATGAATTTTGATCACAACCCTATTTTAGTACCATAATACTCTAAAACTTGTACCCTAGGGACTATGCGGGCACTATGATTTCGACGCCGCATGGCACGCTCCAGTGCGACCTCTAGATTGGAAGTTGTAGTTTTAGCACAATCTGATGTGGGTTGCACAACGTACGTAGGCCTCACTTACATAAATCTTAAGGTTGTCCAATCAATCAAATCCATTAATTAATCAATCAATCAAACCCATCAATCAATCAAACCCATCAATCAATCAATCCATCTATCAACCCATTAATCAAGCCATCACTTCTCTCTCCCCATAAGTCAAAACACATGCCTCCCATCATACAACCCATGTCTAGCCATCCCTCTCTCCTTCTTTCACTCCCCATTCTACCCCTTAATCTTCTTTTAATTCCCTCCCTATCCTAAAAGTTCTATCACAAAATTCCCTAACTCTCTCATTTCTACCATTTGCTAGCAAAAGAGTAGAAAGAGATTAAGAGAGAAAAATATTAGAGAGAATTAGGGAGAGAGAAAGAGAGAAAGAGATAAAAGAAAGAAAGATTAAGAAGATGGTTTAAGAGAAAAGAGAGAGCTTGAGAGAGAATTAGGAGAGATCAAGAGGGTAAGAGAGAGAGAAGAGAAAAGAGAAATTCTAGGAGATTAGGAGTGGATAGGAGTTGGTGGATTGTCCGATCTTTAATCCGAGCTGATCTAACCATTCATCCGTCATTGTGAGTGCATTGGAGGATCAAAACCCTCCATTTCTTTGTGTTATTCTATTTTTGGTGGGCCACAAGGGTGGACCCACCTTAATTGTGGATGAAGTGTATGGTAGACCCCATAACGGTAGGGGCCACCTTGATGCTAAATCTCCTTCCCTTGCTACTCTTTTCCATTTCCTTCCCTTAATTTTTTTTACATTCATAATGTTATGGGGTCCACAAGTGGGCCACACTATTGGGGAACATGTCCCGCAAGCTATCACAGCGTGGACCACCTTATATGGCCCACCATGATGTTTATTTTCCATTTAAACCTATTGATTTGAGCAAGCACATTTGGATGGTTGAAATACAATAAAATTGATTTGATCCAAATCTCATTGGCCCAGAATGACCTGGCCAATATGATGGACGGAGTGAATTTTTTTAGGACCCCACTACTCCTACAAATGAATCACGAGAGTGGGAGGGGCAACAACCATGGTTGATAGATGCAAACAACGTCTAGGGACGTTGCTGCCCAGCAGTGTGCTCACCTTGGAAGTGCCACCATGTGGGCTTCACTCAAGGGCCCCACAATGATGTATATGTTTTGTCCATGCCGACCATTGAGTATAACCCTCATTTGGACTATTGAGCCCAAAAATATGTATCTCATCTAGGCCACACCATAAGCATCAAGGGGCTAGGAGCACCCCCAACATCATTGACCCTTTGCATGTGAGGTTTGGAGTGGGTTCCCACTTATGGGTCCCATCTTGGTGCATTTCTTATATCCACATTGTCCTTCTATTTCCCGACTAATTCTAGCCATTAAGACCAAATATCAGATCAATCAGAATATCAAACGAACCTCATTAAGGGAAACATGGGAAGGGGGTGGTTGTCCCTTTTTCCAAGGACTAGCACCCCACTCGTGGGACCCACCTTGATGTTTTTGTTCCATCCACATCATTCGTTCTCTCCTTCCATCCACATCGTTCGTTCTCTCCTTCAGACCGTGTTTGGAACTATGGGGGTGGAAACCCCTTGGACTTGGTATCCCCTGGATACGGAATCCCTTGGATTTGGGGATCTATTGGACTTGGGATTCCTGGATTTCTGGAATCCCTTGAATATGGTTGGAACGCTGGATTCAAAATCCCTATGATCCTAAGTTAAATGCGAGGAGTATTTGTAGGGTTTGAAATTAATTAATAAATCAATTTTAAAATCCCTAATTAGTGTAAGTATGTAATGTTGACACTACGATTGTATTAAATCCGTTGAGCCATATACTTGAAAGTACCCTGGTTTGTCAATTAGCGTAAGTGTTGAGTCAGCTAGACTGCAGAGCCTCGTAGGAAGATTAATTCAAAGCATCTGCCTCAACTGGATGTGTGTAAGCTCACCATAGGTAAATCTAAGCCTCACATCCCTTGTCCCAAAATACTAGGTAAATAAAACCCTTAAAACAAGTTAGAATATCATGGGGTTTTTAAGTTAAGAAAACTTTTTCAAAATCAGAAAATCTCTATGTTTTCTTGCTTTGTCGATTTTATCGAAACACATCTCGATATGATCGACCTGCGCTGTCGATGTCCTCGATGATAAATTGATTCCATCAGAATGAGGACAAAAGTGTCTAGCAACCACATGTACATCTGGACGGATTTATTGATAAATCGGTATCATCGATATTTGAATCTCGAGTCCATTGAAGGTGACTCGATAATATTGACGGGCAGATCTACGGTGCCCCTGTTTTAACTTAAGAATATCATATGTGCATCAATATAGCGAAGCCCCCTCTATAAAATCAAAATTCAAATATCGATGATCTCAGAAGGCGCTCGATGATATCGATCTTGGGCACCAAGTTTTCCAACAAAATATTTTAGGATTGTTTACCTATGATCGAGGGTCACTCGATAGAATCGATATTCAAATATCAATGATATCGGTACTGTTTCGATGGCATCGAACAAGGACATAGATTGTCTAGTAAGCTTAATGAGAAATCCGTTGAATTTATCGATGCCTCGATACAGTTATTGATATCATCGACATTCAAATTCCGATGATCTCAAAGGTCCCTTGATCATTCCTGTAAACCTGAAGTATTTCAAGTCAAGTTTCTCTCATTTTCAAATGTCGATGAATCGACACTAGTATCGATAGAATCGGAGTTCGAAATCTGATGACATCGACAACTGTTTCGATTCCATCGACCAACAAGCAAGAGGTTTCAAAAGCGTATGATATTTAAATGTGTCATCGAGCGGACCATCGATGCTATCGAGAGTATATGCTCGATGATATCGAACCCGCTCGATGATATCGAACTCTGTCATAAATGTGACCGTTTTATATCCGTTGGAACCTTTTGCCTATATAAAGAGGACTTGTCTATTGTTGCTGGTAGAGAAAGAAGAAAGTGCTTTTGAGTGTTTTACCTTAGATCATATACCCAAAGCCCTTTCTCTCACGGAAGTTCATCCTCCAATCTACCCTCATCATTGTTATTCAATAGAGTGGATTGGGGAATGAACTTCCGCATTCAAGGATCCTCCATCTACTACTTTATTGGCAAATCATTAAGCCAGGATGCTTTGAATGCATGATCAGAATCACTCTATCTTCCTTATAAGAAAACATTTTATACAGTAGGATTCTGACTTAACCTTGACCCAACCCAAAGCCTCATATTGGTACATCATCTGAGTTACGGATCAAGGAATCCGAAGATTCTTCATCAACAAGGAGGAGATCTTTGTCAACGTACTGAATGGGACTCATCCACTTATTTGTAAGTTATTAGAGTCCAGAGGACACTTATGATTATTCCTTTTTAGGATTGGGTCTAAGGTGTTTTTCACCCTTACAAGCCCTTGTAGGAGGCCTCCGGCGGGAGTGTACGTGGTGGGTGCATTGTGTTGACCCTTGCTCTGTGGAGAGCATAAACAGTTAGGTTCCTTGTGTGGATCCTTGGCCAGTGTGCCTAAAACGGGGTGTTATGTGTTGACCCTTACTCAGAGAGCATAAACAGAGGTTCCTCGTGTGGATCCTTGGCCAGTGTGCCTAAAATTGGGTGTTATGTGTTGACCCTTGCTCAGGGAGCATAAACAGCCAGCCTAGGTGTAGGTTGTAAAGGTTGAAGGTGCACCTGATTTAAAACCTTAGGTTTGAGGTGAACCGCTGTAAAACCTCCTTAGTGAAATCTAGTACACTCATGGGTTGAGTGCGATTATTGGGAGTGGAGTAGACAAGTAGTTGAACCACTATAAAAATGATTGTGTTTGAGATTGCTACTTATTTGTTTGTGTGATTTCCTTTTATATTTTTATATCTGGTTATCTAAGATCACACCTCACACACACACAGTCATATCCATCATAAACTAGTTTACATATTATTCATCTCTCAAAAAGTTTGTGATTGGATCTTCTACCGGGCTTGGAAGCCAATAGAGTTACTATTGAGTAATCCTAATATGTGCTTGTTGTTAGGATTAGTGGAATAGGATTTTAAATAAACCATAAAAAACTTTAAAATGTCCTAATCACCCCCCTCTAGGACATATTGGCATATTCTTACTTCAACTAAAGTAGTCTTCACCACTATTTCAATACTTTACTTGAAATGATGAAATCCCAAGACTCAGATGGGCCACAAACACAGGATCACATCTTAATGACTAACCAATGATTTATAACTGTTGATTACATCAGCAATGTTCGAATGGTGCAGATCATCCGATTAATGTCGATGATAGTCTAATCATTTTGGGATATCATCAATGGGCCATTTGCCCAATAGATTGATAGCCTAGTGGCACACATGTTACACATGTGGGTGTCCATTAGGGCCATTCCTAGTGGACCCCATCGTAGCATATGTATCTTATCCATGCCTTACATCTTGTTACTAGATTTGTATGTACATGAGGAGCCAATTTAGTCTAACATGGGCCACACTACATTAATCTCTATATTTCTAGTGGGGCCTGTCGTTCGGGTCCCACTCTCTACATATGATGTGCCAATTAAGGTCGATTATCACATGATATGTCAGATAACATGCTAGTGTACTTGGCATGATAGGACACTGGTAACATGCTAGGAGTAATGATATCATGCCCAATTATGCGCCCATACGCATCATTTGTATGCCTGTTATAGATGACGATTGTTTATATCATATGTCATTCAGCTTAATAAACTTATGAGACTAGATATGAGATAAAGTTCCCCCAAATGATCACGCGGTAAGCGGAGGTTTGGTGTATCACTTGGATAGTATAATTAATGCATTTCGCATCATGTATGTCACCAACACTTTTATACTCTAGTGACATCAGGGTTGTGGCATCCATAGTCATATCGTGGATGGCCGGATTGGATATAGAAAATATTTGTTCTAACATTAGGGTGATATGGATGTCCTTAGGTGAAATTCCCTAAACCCATGCTATACTAGTGTAACATCCCGAAAATCGAGGGTCGAGTAGTAACTCAACTCTCGAGTTCCAGAACATCACTTATGCAACAAAATGAATGATGATTGAATGTTGACTGTACTAGAGTAGTGAACATGAGTGAGATTAAGCCAAAATAGCATATCATACTCCGGAGATAGTTAAATTTGCAAGCAGAAGACTGTGATAGATAAATAAAATATATAAACTATGATGAGTCTTGTAACGACCCGAAAATTTCCGTACATTGGGTCGAGTACCCTCTCGACCAGAAATCACGTAGGATTAAATTCTTTAGAAATTTAACAAAGTTAACTAAGTACTAAACTCGATTAGTCGTGAAATCCGTTAGGATCGCTTTAAATACGATCTGCAAGACCCAAAAATTGCAGAATCATTGACGCTAGGTTACCCTAAAGTTTAGAACCAAACTCATTTCCGTCTCCGCTCTCGGGAATGAAACGAAACTTCGTATTAGGTCTAGATCGCACATCGGGAGTCCGATTAACCCGAAGCTAAGGAACTAGGACCGCCCCACTGGGCTTAACAATCATCTCAAAAATCAGCTCCATCCGATGTTCCATAGCCACTCTTTTCGATTCGGAGCGAGGGAGTGTGAAAAACACTATTCCCATGCCAAAATAAATATCTGGAATAGTGATCTGGCATCATTCGTTGACGCGTCAGTATTAAGCAACCTGACCATCAGAATCAGACCAAATTACACCCTCGGATTAAGAAAAATTTCAGGAACATTTACATGTACTTGGAATTTCTGATCGTGGCCCACTGTGACCGTCGAACTGAAAGTGGTCCGCCACGTGCGATCCGGGTATCCGATCGAGTCAAAAACGTAATCCCACGTAGATCCATAGATGGTGAGCTTAAGTCGACGTTTGGTTCAAGGAGGGCCACCAGAACCTCCCTTTGAAATGTGGAAAAGTGACGAAAATCCTATATTAGCAGTACCCCTTGAACCTGAGTCTAATTTCAGAATGTTTTTGGCTATAAAAGGGGCTTAGAACAGCCCCTCTCACAGCCATACGAATTTTGGAGAAAAACCCTAGAGGGAGAGAGAGAAGAGAGAGAGAAGAGCTTGGTTTTTTCGCGATCTTCCTCCCTCTTGCTTTGGGTTACACGGCCTACACCGCTTCATTCCAGGTGTTTTCCCGGTGTTTTCCGTCCCATTTGAAGGTAAGAAACCCTAACCCTAGGTCTGATTTGAGGTGGGATCGATGTGGGTTGTGTAACAACTAACCGATTCCGCTCTTTAGGTTAGAAATCTCCCGTATACGGAAGTTCTACTACCCTTGCTGATTCGTTGCGTTTCAAAAGGCAAAGGTGAGGACTTTAAGTGTATAAGTTGCGGTTTTCAACGCTTTCAATGTCAGATAATGGTAGATTCATGATCTGCATGCAATTGCACATGTACAAAGTGCTTTCCGTTTCCTGTTTCGATTAACGTTGTGAAATATGGAATTTCACATATTCTAGGTATACGTAGAAATACCGTATATGTATTTTTTTTTGGATAAATGTTTGACATGTTTATTTAATGTATGATTATGTAATATATGAATAAAATACTAGTTTGGCGAAAGGAATCGCCAAAATACATGTTCACTTGTAAATGCGACGTATGTTGAAATTGTGTATGTTAGAAATACCGTATACGTATTTCTTTTGGAATAATGTTTGACATACTTATTTAATATATGATTATACAATATATGAATAAAATACTAGCTTGGCGAAAGGAATCGCCGTGTTACAAGCTCCCTTGTAAACACTATGTATGTCGAAACTGGGTACACTAGGAAGTACCCTATACGTATAAATTTTGTTGACATGATTGTCGGTTTATTTGTTGTATGAATATGATGTATATGTATAAAATATTAGTTTGGCAAAGGGACAACCCTAGTACACATTTCTCTAGCATATGTCATGTATCTTTGAAATAGTGCATTCCAAGTGTTGGTGAAATCACTTGTGAGTGTAAGTGCTTAAGTGTTAGAACCTTAGGTAGGTCTTTGAGATGGGATTCTTAGCTACCTTAGAGTCACCTATGACATCCTCCATGTGGTTATTCACTCTAATCACTCGTCTATGAAATATAAGTATTTGTATACCTATTTGCATAATGCTTTATAACATGCTTCTGAACATGCTTTGTGACTTGTTTATTAACATGCTTCATGATATGCTTTATAATATGATTGCTAGTGTTCTTGAATTACCATGTTATCATGCCGTATTTCACATGCTATGGTTAGGATTTGACTGAGCTTGGGACTATGTTCATAGTCCAGCATCCCAGATCGACTTGAAGATGTGGTTGGGATTCGTTCCGCCACGCATGATGTGTTGGCGAACCCGTGTCGTACTTCGGTTGGCGATAGTGGTTGGCCACACGAGGTGCTTTTGCGCTTCATATCGCCCAACTTGTTGTGAGCTCGAGCCAGCCGAACACGTCAGGTAAACCGTGTGTCTTATGTGTGTTCACCATGTTTGGTCGCTAATGCTTGAACCTAGGGTACCAAACTTACCAGTGAAAATCCCGTTAACCATGGTACCTCGATCCGCTAAGACTCATGAGCCGGGCATGGTGGTATGGGACACCGTGGTGGTCATGTGTTTGTCGCCCTACCACGATGGGGCTACGTGCCTCCCCGTAGTGACCAGTGAGCAACTTAACTCGTGAGCCGATTATGGTGGTATGGGACACTATATTCGCGCTGTCGGCCTACATTGATAAGGTGATGGGGGAGTGGTGCAACCTTTGTGTGTAATAGCACAGCGACCCTTTGTAGTGACCGCGAGCATATTCGAAGTTGCGGCGTGCCTTAGGGTTCGCCGCGATATATAGAGTATGAGCTAGGCTTGTTTTCACGTATAGTGATGAATCGTTTAAGGGGTGATGGGGAGTGGTGCAACCTTTGTGCGTAATGTACCGACGACACCTCTGCAAGTGACCTAGAAAACACACCATCGTCGATATTAACTAGGGACCGACGACCCTAGATTGGATCATGTTTGGATATGATACAAGGGAGGTACCTTAGTTTCCCAATCCTGTTTGAAATGGACTAATTAAAAACTCCGTAATCATACTCATCATGCATCGCATGTGCCTGGAAGATGTGGAGAGCTTGTGGGATGTAAGCATGCGAACGTGAGATGGTGTCGCATGAGGGAGTATATCGGCGAGGGCATCCATCATACCCGCATTCATACTTGCATTAATCGAGGTAACTAGGAGTGTTTGATTCTATCGCTTTATCATTCTTGCTTGACCGTATTGATAACATGATAACTTATGCCTTATCGTTCCCCGAGTTAGCTACTCACTCCCACGTTACGGGACGGTGTTCACAGCGCACACCAACCGGACTACTGCCTCGGGTTTAGGCGATCCGACTACTCACGGGAGGCGGAGCTGATTATGACGAGGACCGGGAGGAGTTACGGTATATGCAGTTCTCTGGCGGCTTCGACTAGGTTGCCGGGATCGATGGGTTCCACAGGATTGTACCTAGTTATTTTTGATTTTTTTTATTACAAATGAAATGTATATGGACTCAGTTGGATTCATACTCTGGAGAATGAATCGTTTATTTTGTTTCTTTACATACTTATATATACAGTTCAGACTTCCGCTTGCTTTTATACAATTGATCTGGAGTATGAATTACTGCTTTGGTATAATCTCATTCATGTTTACTGCTCTAACACAGACAATATTCAAATATCATTAAACATGTTGCATAAGTGATGCGTTGGAACTCAGGAGTTGAGTTACACTCGACCCCCGATTTTCAGGGCGTTACAAGTCTCCAGAGTGTGATAACATTACCAGGTTAAATAATTACAAATACAATCCTAAAATATACCAAATGTGTAAGGTCCTCTAGTCAATATCCCAGAAAACCCCGTCGATCAGGACACGGCTCACAAGAAGCCGTCAGAAGACAACCAATACAAGCAGGCATCGTAGTCATTGCAAAGGTCCGGCTCCGCCTCAAAAGTAGTGTCGCCATCTGAAATCAGACAATGTCTGGTGGGTGTTCAAAACACCGTCCTGTAACGTGGGAGTGAGTAGCTAACTCAGTGGAACAATAAAGCATAGGTTAACATGTTATCGACTCAGTCAAGCAGTAATGATAAAGCAGTACAATCAAACACTCCTAACTACTCTTATTAATGCAAGTATGAATGACATGATGTATGCCCTCACTAACATACTCCCTCATGCGACACCATCTCACGCTCGCGGCATGCTTTCATCCCACAGTGCTTCACATCTTCCAGGCACATGCAATGCATGATGAGCATGATTACCGAGTTTTTAATTAGTCCATTTCAAATAGCAGGATTGGGAAACTAAGGTACCTCCCTTGTATCATTCCCAAACATGATCCATTCTAGGGTCGTCAGTCCTAGTTAATATCAGACGATGGTGTGTTTTCTAGGTCACTGCAAAGGCTGCCAGGGCTGTTATGCACAAAGGTTACACTACTCCCCCATTACCTCTTAAACGATTCCTCACTATATAGAAACATGCCTAGTTCATACTCTATATACTGCGGCAAAATTCTAAGGCTCACCGCGATTTCAGAGTATGCTCAAGGTCACTACAAAGGGCTGCCAGGGCTGTTGCTCGCATTCGTTGCACCACTCCCCCATCACCTTATCAATGTAGGCCGACATCATAAATATAGTGTCCCATACACCATAATCGGCTCACGAGTCTGGTTGCTCACTGGTCACTATGGGGAGGCACGTGGCCCCAGCGTAGGCCGACAGCTCGACCACGGTGTTTCATACCACCATGTCCGGCTCATGAGTCTTAGCGGATTGAGGTACCATGGTTAAAAGGGATTTCACTGGTAAGTTTGGTACCCTAGGTTCAAACAGTAGCGTCCAAACATGGTAAACATGCATTGGACAGATCGGGTTACTTGACGATCTCGGCTAGCTCGAGCGCACAACAAGTTGAACGACATGAAGTGCATAACCACTTCGCGTGGCCAACCACTATCGCCAACCGAAGTACGACTCGAGTTCGTCGAACACATCTCAGGGGGAAATGAATCACAGCCACGAATTCAATTCTGGTACCGATTGTCTGGACTATAATCATAGCCCCAAACACAATCAATTGTCATCCATAGCATGTGGAGTAAAGCATGATAAACAAAGTAATTCAAACATGCTAGTAGGCATGTTATAAAGCATGTTATAAAGCATGATATAAGGTATGTTGTAAAGCACTACGTCAATAGGAATACAAACACATATATTGCAAGTAAGCGGTTTAAGTAAATAACCTCATGGAGGTAATCATACATGTCACTAGGGTAGTTGAGAATCCCATCTCAACACTCTCCTAAGGCATCAACATTCAAACACTTGCTCACACAAGCATTTTCACAAACACTTAACATACACTATTTCAACATACATAGAGTATGTTAACAAACATGTATTAGGGCGAATCCTTTCGGTAAGCAAGTATTTTATGTACACATAATATATTTATACAACAATTAATCATGGCAAACACATCTCTAAAATATACATGTATATGGTACTTTTACAATACAGTATTTCTACATACATAGTGTATATTAGTAAAACATGTATTTAGGCGAATCCTCTTGCCAGATAAGTATTTTATCCATATATCATATATCCATACAACAAATAATCATGTCAAACACATTTCTAAAAAAAATACGTATACAGTATTTTCTACGAATACCTAGAATATGTAAAATTCCATATTCTACAACTTTAATCGAAACAGAAAACGGAAAGCACTTTGTACATGTGCAATTGCATGCAGATCATGAATCTACCATTATCTGACATTGAAAGCGTTGAAAACCGCAACCTATACACCTAAAGTCCTCACCTTTAGTCGTAGAATCGTAACGGAGCTGATAGGTTCGCTAAGCTTCCGTGTACGGGAGTTTGACAACCTAGAGAACGAAACAGGTTAGCTATTGCATAACCTACAACCACCCAAGCCCCAAATCAGGTTAGGGTTAGGGTTTCTTACCTAAAAACGGAGCTGGAATCACCGGAAAAGCGATGAGAATTAGGCGGTGGAGCTCGTGGAGCGGCAGGGAAGAGTGGCAGGAAGGATCTCTCACAACTCCCACACTATCTCTCTCTTTTCTCTCTCTCAAATCTCAAATTCGTATGGCTGAAATGGGAGAGGGTTTAAGGTCCTTATATAGTCTAAAACTTCACCAAAATAGACTTCTAGACAAGGTTCACCTAGGTTATAACCAAAGCGAAACTTTCTCAGCTCAACGAAGGACTTCTGGCGGGCCTCCTTGAGCCAAAGGTCAAACTTAAGCTCACCAACACCGGATCTACGTTTTATTAAGTTTTCGTTTCAGTCGGATTTCCAGATCACGCGTGGCGGACCAGATTCAGTTCAATGGTCACGGATCTCGATCGGAGATTCGAGTACATGTAAATGTGTATGAAATTTCTCCTGATCCGAGGGTGTAATTTGGTCCGATTCTGACGGTCTGGTTGCTTAAAACTGATCCACAAGCGATGAGTCTCAGATTACTATTCAAGATATTTATTTTTAAAGAAAACAAGTGTTTTCACACTCCTCGCTCGGACTCAAGCGAACAATTTGTGGTTTCTTGTTTGGATTTGATTTCCGAGATGATTGTCAAGCCCAGCGAGGCGGTCCTAATTCCTTAACTTCGTATTAATCGGACTTCCGACGTGCGGTCCAGATCTGATACGGAGTTTCGAGATGCTCCCGAGAGCAGTCGGGTAATGAGATTGATCCTAGATTTTAGGGTAACCTAGCGTCAATGATTCTACAAGTTTTGGGTCTTGCAGATCGTATTTAAAGCGATTCATATGGATTTCATAGCTAATCTAGTTTAACACTTAGTTAACTTTGTCAAATTTCTAAAGGATTTAATCCTAAGTGATTTCCGTCTGAGGTAGTATTTAGTCCTTTGTAGTTTATATCTAAAGTGATCCAAGTTATACTACTTAGTTAGTTTAAGATAGTGTCTAGGGCGAAGGTGCTTTGAAAAATTGAAAGCACAAGGTAGTGAAGGGTGGGATTTGTGAAGAAAATGGTTTGAAAAGGGATTTTGAGGCTTTAATTGAGCGTTTAAGAAGTTAAACCTGTGTTAAGATTGACCCATTGCCTAAGGATGTCTAATCCCAGGTTGGCAAAAATCCGGGATGTTACACTCTAATATCTGCATTATTGTCATATGCAGTGTACATGCACACATACACTCTACTAAGCTTCGTAGGAAGCTTATGTGCGTTTGTTTGCACTGTAGGTGATGGTAGAGTATATCAGTTGCATTGAACCCGGCGCTTGAGCTTGTTCTTTGAGTTATGATTGCATCTTATATCTCCCTTCCAGTAATGTACTCAAAGATTTTATTAGTAGATATGTGGTGATGATGTTGTTTTGTGACTTTGGTACACTTATGGTTATGCTCATATATATATATATATATATATATATATATATATATATATATATATATATATATCACCCTGAAAATCCTCCTTGTAGGATGTTAGGATTGGAACATGGCGTATGAGAGCTGAGAGCTAAGAATGGGGTACTACGGAGGTTGTCGGCAACGAATTCGGTAGTCAAGAATTTAGTGAGCCCGGTTCATGAGTTTGGGGCGTGACAAAAGTTGCTATCAGAGCCATAACGTGGAAAAACTTGATTATTGCATCACATATCTACTAATAGTCATAGGTTAATTATTCCTCACCACATGATTGTTTTGAACTTATAATGATTAGAATGCCAATCTCTGAAATTTATAATAACACCTTATGTTTCCATTATAACTTATTCTAAATTAGCATTCCCATTTGAGAACTTAGAAACTTTGAACATAGCACTTTGGCAAGTGTGCCTTGTGTAAGGTATTGGTTGTTGAGAAATTCTGAGCAAAAAGTTTTTTGTTGAGGGGAGGGGGGGAGGGGGGGGGGGGGAAGAGCTATAAGACCTGTAAACTCATGGGAGCTTTCGTACGCTTTTACTTCGGCACTGGCATGTTCCTAGTGGACTAGATTGATGAATTTTGATCACGATCTTATTTTAGTACCGCAACACCCCAAGACTTGTACCCTAGTGATTACACAAGTGCTATGATTTTAATGTAACATGGCACGCCCCCATTGCAACCTCTAAATTAGAAGTTGTAGTTTTGTCACAATCCAAGGTAGGTTGCGCAAGGTACATGTGCCTCATTTACACAAATCCCAAGGTTGTCCAATCAATCAAATCCATCAATTGATCAATCAATCAACCCATCACTTCTCTCTCCCCATTAGTTAAAGCAACCCATGCCTCCCATCATGCAACCCATGCCTTGCCCATGCCTAGCAATCCCTCTCTCCTTTTTTCTCTCCTCATTCTGCCCCTCGAATTTCTTTTAATTGCCTCCCTATCCTAAAAGTTCTACCACAAAATCTCCTAACTCCCTCTCATTTCTACCATTTGCTAGTAAGAGAGTAGAAAGAGATTGAGAGAAATTAAAAGATTAGAGAGACTTAGGGAGAGATTAAGAGAGAGAGAGAGAAGAGAAAGAAAGATTGGGGAGATGGTTTAAGAGAGAAGAGACAGCTTTAGAGAGAATTAGGGGAGATCAAGAGGGTAAGAGAAGGAGAGGAGAAAAGAGAGCTTAGAGGAAATTAGTGGTGAGGGAACTTAGTGGACCGTTCGATCACCGATCCGAGCTAATCCAACCATTCATCCATCACTGTGAGTGCTTGGGAGGATCAAAATCCTCCTTTTCTTTGTATTGTTCTATTTTTGGTCGGACCCACCTTAATCATATATGGAGTGTATGGTGGACCCCATAATGGCGGGGGACCACCCCGATGGCCAGATCTCCTTCCCGTGCTTCTTCTTTCCATTTCCTTCCCTTTTTTTTTGTAGTTCGATAGTGTTGTGGGGCTCATAGGTGGGCCACACTATTGGGGAGTGTATCCTGCATACTATCATAGTGTGGACCACCTTGTGTGGCCCACCATTTTATTTATTTTCGATTTAAACATACTGATTTGAGCAAGCGCATTGGATGGTGGAAATACATTAAAGTTGTTTTGATCCAAAGCTCATTAGCCCACAATGACTTGGACAATCTGATGGATGGAGTGGATTTGTTTAGGTGGACCCCGCAACCCATAAAAATGAACCAAGAGAGTAGCAGGGCTAGTAGTTATGGCTATTGGATGCAAACAATGTCCAGGGACGTTGTTGCCCAGCAGCGTGCTCACATTGAAAGCGCCACCATGTGAGCTTCACTTATGGGCCCCACGATGATGTTTATGTTTCATCCATGCCGTCCGTTCGATTCTACCTTTCATTTGGACCGTTGAGCCCAAAAAAAGTCAATCTGTATCTCAGGTGGGCCACACACAAGCATCAAGAGGCTGGGAACACCCCCTAGCATCTTTGACCCTTTGCATGGGAGGTTTGGAGTGGATTCCCACTCGTGGGACCCATCTCGGTGCACTTCTTAGATCCACACCATCCATATGTTTCTCAGCTAATTCTTGCCATTGAGACCAAATATCAGGCTGATCCGAATATCAGGCGGACTGCACTGAGGGAAACATGGGTAGGGGCGGCTATCCCTTTTTCAAGGATTGGGGTCTCACTCGTGGGACCCACCTTAATGTTTCTTTACCATCCACATTGTTCATTCTCTCCTTCATGCCATGTAAGGCTATGGGCCCAAGGTTCATGCTGATCTAAAATTTAGGTAGGCCGCACCACAAGGAACTGTGGGGGTGAAAACCCCCATGACTTGGAATCCCCTGGATATGGAATCCCTTAAATTTGGGATCCCTTAGACTTGGGAATCCCTGAATGTTAGATCCCTTGGATTTGGGGATCTCTTGGACTTGGGATTCCTAGATTTCTAGAAATCCTTGGCTATGTTTGGCACCCTAGATTAAGAATCCCTATGATCCCAAGTTAAATGCGAGGACTATTTTTAGGGTTTGAAATTAATTAATAAATCAATTAAAAATCCCTTATTAGTGTTTATATGTAATATTGACACTATGGTTGTATTAAATCCACTGAGGCATATACTTTACTTGAAGTGATGAAATCCCAAAACTCAGATGGGCCACAAGCACATGTCACATGTTATTGACTAACCAATGATTTATAACCGTCGATTACATCGGCAATGTTCAAATGGTGTAGATCATCCTATTGATGTCGATGATAGTATGATTGTTTTGGGATATGATCAGTGGGCCACATGCTCAATAGATTAATAGCCTAGTGGCAAACATGTTACACATGTGTGTGTCCACACGGGTCATTCCCAGTGGACCCCACTGTAGCATATGTATCTTATCCATGCCTAACATCCAGTTACTAGATTTGTATATGCATGCTGCATGAGGAGCCGATTTAGCCTAATGTGGGCAACACCACATAGACCTCTATATTTCTAATGGGGCCTGTCGTTCGGGTCTCACTCTTTGTATATGTTGTGCCAATTAAGGTCGATTATCACATGATATGTTAAATAACATGCTTCTGTACTTGGCCTAATAGGACACTAGTAACATGCTTAGTGTAATGATATCATGTACATTTATATGCCCATACGCATCACTTGTATACCTCTTGAGGATGATGATTGTTCAAAGCATATACCCTTCAGCTTGATAAACATTGGGGACTGTATATGACATAGGGTCGCCCACAATGATCACGTGCTACGTACAGGTTTGGTGCATGACTTGCATAGTATAATTCATGCATTTCACATCTTATATGTCACGAGCACTTTTATACCCTAGTGACATTAGGGTTGTGGCTTCCACAGGCATATTGTGGATGGACAGATTGGATATGGGAAATATTTGTTCTCGCATTAGGGTGTTATAGATGTCCTTGGGTTAAATTCCTTAAACCCTTATAGTACTAATAAGATGCTTCAACGTTAAGACCGAGTAAATAACATAATCGCTCGAGTGTCAAATACCAGTAGGTTGCATCTCCCACTATGTTGTGGTCATTTGAAAATGGGTGTGACCTTATCCGCTAGAGGGTAGGGGCTGTCGTAAATGGGTCCGATATTAACGAGCCGGGTGAGCATTCTCATACCACTGACGAGGCGGATAGTGAGGTCTTTTCCGCTCAATTGGTCATGTGCACCATGGGCGGTAGCCAGTGTTGGAGTGTACTAGACCCCGATGATATTTATAGATACGAGTCATACTGATATGTGGGACTATTTGATGATTGACATGTTTGTGTTGCATCCCTACCATATGACATTCAGCCACGTAGGCCTTGTATTGCATTACCTTGGTATGGCTAACAACATTCTTGGACTTGGAAGCTTATCCATCCGTCATCTGTCTCATACTCTAATATTTGTATTATTGTCATATGCAGTGTGCATGCACACATACACTCTACTAAGCTTCATAGGAAGTTTATGTACGTTTGTTTATGCTGCAGGTGATGATAGGGCGTATCAGAAGCATTAAGCCTGGAGCATGAGACTGTTCTTTGAGTTATGATTGTATCTTGTATCTCCCTTCCAGCAATGTACTCAAAGATTTTATTAGTAAATATGTGGTGATGATGTTGTTTAGTAACTTTAGTACACTTATGGTTATGCTCCCTTAAAAAAAAATAATAAAATAAATAAATAAATAAATAAATCACCCTGAAAATCTTCCTTGTAAGATCCCAAGATCAAAACATGGCGTATGGGAGCTGGGAGCTGAGAATGGGGTATAAGGAGGTTGTTGGCACCAAATTCGATGGCCGGGAATTTAGTGAGCCTAGCTCCCGAGTTTGGGGTATGATAGAAGTTGTTATCAGAGCATAACTTGGGAAAACTTACGGATGACATCACATCTACTAATAGCCTTAGGTTAACTACTCTTCACTGCGTGATTGCTTTGAACATATAATGATTAGAATCCCAATCTCTAAAATTTACAAACACACCCTAGGTTTCCATTACAACTTATTCTAAAATTAGTATTCCCATTTGAGAACTTAGAAACTTTGAACATAACACCTTGGCAAGTGTGCCTTGTGTAAGGTATTGGTTGTTGAGAAATTTCGAGCACAAAGTTTTCTGTTGGGAGGGGAACTATAAGACTCGTAACCTTGTGGGACCGTTTGCATGCTTATACTTTAGCACCGGCATGTTCTTACCAGACTTGATTGACGAGTTTTGATCACGAGCCTATTTTAGTACTGTAACACCCCAAGACTTGTACCCTAGCGACCACACAGATGCTACGATTCTGACACCGCGCGACACGTCCCATTGCGACTTATAAATTAGAAGTTGAAGTTTTGGCAAAATCCAATGTGAGCTGCAGAAGGTTCACAGGGCCCACTTAAATAAATCTTAAGGTTGTCCAATCAATCAAATAACTCATCAATCAACCCATCACTTCTCTCCCCCCATTAGTCAAAGCAACCCATGCCTCCCATCATGCAACCCATGCCTTGTCCATGCCTAACAACCCCTCTCTCCTTTTTTCTCTCCCCATTCTACCCCTTTAAGTTCTTTTAATTCCCTCCCTATCCTGAAAGTTCTACCACAAAATCCCCTAACTCCTTATTTCTACCATTTGCTAGCAAGAGAATAGAAAGAGATTAAGAGAAATAAAAAGATTATAGAGAATTAGGGAGAGATTAAGGGAGAAATAGAGAAGAGAAAGAAAGATTAGGGAGATGGTTTAAGAGAAAAGAGAGAGCTTGAGAGAGAATTAGGAGAGATCAAGAGGGTAAGAGAAAATGAGAAGAGAAAAGAGTGATTTGAGGAGATTAGGGGCGAGGGAACTTGGTGGGCCATCCGATCATTGATCCGAGCTGATCCAACCATTCATACGTCATTGCGAATGCATGTGAGGATCAAAACCCTCCCTTTCTTTGTATTATTCTATTTTTAGTGGGCCCATAAGGGTGAGTCCCACCTTAATCATGTATGTAGACCCCATAATGGTTGGATCTCCTTCTCATGCCTTTTCTTTCCGTTTCCTTCCCCTTTTTTTTTTTTTTTTTTTTTTTTTTTTAACTTCGATGGTGTTGTGGTGCCCACAAGTGGGCCACACTATTGAGGAGTGTGTCCCTCATCCTATCACATCATGGACCACCTTATGTGGTCCCCAATTTTGTTTATTTTCCACTTAAACATATTGATTTAAGCAAGCACATTAGATGGTGGAAATACATTATAATTGATTTGATCCAAAGCTAATTCGCCCACAATGATCTGAACAATCTAATGGATGGAGTGAATTTGTTTAAGTGGACCCCACCACCCCTAAAAATGAATCAAGAGAGTAGGAGGGGCAGTAGCCATGGCTACTGGATGCAAACAACGTCCATTGATGTTGTTGCCCGGCAGCGTGCTCACCATGGAAGCGACACCGTGTGGGCTTCAGTTATGGGCCCCACGTTGATGTATGTTTCATCCATGCCGTCCATTTAATTCTACCTTTCATTTGGACTGTTGAGCCCAAAAAAAAGGCAATTCATATCTCAGGCGGGCCACATCACAAGCATCAAGAAGCTGGGAACACCCCTTAGTGTCATTGACCCTCTGCATGGGAGGTTTGGAGTGGGTTCCCACTTCTGGGACCCATCTTGGTGCACTTCTTAGATCCCCACCATCCATATGTTTCTTAGTTAATTCTTACCATTGAGACCAAATATCAAGCCGATTCGAATATCAGGTGGACCACACTGAGGGAAACATGGGAAGGGACGGCTGTCCCTTTTTCAAGGATTGGGGTCTCACTCGTGGGGACCCATCTTGATGTTTCTTTGCCACCCACTTCGTTCATTCTCTCCGAATTTTAGGTGGGCCGCACCACCGGGAACTGTGATTTGGGATCCCTTGGGCTTTGGAATCCCTTAAAGTTGGAATCCCTAGGATTTGGGATCCCTTAGACTTAGGAATCCCCTAGTGTGGGATCCCTTGGATTTAGGGATCTCTTGGACTTGAGATTCCTAGATTTCTGGAATCCCTTGGGTATGTTTAACACCCTAGTTTAAGAATTTCTATGATCCTATGTTAAATGTGAGGAGTATTTGCAGGGTTTGAAATTAATTAATAAATCAATTTAAAATCCATAATTAGTGTAGGTATGTAATGTTGACACTATGGTTGTATTAAATCCGTTGAAGCATATGCTTTGCCTGAAATGATGAAATCTGAAGACTCAGATGGGCCATAAGGATAGGATCACATGTTAGTGACCAACCATCGATTACATATGCAATGTTCAAATGGTGCAAATCATCCTATTGATGTTGATGATTGTCTGATTATTTTGGGATATCATCAGTGGGCCACGTACCTAATAGATTGATAGCCTAGTGGCACACATGTTACACATGTGGGTGTCCATACGGGTCATTCAAAGGGGACCACAACGTAGCATATGTATCTTATCCATGTGTTACATCCAGTTACTAGATTTGTATGTGCATGCTACATGAGGAGCTGATTTAATCTAACGTGGGCCACACCACATTAACATTTATATTTCTAGTGGGGCCTATCGTTCGAGTCCCACTCTTTATATATGATGTGCCAATTAAGGCCGATTATCACCTAATATGTCAGATAACAGGTTAGAGTACTTGGCCTGATAAAACACGATGATAACATGTTTAGTGTAATGATCTCATGCCCAATTATATGCCCATAGCATATGCCCTTTAGCTTTATACACTTAGGGGACTATATTTGAGATATGGTCGTCTCGCCCCACATGATCATGCAGTACGCAAAGATTTGGTGCATGACTTGGCTAGTATGATTCATGCATTTCACATCCTATATGTTACGAGCACTTTTACACCCTTGCGACATCTGGGTTGTGGCCTCTATAGTATATCGTGGATAGATGAATTGGATGTCGGACATATCTATTCTAACATTAGGGCACTTTGGATGTCCTAGGTGAAACTTTCTAAACCCTTGTGGTACTAGTAAGATGCTTCAACATCGAGACCCAGTGGATAACATGAGTGCTTAAGTGACAAATACCAGTAGATCGTGTCTCCCACAGTGTCGTGGTCGGTTGAAAAGGATTGTGACGTTATCCGCCTAAGGGTAGGGGGTTGTAAGCTAGGTTGAGTATGACCATCTCGTAAATGGATCTACTATCGACGAGCCGGGTGGGCATTAGCATAACACTAATGAGGTAGATGTTAGGTCTTTTCCACTCACTTGGTCATGTGCATCATGGGCGGCAACCAATGTTGGAGTGTACTAAATCCCATTGATGTTTATAGATACAAATCGTAATGATGTGTGGGACTAGTTGAGGACTAGCATGTTTTCATTGCATCCCTATCATATGACATTTGGCCATGTAGGCCTTGCATTGCATAGCCTTGTTATGGCTAACAACATTCATGGACATGACAGCTTAGCCGTCCATCATCTTCCGCATACTTTGATATGTATATTATAATCACATACATTGTGCACGCACACACACACTCTATTGAGCTTCATAGGAAGTTTATGCATATTTGTTTACGATGTAGGTGATGATAGGGCGTATCGGCAGCATTGAACCCGGAGTATAAGCCTATTCTTTGAGTTATGATTGCATCTTGTATCTCCCTTCCGGCATTGTACTTGAAGATTTTATTGGTGGATATGTGATGATTATGTTGTTTTATGACTTTGGTACTCTTATGGTTATCCTTTATAAAAACAAAATACCTTGAAAATCCTCCTTGTAGGATTCCAAGATCGGAACTTGGCATATGGGAGCTGGGAGCTGAGAATGAGGTATTTTGGAGGCTATGGGCACCGAATTCGGTAGCTAGGAATTTAGTGAGCCCGGTTCTCGAGTTTGGGGCATGACAGTGTAGGACCGATGTTTGTGGCGAGCCTATGGAAAACGATATAAAGTCTCTTGCCAGAGCCCTTCATTGTGTAGGATTGTAAAGGTTAGATTTTAAGCTGATTTAAAACCTCTGATAGTGAAATCTGGTACACTAATGGATTGAGTGCATCCACCAGGAGTGGAGTAAGGAAACCAAACCATTATACATGCTTTTGTTTGAGATTATCATTTGTGCATTTGTTTAATTATGCTTATGTGATTGAATGTTTAATTATTTGTATTCATGATTAGATGAATGCTACATCTTGATAGTTAGCACATCCCAGACACAATTGAATACAATCATGTTATAAACTAGTTGTTTATTGCATATCATTCATAGTTTATGTGATTAGACCCTCTATTGGCTTGGAAGTCTTAGAGCAAATTGCCTTGCTTAGATTAATTTGCATATTAGCTACTTAAGTAGGCAATTGTGGTTTAAAAGATGAAAATTTTAATTGGTCATAATCACCCCCCTCTAGGACATAGCCTTCATTCCTTAGCTCTGCCAAGCATCTGCATGCTTAGTCGTGGTAATCCCATGACACCATAGGTGAATTTTCAAATTCTATGAAGAATATGTCTTTCTACAATATAGAGAAAAAATGAATCTCGACAAGTACGTGAATAACACAAAAGTTGATAAAAAGACAGTTTATTTAAAAGCAGGCGGGCCATCAATCGTGTTATAAAAAAAGAAGCAGAGCAGCCAAGCAGTTCAAGTATTCAGGCATTTTTTTGCCTTTATTCCCTCGAACTCCACGACGAGTTGCTACTTCTCAGCCTCAATTTGTTCTTACTTCAATTTCCAGTCAGCCCCTTTCTCAACAAGGATGGGCAAAAGGTGTAGGAGCTGGTTGACGCTGCTGGCATAAGAAGAGACTTGGTTCTCGACCTCTCTTTTTCCAATTAAGCTTCTCTTCGACCGAGCCTTTTAAGTTGCAATTTATGAATCGAGGAAAGAGAAGAGATCCTCAGGAACAACTAGATCCTTAGGAGTGAAGGAAGACTCTTTCTACCTAATGTTCTTTAATAGCTCAGTGTGCTATGCCTATAGCATGTGAAGCAGAGTATGGTTGAATTAATGAATTTGTTTCCACCATAATTGGTCATTCCATGCTAATTTGTAAGCCTCATTGACTACCAAGGGATACTCCCTGGTTGCAGCCTATTGTTCGAGATATTCAACAAGCTACTCAGGTTAAAAAATGAGTTGGAAGTAGCAATTCCCAAGAAAATTCAGACACTTTGGTGTTTGAAAAAGTTCTTCTGACATATCATCTAATTCGTTCACTCCCGAGACCTCCCTATCAAAGTGATTGATATTAAAGATCAGCGAAGATTGGCTGAAGTCGATAAGACCCCAATCAAAAACTTCCTTCAGATAGCTCTTTGCACCATTGAGGAAGGACGATGAGCTGGAGGTGAAAGCAATGGTTGCAAGATCAGGGAGCTAGAAAGTTTACTTCGATGTCAATATGAGTTCAGGACAGGGTCCAAGGTAATTTAAATAGGCAATTATGGAGCCCATGTTCAATGCAATTATGGCAAGGAAGGGTTCGTGTTCTAAGAAAGTAGAAACATGCAACCGTCCTGGCTCATATTTCGGAGGATCATGCACGATACCTCGAATTCTGGATGCCATGTCATCAGTTGGTTATAAGGAATAAAAAAGAGAGAAATTACCATAGCAAGAGACGATAAAAGAAGGCTCGACGGCCAATTTTATTAATAAATTGTTTTAGTACAAAGGAGGAATAGTTACAATTCAAAAGAAGAAAATTGTTGAATCGATGCTTTGACCTCTTATAGTCGACCCTTCACCATGCGCAAAGCAACCACATGTTTGGCGATCACTCGAGGAACTTAGTCAATGGTTGTTGTTTAAGCCTTAACGGACGTGGCTAAGTCCTCGACCATTTTCTTCTATCGATCTCATTCAGCACTACTTTTCTCAAAGTTTCTCTTCAGCGTCATCAGCTTGGCCTCAATAGCAATAATCCGTATGCTCATTTCCTCCAACTTGGCATCAGATGTTTTCCATTCTATGTGGCAGGCTGATAGTTTATCGACGATATCTTTGGCCATAGCCATTTAGGATTTCACTATTACATGCTTAATCTCAAAGCAACCAATGATGGTATAGAGCTCGTATTTCTCTTTAATGTATCTCAAGAAATACCAAGGGCTGGCAATTTGGTGTAAGACTCATGTCCGAACAAGAGAATACTTGTTATTGAATGATTAGCTGGGTAGTCTATCAATCAGCTCAACCGATAAAGTCCTGGGTAATCTTGAATATACATGGGTGCAAAGTTCTTTGAGACATTATAATTCAATTAAGAAAAGAGACTCGGCCACATTGGTATCATCGGTAATAGCTTGTTAGAGGGGGGAGAGGATATCTTCAACCGGAAGTGAGTCTTCACTTGTTCAAGAGGAGGTTGAGGCATCATCCACGACCATTGGTGCTGATATGGGAATCAGGGTCGAACTAGGTGGAGAGATACCAGCTGTAGGGGTCTCCTCCGCTGTCTGATCATAGATGATCACCTCATGTGCTGACATCTAATTGAAGATGTTCTTTAATGGTTTATGGAAGAGATTCTATGGTCAAAGGATGTTGTTGAACAAATGAAGGAATAGACTGAGGGGATGATCCTCTGTTTGAGCCCTGAGGAGTAGCACTGAAGGGACACTCATCATCACTACGCCAAAACAATGAAAAAAGGACGGTCCAAAACCGTCTCAAATGACCAAAAAGGACGGTCATGGACCGTCGCAAGGGCCGTCAAATTTTAACGTGTCGTATTACTTAAAAGACGGTTGAAAACAGTCATTCTTATTGACGAAAAAAGGATGGTCATGGACCGTTCTTAAAAAGGACTATCACGGACTGTCTCTTATGAGCCTTCAAAGGACGACTATGGACCGTCCTTTTAAAGGACGGTCGTGGACCGTCCTTAAAAAGGATTGTCATGGACCGTCTCTTATGAGCCTTCAAAGGACGGTTAAAGACCATCCTTAAAAAGGACTGCTATGAACCATCTCTTATGAGCCTTCAAATGACGGTTATGAACAGTCCTTGAAAAGGACGGTCCTGGACCATCCTTTAAAAGGACTGCTATCGGCCGTCTCTTATGACCCTTAAAGGACATTTTCAAATTTGACCTGTTACAATATATTTCATCATATTCTTCCTAATATACGCCTGTTATACAATATATTTCATCATATTCACATTCACATCCATCTAAACCCAAACTACGTAAATCCATCCAAACACAAACAATCTTATCCACATTACATTCATCCACGCATAATACATATAAGTTTAACATCATAAGTATAAAAAAAAAAGGAAAAAAATCAGCAACAATTTTCTTTTTGTCTTTCATCTAATAAAAAAATATTCAACTAACAAAACATTATAATTCAGAATCATGAAGAATTGCAGAAACTTCTTCCAAAAAAGTGGCACTTTTTAAAAATAAAACTAATCATTAAAATAAAACTAATATGAGCAAATAATGCAAAAAAGTATTTCAATTAATAGAAACAACAACAAAAATTAAAACTTTGTAAAAGGGGCATGTGTTAAAAGGGATACATTCTTGTTTGTTTCCATGTGATTGGGCTACATTATTATAGCAATAGTGTTTGGGATCGGGTTTAGGTTTGGGTTTTCAAGTTTAGGTTTAGGTTAGGGAGTTGAGATTAGGATTAGGTGTAGGTCTAAGTATACGGATTTGAGAATACATTTAGGTTTTAGGTTTAGGTTTTAGGTTATAAGTTTAGGTTATAAGTTATAGGTTAAGGCTTAGGTTATAGGTTTTGGTTTAGGTTAAGGTTACGGTTAGGTTATAGGTTTAGGTTTAGGTTATAGTATATAGGTTATAGCTTTAGGGAATTGAGAATAGGTTTAGGAAATCGGGTTCGGGTTGAGTTTAGGTTTGGGTTTTCAAGTTTAGGTTTAAGTTTAGGTTAGGGAGTTGAGATTAGGATTAGGTGTAGGTTTAGGTTTAGGGATTTGAGAATACATTTAGGTTTTAGGTCTAGGTTTGGGTTTTAGGTTATTGATTAAGGTTTAGGTTTAGGTTAGGTTATAGGTTATAAGTTTAGGTTATAGGTTATAGGTTAAGGTTTCAGGTCATAGGTTTTGGTTTTAAGGTTATAGGTTTAGGTTATAAGCTATAGGTTTAGGGAATTGAGAATATGTTAAGGTTTAGGTTTAGAAATTAGGTTCGGGTTCGGGATTGGGTTTAGGTTTGGGTTTTCAAGTTTAGGTTTAGGTTTAGGTTAGGGAGTTGAGATTAAGATTAGGTGTAGGTTTAGGTTTAGGGATTTGAGAATACATTTAGGTATTAGGTCATAGCTTTAGGTTTTAGGCTTAGGTATAGGTTATAAGTGTAGGTTATGGGTTTAGGTTTAAGTTAGGTTATAGGTTAAGGTTTAGGGAATTGAGAATAGGTTAAGGTTTAGGTTTAGGAAATCGGGTTCGGGTTCGGGTTAAGGTTTGGGTTTTCAAGTTAGGTTTAGGTTTAGGTTAGGGAGTCAAGATTAGGATTAGGTGTAGGTTTAGGTTTAGGGATTTGAGAATAGGTTAAGGTTTAGGTTCGTGAATTTGGGTTCGGGTTCGGGATTGGGTTTAGGTTTGGGGTTTCAAGTTTAGGTTTAGGTTTAGGTTAGGGAGTTTAGATTAGGATTAGGTGTAGGTTTAGATTAGGGATTTGAGAATAGGTTAAGGTTTAGGTTTAGGAAATCGGGTTCGGGTTCGGGATTGGGTTTTAGGTTTGGGTTTTCAAGTTTAGGTTTAGGTTTAGGTTAGGGAGTTAAGATTAGGATTAGGTGTAGGTTTAGGTTTAGGGATTTGAGAATACATTTAGGTTTTAGGTTTAGGTTTAGGTTTTAGGTTATAGGTTTAGGTTAAGGTTTAGGTTTAGGTTTAGGGAATTGAGAATAGGTTAAGGTTTAGGTTTAGGAAATCGTGTTCGCGTTCGTGATCAAGTTTAGGTCTGGGTTTTCAAGTTTAGGTTTGGGTTTAGGTTAGGGAGTTGAGATTAGGATTAAGTGTAGGTTTAGGTTTAGGATTTGAGAATACATTTTGGTTTTAGTTTTAGGCTTAGGTTATAAGCTATAAGATTAGGGAATTGAGAATAGGTTAAGGTTTAGGTTTAGGAAATCGGGTTCAGGTTCGGGATCGGGTTTAGGTTTGGGTTTTCAAGTTTAGGTTTAGGTTTAGGTTAGGGAGTCGAGATTAGGATTAGTGTAGGTTTAGGTTTAGAGATTTGAGAATACATTTAGGTTTTAGGTCATAGGTTTTGGTTTAGGTTAAGGTTATAGGTTTAGGTTTAGGTTTAGGTTATAAGCTAGGTTGGGATTTGAGAATAGGTTGAGGTTTAGGTTTAGGAAATCGGGTTCTGGTTCAGGATCAGGTTTAGGTTTGGGTTTTCAAGTTTAGGTTTAGGTTTAGGTTAGGGAGTTGACATTAGGATTAGGTGTAGGTTTAGGGATTTGAGAATACATTTAGGTTTTAGGTTTAGGTTTAGGTTTTAGGTTTTAGGTTAAGGTTTAGGTTTTATGTTTAGGTTAAGGTTAGGTTATAGGTTATAGGTTATAGGTTAAGGTTTTAGGTTTTAAGTTTTTTTTTAGGTTAAGGTTATAGGTTTAAGTTTAGGTTTAGGTTTAGGTTAAGGTTAAGGTTAAGGTTTAGGTTATAAGCTATAGGTTTAGGGAATTGAGAATAGGTTAAGGTTTAGGTTTAGGAAATCGGGTTCGGGTTCGGGATCGGGTTTAGGTTTAGGTTTTCAAGTTTAGGTTTAGGTTTAGGTTAGGGAGTTGAGATTAGGATTAGGTGTAGGTTTAGGTTTTGAGATTTGAGAATACATTTAGGGTCTGTTTGGGGGGTGGGATTAGAAGGGATTAGGTGAGATGGGATTCATCTGGTCCTGTGCCAATTCCACTCCTTGTTTGGCAAGAATGGAAATGCTTGAAATTACGTAAACTGGAATTGCATTGGGTCCCGTGCTAATTTCACTCAATGTTTAGCAAGTTGTGTAGGTCCTACCATGATGTGTGCGCTATATCCACACCGTCCACCCATTTGTTGAGATTATTTTAGAGCATGGGCCAAAAAATCAGGAAAATCTAAAGCTCAAGTGGACCCCACCATAGAAAGCAATGGGGATTGAATACTTACAGTTGAAAACTTCTTTGAGGCCACATAAGTTTTGGATCTACCTCATTTTTAGGCCCATGCCATGAAATGAGGTTACAAAACAAATTAATGGTTTAGATATAACATGTGTGTTATTCTCAGTAATTTCAAATGATGGTGGGTATATTCGTTCAATGTACCACCGTATTATCAACAAAGCATGGCATTAATTTTATCCCATGGCAATAGGGGACAATCCCTGCCATGGGTAATAATTATGTTTTTTGAATCCCATCCCACCTAATCCCTTTTAATCCCACTGCCCAAACAGACCCTTAGGTTTGAGGTTTAGGTTAAGGTCTAGGTTTAGGTTATAAGCTATAGGTTTAGGGAATTGAGAATAGGTTAAGGTTTAGGTTTAGGAAATCGGGTTCGTGTTCGGGATCAGGTTTAAGTTTGGGTTTTCAAGTTTAGGTTTAGGCTTAGGTTAGGGAGTTGAGATTAGGATTAGGTGAGGTTTAGGTTTAGGGATTTGAGAATACATTTAGGTTTTAGGTTTAGGTTATAGGTTATAGGTTAAGGTTTAGGTTTAGGTTATAAGCTATAGGTTTAGGGAATTGAGAATAGGTTAAGGTTTATGTTTAGGAAATAGGGTTCGGGTTCGGGATCGGGTTTAGGTTTGGGTTTTCAAGTTTAGGTTTAGGTTTAGGTTAGGGACTTGAGATTAGGATTAGGTGTAGGTTTAGGTTTAGGGATTTGAGAATACATTTAGGTTTTATGTTTAGGTTTAGGTTTAGGTTTTAGGTTTTAGGTTTTAGGTTAAGGTTTAGGTTTTAGGTTTAGGTGTTAAGGTTAGGTTCTAGGTTATATGTTTAGGTTATTGGTTAAGGTTTTAGGTCATAAGTTTTGGTTTAGGTTAAGGTTATATGTTTAGGTTAAGGTTTAGGTTTAGGTTTAAGTTATAAGCTATAGGTTTAGGGAATTGAGAATAAGTTAAGGTTTAGGTTTAGGAAATCGGGCTCGGGTTTGGGATCGTTTAGGTTATGGAGTTGAGATTAGGATTAGGTGTAGATTTAGGTTTAAGGATTTGAGAAAACATTTAGGTTTTAGGTTTAGGTTATGGTTTTAGGCTTAGGTTTAGGTTATAGGTTTAAGTTTGGGTTTTCAAGTTTAGGTTTAAGTTTATGTTAGGGAGTTGAGATTAGGATTAGGTGTAGGTTTAGGTTTAAGGATTTGAGAATACATTTAGGTTTTAGGTTTAGGTTTAGGTTTTAGGCTTAGGTTTAGGTTATAAGTGCGGAGTTAGGTTTAGGTTTAGGTTTAGGTTAGCTATAGGTTAAGGTTTAGGGAATTAAGGTTTAGGTTTAGGAAATCGGGTTCGAGTTTGGGATCGGGTTTAGGTTTGGGTTTTCAAGTTTAGGTTTAGGTTAGGGAGTTGAGATTAGGATTAGGTGTAGGTTTAGGTTTAGGGATTTGGGAATACATTTAGGTTTTAGGTTTAGGTTTATGTTATAGGTTATAGGTTAAGGTTTAGGTTTTAGGTTTAGGTTAAGGTTAGGTTATAGGTTAAGGTTTAGGTCATAGGTTTTGGTTTAGGTTAAGGTTATAGGTTTAGGTTAAGGTTTAGGTTTAGGTTTAGGTTAAGGTTTAGGTTTAGGTAATATGTTATGGCTTTTGGGAATTGAGAATAGGTTAAGGTTTAGGAAATCGGGTTTGGGTTCGGGTTCGGGATCTGGTTTAGGTTTGGGTTTCTAAGTTTAGGTTTAGGTTTAGGTTAGGGAGCCGAGATTAGGATTAGGTGTAGGTTTAGGTTTAGGGATTTGAGAATACATTTAGGTTTTAGGTTTAAGTTATAGGTTATAGGTTATAGGTTAAGGTTAAGGTTATAGGTTTAGGTTAAGGTTAGGTTATCAGTTATAAGTTTAGGTTATAGGTTATAGGTTAAGGTTTAGATTTAGTTTAGGTTATAAGCTATAGCTTTAGGGAATTGAGAATAGGTTAAGGTTTAAGAAATCGGGTTCGGGTTCGGGATCGGGTTTAGGTTTGGGTTTTCAAGTTTAGAATTAGGTTTAGGTTAGGGAGTTGAGATTAGGATTAGGTGTAGGTTTAGGTTTAGGGATTTGAGAATACATTTAGGTTAGGTTTAGGTTTAGGTTTTAGGTTTAGGTTAAGGTTATAGGTTTTAAGTTTAGGTTTAGGTTTTAGGTTTAGGTTTAGGTTTAGGTTATAGGTCATAGGTTTAGGTTTAGGTTTAAGCTATTGGTTTAGGTCTAGGTTTAGAGAATCAGGTTTGGTTTCAGGTTCGAATCGGGTTTAGGTATTCTCTAGTATTATCTACTATTGAACTTAGTATTATCTACTACATACTAGTAACATACAACCAATATTGGGGCACCATACCATAAGCTACAAGAATTTCATGTCCCCCTAAACAAGGTATCCTCCATTGATAACATATATATATATATATATATATATATTATAAGTTCTTTATTTTCATTTACATTCGCAAATACATTCATCATCCATCCAAGAAATTGAAACATTCATCATCCTCAAACGAGTAACTAATTATCTAACTTACAAAGATGATTATCAATATTCAAGCACTAATTCAAAAAATAAAATTTCAAGCTTACATTACTTTTCATATAAGTTTCTAGATAAGCTAACCTTCTCGCTTTCAGTAACCTTCTCCAAAATCTGAGATACGTTTGTTGTCGGGCTACTTACTCTTCCGACCTTTACTTGCACAGGATTGCTTAGATACTCCTTAATTACAATAAACAAATGATAGTCAGAAAGAAGTTTGTGCGAAAATACTTCACGAGGCACAAAATCACTCACCAAAAGAATGAATAAAACCACAACGACAAAACAAAGTTCTCAAATTGAATAAATTATCATAAAACTGTTAGTGCTATGATTTCGTATCCCTTTGGTTGTCAAATTTTGTAGTGTCAAAACCTATATGTCTTGTACTTCTTGTGGTTCTTGTTTGTGACTACACACTGCTTCAAGACAAGATCATGAATGAAGAATGTTTTCAAGACAAGATCATAAATGAAGAATGCTTGCAAGATATATCATGAATGAAGTCTACAAGAATAGAAGACTCTAAGTTTGCTTCTATCAAGTTCAAGATTAGAAGACTTCATCAAGACAAGTCAAGAATGTACCAAGCTTGAGAAAGACCATCAACTCGACTCAAGCTTCTACTTCAAGATCATCTGAGAATGCAGACCTTTAAGACTTCAATGTCCATCTCACTCAAGGTTTATTTGACCTTAGATTGACCTTAGGTTGGTCTAAATGATAGGTCATTCTGGATACATAATCTGAATATTTTAATTTACTTGGTGTGACTGTTCTAAGACCAGTCCTAGAAATCTTAAGACCAGTCCTAGCTTTGCTTCGACCAATCTTAGGTTTCTCAGGACCAGTCCTAGGTTGTTACAGATTTTCAAATTTCCTGGTTGTCCTTCGACCAGTCCTGGACTTTCTTTAACCAGTCCTGAGAAGTCCTACGACTCATCCTTCGACTAGTCGTAGTTCTACGACTCGAACTCCAGCGACTTATCTCAAGTATCTCGACTGGTCGTAAGTGTCTCACGACCAGTCGTAGGTGGTCCACGACCGGTCGTAGACTACCTAAGACCAGTCGTGAGTATAGCGAATCTAATCCCGCGGAAATCTTTCAAAATCTTTGACGCTACGACCAGTCCTAGGACTCTAAGACCAGTCGAAGATGGGATTTTTGAGGCTATAAATAGTGCACGAATTTCAGAGTTTATTCATTCAATTCCATTCCATTCAAGCGATTTAAGGCTATACTCTGAGATAAGTAGTGATTATTTTTTTAAGCTATTGTGCATATTTAATATTCCTTTTGTTAACATTTTTCTATTATGATTTTGATCCATATTCCAATCTTATTTAGAAAAGAGGAATTTGTGATATTCCTTCTTCAGGGATTAAAATTAAATAGACCTTGCTCTTCTTGATTTAATCTAAAATTAATTAGACTTAGAACCATTCTTTATGTGAGTATTAGACATTGAACGACATATCATTCATCTACTCCGATTGGTTCTACTGGGCTACTTCAAAAGGAGATCCAGGTATTTTACTTTGTAATTTACTTTCTCTGGTTTTGTTTGAGATTTGCCAGAAAAATCTTATTGTTTTGGTTAACCGAGGAGAGCCAGAAAACTCAGATTGTGGAGGTTTTTTGGATTGTGTAAGCCCGAGATAAAAAAAACACAATTGTGAAGGTTTTGGGTGAACCTGTGAAAACCTATTTTGATAGTGCATGCTAATATCCCCTGTGTGAGGATATTAGGAGTGGAGTAGCATTCTGTGTGGCTGTTGGCTAACAGTTGGTGAACACACTGGCGAACCACTATATATCGTTGTGTTGTGGATGTGCTTGATTTCTTTATTCATTTATTCCTTTATTATTGTGGATTGCTTTTGTGGATGAATGTTGTAATTTTCATTTCAAGCAAGTGTGGTTGAATGGTGTAATAACTTAGGATTTATTTCTTTAAGTTATTCTTGATTTATTTTCCATATCATTTGTGTTTTCTAGATCGTTCTAGAAATAAGGTTGTCCTACCATAAGCCATTGGTTTTTGGTGTAAGGTTGTCCTTAGAACTGATTTAGTATCATTCTCATATTTCATATGCTTTGAGATTGTTATTATTTCAGCATTATCTTTTATTATTCCGCTGTTTTAAGTTTTATTTGGCATTGCCCTATTCACCCCCCTCTAGGGCATATAGCTTGGCCCTTTCAAGTGGTATCAGAGACTAATAGCTCGTGCTTATTGCTTATTTATTGGATTTATTGCCTGAGCTAACGATCTAAGCTATATTAAGATGTCAAATTTTGAAAGCCTATCTGTCACTAGGCCACCACCCTTTAATGGCACAAACTATGCCTATTGGAAAGCAAGGATGAGAATCTTTCTCAAATCCATGGATGAAAGTGTGTGGCTAGCCACAAAGATAAACGGATGGAAACTACCTATCATCAAGTAATGATGAAGATGGTTCAAAATCAATGAAAGTAATATCTTATGCTCTTTGGACCACACTTCAGAAAAGTGAAAGTAGTGCCAATGCAAAAGCACTAAATGCAATTACTTGTGCATTGTCACCAGATGAATTCAAAAGAATCATCTCGTGTGAAAATGCTAAACAAGCATGAGATCTTTTAGAAATGACACACGAGGGTACATCAATTGTCAAGAAATCTAAAGTCCAACTCCTCACAACTAAATTTGAAGAAATTCATATGGAAGAGAATGAAATGTTTATGGACTTCTACACTAGATTGAATGACATTGTAAACTCAATGTGGGGTCTTGGTGATAAAATCCCAGAAAGTAAAGTATGTGCAAAGATACTACGCTCACTTCCTGAACGGTTCAATTCAAAAGTAACCACGATTCAGGAACTTCGTGATACGGATAACATGAGGGTTGAGGAACTAGTTGGTTCTTTACAAACCTACGAATTGAACTTTTAAGCTCCAAAAGGAAAATCAATTACTCTCAAGTCATCTAAAAATATTCCACAAGAGAGCACTTCAGACTTTGAAAATTCTGAAGATGATATGGCACTTTTTGTAAAAAGGTTTTATAAAATTTTAAAAAATAAGAAAAGAGGAGATTTTTAAAAATCAAACGATAAGAGACAATCTAAACCTAGAGCTCGAAAATCTTTGAAAGATAGTCAATGTTACAACTGTCAAGAGTATGGGCACTTGGCTAACAAATGTCCTAAAAAGGACAAATCAAAAAGGAAGAGTATGTTGGCTACTTGGGATGAATCATCTGATTAATCCTCTTCGAAATCAGAAGATTCTGAAAACGAGTTGGGAGATGATGTTAAAGCCCTTATGACTCTAGCCAAAGTCACTTTTTCAGATTATGATGAAGTAACTAGCGAAGAGAATCTGAATAGTGATTGTGACAATGAAGATGATCTTTAGGATGCATACAATGCCCTTTATAAGGAGAGTTGTAAAATTGCTGTCAAGCTTAAATTACAAAAGGAAAAATTTTCTAAACTTAAAGAAGATTATGAGTCTCTTGTTTTAAAAAATTCTCATATTTTCAATTTTTTTGAAAAGACCAAATGTGATTTAAAAATCAAAACCTCCCAAGTTGATGATTTGAAAACCGAGAACGAGAAACTCAAAAATGAAGTAGCCTCTCTTTTGAGTTTAAAAGACACTTGGAGATATGCCCAAGGTGATCCTAAATTGGAAAAATTATTATCCAGATCGAGAAAATGTGGCGATAGATCCGGGTTGGGCTATGATAAGAATACTTCTCCTAAACAAAAGAATACTGCTCCTAAGTTTGTGAAAGGAGAGTCTTCGAACTCAAAAGTAAAGTATACTTATCGAGGTTTTTCAAAAAATTCAAGGACCTTTCAAAAATCTAAAAATAGCCCTCAATCTTCAAAACCAAAATCCTTTGGTTGAAAAGATTATTGATCTTCTTAAGGAGCTATTAAAATTTAACTCTATAGGTCATTCATATAACAATAGACAGAAAAAGTTCAACTACACTCCTAAACCCAAAACAGTACTGAAATGGGTTCCTAAAGTTGACTGCTTGGTTGCCCACACTGCTTTCAAAGCTACAAGCCATTCAAAGTGGTACCTTGACAGTGGATGCTCCAGACATATGACAGGCGACAAAGCTTTATTCACCGATCTTGAAGACAGGACTGATGGGTCAGTCACTTTTGGTGATGGAAGCAATTGCAAAATCATTGGCCAAGGTACGGTTCAGCTTTATAACCTTCCTTTATTTAAAAATGTATTATATGTTGAGGGCTTGAAACACAACCTACTGAGTATATCTCAGATATGCGACACCAATCATAATGTAAAGTTTTCTAATCAAGGTTGTGAGATTGTTAAGAAAGAAGGTTCTGTTATATTAACTGGTCGCAGAACATCTGAAAACTGCTACATCGTTAGTAATGCAAGTTCATCTACTCAATCGTGTTACATGGTCCATACTGATGAGACTGAATTATGGCATAAACGCCTTGGACATGTACACTACCGGAACTTATTTAGATTGAGCAAAAGAGAACTTATAAGAGGTCTACCCAAATTACAAAAAGTGGACAAAATATGTGGTGAATGCCAGTTGGGCAAACAAATTAGGAGCTCTCACAAGAAAGTGAACTCCAATACCACATCTAGACCTCTCGCTTCTCCACATGGATCTCATTGGACCAACTAGAACGGAGAGTCGAGGTGGCAAAAAATACATCTTGGTTATCATAGATGACTTTACTAGATTCACTTGGGTATCGTTCTTAAAAGATAAATCTGAAACCCTAGATGAGGTAAAGAAGATCATCAAACGAATCCAAAATGAAAAAGGTTCTCAAGTTTATAAGATCCGTAGTGATCATGGTTCTGAATTTGAAAATAGCAGTTTTGAGAAATTTCTGTAGCAATCATGGAATATCACATGAATTCTCTGTGCCCAAAACTCCTCAACAAAATGGTATAGTTGAGAGAAAAAATAGAGTGCTTCAGGATATGGTTAATGTCATGTTAAATAGTATGAAGCTCTCCAAAAATCTTTGGGCCGAAGCAATTAATACTGCCTGCTACATTATTAATCGTGTTTATACTAGTAAATCTGAAAATAAGGCTGCTTATGAGTTATAGTTTGAAAAGAAACCTACTGTCAAATACTTTCAAATTTTTGGCAGTAAGTGTTACATTTTACGAGATCATGAAAATTTGGGAAAATTTGATATGAAGAGTGATGAAGGTATTTTCCTTGGATATTCCTTAAACAGTCGAGCCTATAGGGTTCTAAATAAAAGAACAGGTGTGATTCAAGAGTCCATCAATGTAGTCATTGATGATCATTTGAATACACCTGCTCCGAGTTCAGATGATGATGAAATTCTTATAATTGAAAATCAAGATACCTCTTCATCTCAATCTGAACCTAGGACTGTCAAAGATCATCCAACTAATCAAATCCTTGGAAATCCTCTCACTGGAGTTCGTACACGCAAAAAACTTGAAAACATATGTAATTATGTTTGTTTTACATCCCAAATAGAACCGGTCAATATAAAAGAAGCTCTTTCTGACGAAAATTGGATAGTAGCTATGCAGGATGAACTTAATCAATTTGTTCGTAATGATGTCTGGTATCTTATTCCTAGACCTAAAGATAAACACATTATTGGAACAAAATGGATCTTTAAAAATAAGTCTGATGAACTTGGAAATGTTATACGAAACAAGGCTAGACTGGTTGTACAAGGGTACACTCAGATTGAAGGCATCGATTACGATGAAACCT
The DNA here is from genome assembly GCA_030180095.1 of Magnolia changhungtana. Taxonomy (NCBI): domain Eukaryota; kingdom Viridiplantae; phylum Streptophyta; class Magnoliopsida; order Magnoliales; family Magnoliaceae; genus Magnolia; species Magnolia changhungtana. The sequence continues at coordinate 1,271,387 of JASAUF010000024.1, forward strand.
TTGCTCCAGTCGCTCGCCTTGAATCTATCAGACTTTTTATTTCCATCGCTTGCTTTAGAAAGTTTAAAATTTATCAGATGGATGTAAAGAGTGCCTTCTTAAATGACGATTTACATGAAGAAGTTTATGTAGAACAACCCTCAGGGTTTGAAGACCCCAAGCTTTCTGATCATGTATTTCGTCTCAAAAAGGCTCTCTATGGTCTGAAACAAGCGCCCAGGGCATGGTATGAAAAATTGACTAAATTCTTACTTAGTCATAGTTTTCAAGTGGGAAGTGTCGATAAGACGCTATTTGTTAAGAAACATAATAATGAGATTTTAATGGTTCGAATCTATGTAGACGATATTATTTATGGATCAACTTGTTCTAACATGTCTATTGAGTTTGTAGAGTTGATGAAATCAAGATTCGAAATGAGCATGGTTGGTGAACTAAATTACTTCCTAGGGTTACAAGTAAAACAACAACCTGATGGAATCTTCATTTCTCAAACCAAGTATGCTACAAACTTGGTTAAAAGGTTTGGATTTGAAAATGGTAAAAAATTTGATACTCCTATGAGTACAACCTTGAGACTCTCAAAAGACTCTACATGTATAGATGTAGATCCTAAGATATATCGCAGTATGATTGGTAGTTTATTATACCTAACTGCAAGTAGACCTGATATCACTTTTAGCGTTGGTATTTGTGCGAGATATCAGTCTAATCCTAAAGATTCACATCTTACTGCTGTCAAACGGATTATTAGATATGTCGCAAGTATAACTAATTTGGGTCTTTGGTATCCTTTTGATACTAATGTTAAATTAGCTGGGTATTCTGATGCTGATTGGGCTGGTAATATTGATGATAGAAAATCAACCAGTGGTGGTTGTTTTTACATTGGAAATTGTTTAGTTTCTTGGTTTAGCAAGAAGCAAAGTTCAATATCGCTTTCACTTCTTGAAAGGTGAGTATATCGCAAAGAGGATATGCATGTACACAACTCGTATGGATGAAACGCATGTTAAGCGATTATGGAATTAATCAAGATTCAATGATCTTACATTGTGATAATTCCAGTACTATCAATATTTCTAAAAATCCAATTCAGCATTCGCGTACTAAGCATATTGACATTAGGTATCATTACATTCGTGAATTAGTTGAAGAAAAAACTATCTCTTTGAAATATATTCCAACTAATGTCCAACTTGCTGATATATTTACTAAACCGCTCAACAAAAACAGGTTTACTAAAATGAAATTTGATCTTGGTATGTGCATTTTAAATTGAATATACTTGTCTGCATGTATCATAGTGTACTATATTTTAAATTTTTATGTGAATAAATTTCAATTTCTGCATAAAAATATTTATTTTTGTCGATGCTCGACCGGCCTTTACCATACACGACCGGTCCTGACTCGACCGGTCGTAGAGATCGTGAGCATCATATAATTTGGGGAAAATCACTTTGTTCTTCATTTCCTCTTCTTCCTTCGACGAGTCGTGGCTCGACTAGTCTTGAGAGTTCGTGATTTTCTTCAAGATAAGTCATTTTTCTTCATTTTTATTGAAGATTTATGCTTTCTATGCTTTGATTTGTTTATTCCATAAGCTAGATCTCATCTTTTGTTGATTGTTTAGGGTTTCCTCTCTAAAAATCTGATCTAGAGAAACCCACCACTTCTAGTGTTCTTTGTGCTTGGTCCTTGGTAAATCTTGTTGAAAATGGATGTTAGAGGGAAAAAGAAAACATCCCGTGGTCCATCTTCATCTAGATCTACATCTATAACAAGATGGCACCTTCAGTCACCCGAAGATGATCCCAATGATGTACGGGAGTTACGTAACCATAAAGTTATCGTTGAGTGTCCTGTAAGTCTCAGTCACATTGAACAATTTGAGATAACACCTCTCCGTGAATCTATTGGCTGGGCTAATATTTTATTTTGGGGTGGGCCTGCATACCAGTCCATTGCACAATCTATGGTTGCATGTATCTCTGATTTTTCCCTTGATAATTTAACGTTCTCAATTGCTACTAGAGAAGGGAAATTTTTGATAGATCGACATTTGATATCAGGTATTATGGATATACCTGTCAAAGATGAAGGTATTCCGATTCATACATTATATGCCAAACCATCAGAATCGGAAAAACAAATGTTGACAAGAGATTTATGCAATATGGAAGTGCATTGGATGCACAAAGAAAATGTGCTCCCTTCAAAATTTTTATTACCCAGATATAGAGTTTTGCACCGGATCTTCACTTCAAACGTGTATCCTCGGTCAGGCAATAAAACAGAGTTAACTGCCTTCATGGTTCGGGTATTGCACTCTGTTGTGTCCGGCATGGTTGTCGGTTTACCTTCTTTGATATGTCATTTTATCATTCAGTTTCGTCTTCATCCGGGTCATAGTGATATTCCATTTGGTTATCTTATGACTTGTTTAGCCACAAATATGCTCGTTGCTTTACCTGAGAATGAGGCACCAATTCATCATCTTTTATTCAATAATACTAATTTAAATAAGATGAAGTTAGATTTGCTTCCTGGTCAATTCTATGAAGGTGGTGGTGAAGGTGCTGAAGCTGGAAATGAAGGGGAAGCTGCTGATCTTCCTCCACAGGCTTATATAAATATGGATGATATATTTGAAGACATTGAAACTGACTCCTAAAATGATTCTGATTACAATCCATCTTCTGGTTATGATGCACGTCTAAGTGCATTGGAGGAGAAGGTTGATAACCTGAGTGTAGCCCATGATATGTAATTTAAATATATGCGAAAATATCTTCGTCGCATTAATAGGGGTTTACATCAGATTGATCCAACCATCCCTGTTCCTTCATCTGGATCTGATTAGGTGGATTTTTATTTGTTGGTTTGAACATGATGGTTTCTATATTATTATTAAGTTTGGTGACTTTGGTTGTATGGTTTGGATTGATGACATTGAAGTGTTGTACTAATTTGATAATTAAATCTTGACTCTTCATATGGTGTTCTCTTCTCTCCTTTGGCCTTCCCTTGTCATTTTGTGACAAAAAGGGGGAGTAGTATGGAAGGGAGAATGGGAGAATAGTATGGAAAGGGGGAGAATGGGAGAAAGGAAGAAAGTGATTACTTGAAAATGGTTGATTGTTTCTACTCACTTAGGGGGAGTAGAGTATTTCTTTTTCTCACTCTGATGCCTCATGATTCTTTCTTCATTTTACTCTTATATTTATAAATGTGTTTTGTCACAAATTTGACAAAGGGGGAGATTGTTAGTGCTATGATTTCATATCCCTTTGGTTGTCAAATTTTGTAGTGTCAAAACCTATATGTCTTGTACTTCTTGTGGTTCTTGTTTATGACTACACACTACTTCAAGACAAGATCATGAATGAAGAATGTTTTCAAGACAAGATCATAAATGAAGAATGCTTGCAAGACATGTCATGAATGAAGTCTACAAGAATAGAAGACTTTAAGTTTGCTTCTATCAAGTTCAAGATTAGAAGACTTCATCAAGACAAGTCAAGAATGTACCAAGCTCGAGAAAGACCATCAACTCGACTCAAGCTTCTACTTCAAGATCATCTGAGAATACAGACCTTCAAGACTTCAATGTCCATCTCACTTATGGTTTGTTTGACCTTAGATTGACCTTAAGTTGGTCTAGATGATAGGTCATTCTGGATACATAATCCGAATATTTTAATTTACTTGGTGTGACTGTTCTAAGGCCAGTCCTAGAAATCTTAAGACCAGTCCTAGCTTTGCTTCGACCAATCTTAGGTTTCTCATGACCAGTCCTAGGTTGTTACAAATTTTTGGATTTTCCTAGTTGTCCTTCGACCAGTCCTGGACTTTCTTTGACCAGTCCTAAGAAGTCCTACGACTCATCCTTCGACCAGTCGTAGTTCTACGACTCGAACTCCAGCGACTTATCTCGAGTATCTCGACCGGTCGTAGGTGTCTCACGACCAGTCGTAGGTGGTCCACGACCGGTCGTAGACTACCTAAGATTAGTCGTGAGTATAGCAAATCTAATCCCATGGAAATCTTTCAAAATCTTTGACGCTACGACCAGTCCTAGGACTCTAAGACTAGTCGAAGATGAGATTTTTGAGGCTATAAATAGTGCACGAATTTCAGAGTTTATTTATTCAATTTCATTCCATTCAAGCGATTTAAGGCTATACTCTAAGATAAGTTGTGATTATTTTTTTAAGCTATTGTGCATATTTAATATTCCTTTTGTTAGCATTTTTCTATTGTGATTTTGATCCATATTCCAATCTTATTTAGAAAAGAGGAATTTGTGATATTCCTTCTTCAGGGATCAAAATCAAATAGACCTTGCTCTTCTTGATTTAATCTAAAATCAATTAGACTTAGAACCATTCTTTATGTGAGTATTAGACATTGAATGACGTATCATTCATCTACTCCGATTGGTTCTACTGGGCTACTTCAAAAGGAGATCCAGGTATTTTACTTTGTAATTTACTTTCTCTGGTTTTGTTTGAGATTTGCCAGAAAAATCTCATTGTTTTGGTTATCTGAGGAGAGCCAGAAAACTCAGATTGTGGGGGTTTTTGGATTGTGTAAGCCCGAGATAAAAAGACACAATTGTGAAGGTTTTGGGTGAACCTATGAAAACCTATTTTGATAGTGCATGCTAATATCCCCTGTGTGAGGATATTAGGAGTGGAGTAGCATTCTGTGTGGCTGTTGGCTAACGGTTGGTGTTTCTGGCGAACCACTATATATCGTTGTGTTGTGGATGTGCTTGATTTCTTTATTCATTTATTCCTTTATTATTGTGGATTGCTTTTGTGGATGAACGTTGTAATTTTCATTTCAAGCAAGTGTGGTTGAATGGTGTAATAACTTAGGATTTATTTCTTTAAGTTATTCTTGATTTATTTTCCATATCATTTGTGTTTTCTAGATCGTTCTAGAAATAAGGTTGTCCTACCTTAAGCCATTGGTTTTTGGTGTAAGGTTGTCCTTAGAACTGATTTAGTATCATTCTCATATTTCATATGCTTTGAGATTGTTATTATTTCAGCATTATCTTTTATTATTCCACTGTTTTAAGTTTTATTTGGCATTGCCCTATTCACCCCCCTCTAGGGCATATAGCTTGGCCCTTTCAAAAACTTATAATATCATAGATCTTTAGTGAGAGAGAGAGAGAGAGAAAGAAAGAGTTGCAGTGAAAGAATGACATTCATACAATTTGTTTGCATCAATTAGTTCACCAACAATTTTTGATGGAATCTGCGACAACGAGAGTGAAGCCTGCATAAGCAGAAAAGTTACACATGCACCTAATCAATCAGATACACAAGTGTGTTTAATTACCTTTAAACCTTCTATAGTGCAATCTGATATGGGTCATCCATGATCTCTAGTTGAGAAAGGCCATGCACCTTTAGAAATGTGACAATACTAGAAACTAAGATCACCAGGGCAGTCTTCCAAAACCTTCAAAAATAAAGTGGAACAGGTCATAGGAAATTGTGCAGCTTACAACACAGGCGCATGCAAGAAGAGAAGGTACCTTTGAGAAGCATGAAGAGGAGGAATCAAGATGAATGTAGTGGACCCACATATCTTACTCTATCACCTGAAAATACATTGCAAACGATTATATAAGAATACAAGTGATACAGATAGAATACATCAAAAAAATAAAAAAAGAAAAGAAAAAGAAGTCACTAGCTAAAACAATAAGCAAAATGTGCTGGACGATATAGAATTTCATTAAAAAGGCTTGGATGGCTGGGATCTTTGAATCCGGACTACTTAAAGGCCACAAAGGTGGGGCTCATCAGATCAATGGTCAAGGATAAGGGACCATGGCCCACCTGTACAATCTAAGGACATGAGGATACATGCGTAATTCAATATCTTCAGGTCTAGGATTGTATAGTTCCTTTGTAAGCCAGGTAATGGGTCAGGCCTTCATGATTGTTTATATATAAGGTCAAATTAGGTGTGGTTCAGACATTACCTGAACATTTTCCATACCAGATTTTGTTTTACATATGAACAAATTGCTAACTATGATCTGGTTCCATACTTGGAGGTAGGAAAAGTGACCTACACATTGTTACTAATAGATGGATAATCTAACTAGAAAAACAATACATGCTTAAGAGTCTCATATTAAATTTCCAATGAACTAGAGAAGGGGATAAACTTGTCAATGTTGCCTTTATTCATGCTTTTCTTTCAGTTTAAAGGTCGGTTTTCAAGATAGCTTCGCATGTCTTTGAGTTTACCCTCTCACATGTCTCATCAATCAAAACTATCATCTACAAACAACATACTCCCGGGGACCTCTTCTTGTAAAGAACTCGCTCATAACCAATTCAAAAATAAATGGTTGAAGTTGGTGTAATTGGTGGAATTTAATAACATACTCCCAGATTATTTTATGTTTTTAATAACACAACTAATGAGAAGTCATAAAATTCCATAAATCCTAAAATTCGATTACCCTGTTTTCACATGCATATCTATTAACAAATGGTTGAAGTTGGTGTAACTGGCAGAATTTATCATAAACCATAAATCCCTGCAGCTTGAAAGGCAAGGAAATAAGATGAAAGAGAATAACATATAGATGAGAAATGCTGCTCAAACTCATCACCTCTAGTGTTGCATTCTTCAACAATGCAATCTCCATCGCCTCATCCAAAGATAGTTGAAAATACACAAATGAAAAGCTTATTACCAGCAAAACTTGTTATGGAGAATTGTAAAAGGAACAAAACAAAACATATACCTTATCCTAAAATGCGCCCAACAATTCCCTGTTCTTAGGAGAATCCTACAAAATATTAATAAAGCATCAACGAGCTGAATGTCAAAGGCAATACAACCATCCAGAGCTGAATGTCAAAGGCAATACAACCATCCACCAAGGCAATCGAGAAAAGCTAATGAAAATCCCTACTTAGGTTAAGGTTATAGGTTTAGGTTTCGGTTTAGGTTAAGGTTTTAAGTTTATTTTATATGTTATAATATATAGGTTATAACTTTAAGGAATTGAGAATAGGTTAAGGTTTAGGTTTAGGAAATCGGATTCGGGTTCGGGATTGGGTTTAGGTTTGGGTTTTCAAGTTTAGGTTTAAGTTTAGGTTAGGGAGTTGAGATTAAGATTAGGTGTAGGTTTAGGTTTAGGGATTTGAGAATACATATAGGTTTTAGGGAATTGTGAATAGGTAAAGGTTAAGGTTTAGGAAATCAGGTTCGAGTTTAGGTTTGGGTTTTCAAGTTTAGGTTTAGGTTAAGGAGTTGTAATTAGGATTAGGTGTAGGTTTAGATTTAGGGATTTGAGAATACATATAGGTTTTAGGTTTAGGTTTAGGTTTTAGGTTTAACAGATATTTCTGTAACGTTTATTTTCCATCCAACCTATTGATAAGGTCAAATATACCTAGAAGAAGGGGAAAAAAAATATCAGCTTGATGACAGATCTTCTCCATGTCATCCCAATTACAGTCCCATGCTCAATGGGATACTTCAAAGTGAGAATACCTCTCTTGGACTGGGCCTCATCACCAACACAAGCATCTTTCTGTCCCATCCCAACTATAATACCTATATGACGAGGCCAACTAATGATGCTTGCGAGTTATACAACTATGGTGTTGTAACATCCCGGTTTTTTCCCAACCTGGGATTAGACGTCTTTAGGAGATGAGTCGATCCTAACACCTTATTAACTTGTCAGAACTGAATCCCACAGTCTAAAATCGCTCCTTAACCCATTTCCTTCACAAATCTCACCCTTCACTACCTTGTTCTTTCAATTTTTCAAAGCACTTTCGCCCTAGACACTATCTTAAACTAGCTAAGTAGTATAACTTGGATCACTTTAGATACAAACTGCAAAGGACTAAGTACCACCTCAGACAAAAATCTTACAGGACTAAATCCTTTAGAAATGAGACAAAGTAACTAAGTGCTAAACTAGATTATCTACGAAATCCGTTTGAATCACTTTAAATACGATCTGCAAGACCCAAAACTTGTAGAATCATTGACGCTAGGTTACCCTAAAATCTAGGATCAATCTCATTACTCGGCTGCTCTCGGGAGCATTTCGAAACTCCGTATCAGATCTGGACCGCACGTCGGAAGTCCGAATAACACGAAGTTAAGGAATTAGGACCGCCTCGCTGGGCTTGACAACCATCTCAGAAATAAATCCAGATAGTGTCCCATGGCTGTTTGCTTGAGTCCGGAGCGAGAGAGTATGAAAACACATGTTTCTTTCCAAAATAAATATCTTGAATAGTAATCTGAGACTCGTCGCTTGTGGATCAGTATTAAGCAACCAGACTGTCAGAAGCAGACCAAATTACACCCTCGGATCAGGAGAAATTTCATACACATTTACATGTACTCGGAATCTCCGATCGAGATCTGCTGACCGTTGAACTGAAACGGGTCCGCCACGCGTGATCTGGAATCCCGACCGAAACGAAAACTTAATAGAACGTAGATCCAGTGTTAGTGAGCTTAAGTCCGACCTTTAGCTCAAGGAGGCCCGCCAGAAGTCCTCCGTTGAGCTGAAAAAGTCCCGCTTTGGTTATAACCTAAGTATACTTTGAACAGAAGTCTATTTCGGTGAGTTTTTAGGCTATATAAGGACCTTAAACCCTCTGTCATTGTAGCCATCCGAATTTGAGAGAAACCCTAGAGAGAGAGAGAGAAAGAGAGAGAAAGTGTGGGAGTTGTGGGAGGATCTCCCACCCGTACTTCCCTGCCGCTCCACGGGCTCCACTGCTCCGTTCTAATCGCTTTCTCGGTGATTCCAGCTCCGTTTCTAGGTAAAAAACCCTAACCCTAATATGTTTTAGGGTTGTATAGGTTGTAGGTTATGAAATAGCTAACCTGTTTCGTTCTTTAGGTTGCCAAACTCCCGTATACGGAAGCTTAGCGAACCTATCGACTCCGTTACGATTCTACGACGAAAGGTGAGGACTTTAGGTGTATAGGTTATGGTTTTCAATGCTTTCAATGTCAGATAATGATAGATTCATGATCTGCATGCAATTGCACATGTACAAAGTGCCTTTCGTTTTCTGTTTCGATTAAAGTTGTGGAATATGGAATTTACATATTCTAGGTATTAGTAGAAAATACCGTATACGTATTTTTTTTGGAAATGTGTTTGACATGTTTATTTGTTGTATGGATATACGATATATGGATAAAATACTTATTTGGCAAAAGGATTCGCCTAAATACATGTTTTACTAATATACACTATGTATGTAGAAATACTGTATTGTAAGGAGTGCCGTATACATGTATATTTTGGAAATGTGTTGGCCATGATTGTTTGTCGTATGATTATATAATATATGAATAAATTACTTATTTGGCGAAAGGAATTGCCGTAATACATGTTTGCTTGTACACACTATGTGTGTTGAAAATGCGTATTCTAGAAAATACCGTGTATGTATAAATTTTGGAGATGTAATTGTCATGATTAATTGCGGTATGAATATGATATACACGGATAAAATACTCTCTTGGCGAAAGGATAGCCATAATACGTATTTTTCTAACATACGTCATGTATGTTGAAATAGTATACTTTAAGTGTTTGTGAAAATGCTTGTGTGAGCAAGTGTTTGAATGTTGATGCCTTAGGAGAGTGTTGAGATGGGATTCTCAACTACCCTAGTGACATATATGATTACCTCCATGAGGTTGTTTACTTAAACCGCTTACTTGCAATATATGTGTTTGTATTCTTATTGATGTAGTGCTTTGCAACATGCTTTATATCATGCTTTATAACATGCCTTATAACATGCCTACTAGCATGCTTGAATTACTTTGTTTATCATGCTTTACTCCACATGCTATGGATGAGAATTGATTGAGTTTGGGACTATGTCCATAGTCCAGACATCCGGTACCAGACTTGGAATCGTGGTTGAGATTCATCTCGCCACACATGATGTGTTTGGCGAACCCGTGTCGTACTTCGGTTGGCGATAGTGGTTGGCCACACGAAGTGCTTCTGCGCTTCATATCGCTCAACTTGTTGTGCGCTCGAGCTAGCCAAGCACGTCAAGTAACCTGTGTGTCTTATGTATGTTCACCATGTTCGGTCGCTAATGCTTGAACCTAGGGTACCAAACTTACCAGTGAGAATCCCGTTAACCATGGTACCTCGATCCGCTAAGACTCATGAGCCGGGCATGGTGGTATGGGACACCGTGGTCGAGCTGTCGGCCTACGCTGGGGCCACGTGCCTCCCCATAGTGACCAGTGAGCAACCAAACTCATGAGCCGATTATGGTGGTATGGGATACTATATTCGTGCTGTCAGCCTACATTGATAAGGTGATGGGGGAGTGATGCAACCTTTGTGCATAACAGCCCTGGCAGCCCTTTGTAGTGACCTCGAGCATACTCTGAAATCGCAGTGCGCCTTAGGGTTCGCCGCGATATATAGAGTATGAACTAGGCCTGTTTCTGTATTGTGATGAATCGTTTAAGGGGTGATGGGGGAGTGGTGTAACCTTTGTGTGTAACAGCCCTGGCAACCTCTGCAGTGACCTAGAAAACACACCATCGTCTGATATTAACTAGGACTGACGACCCTAGAATGGATCATGTTTGGGAATGATACAAGGGAGGTACCTTAGTTTCCCAATCCTGCTGTTTGAAATGGACTAATTAAAAACTCGGTAATCATGCTCATCATGCATTGCATGTGCCTAGAAGATGTGGAGCACTGTGGGATGAAAGCATGCCGCGAGCGTGAGATGGTGTCGCATGAGGGAGTATGTCGGTGAGGGCATATATCATGTCATCCATACTTACATTAATAAGAGTAGTTAGGAGTGTTTGATTGTACTGCTTTATTATTACTGCTTGACTAAGTCGATAACATGTTAACCTATGCTTTATTGTTCCACTAAGTTAGCTACTCACTCCCACATTACGGGACGGTGTTTCGAACACCCACCAGGCATTGTCTGATTTCAGATGGCGACGCTACTTCTGAGGCGGAGCCGGACCTTTGCAATGACTACGATGCCTGCTTGTATTGGTTGTCTTCTGACGGCTTCCTGTGAGCCGTGTCCTGATCGACGGGGGTTTCTGGGATATTGACTAGAGGACCTTACACATTTGGTATATTTTAGGATTGTACTTGTAATTATTTAACCTGGTAATGTTATCGCACTCTAGAGACTCATCATAGTTTATATATTTTATCTATCTATCACAGTCTTCCGCTTGCAAATTTAACTGTCTCTGGAGTATGATATGCTGTTTTGGCTTAATCTCACTCATGTTCACTACTCTAATACAGTCAACATTCAATCATCATTCATTTTGTTGCATACGTGATGTTTTGGAACTCGGGAGTTGAGTTTATGCTCGACCCCTGATTTTCGGGATGTTACAGGTCTAGGTTAGTGCTATTATCTATTCAATAACACAAAAATTGAGAAATCATGATCAAGCCGGAACTCATATAACATAGATATGTTATATATATATATATATATATATATATATAACATAAAAAAATCACAAAAAAAAAATAAAAAATATGAGATGATGATGCAACTGTTGCCATCCTAAATGTTCACATGCTAAAAAATTCTTCTCACATGCCAAGTACATGAGAGTTGGCAGTGCAAATCCTTCAATGTGTACAGCATTCAGGTCTCTTCCATTTATAACTATCTGAGAAGGAAAAGGAAAAACTGAACACATGTAAATGGTATGGAAAATAGCCAAAAATGAATTTTGAGTTGATTTCAGGTTCTCAAACGTTTTCCTTGGGTCCTACTATGTGTTTTCTTTATCAAAGATGCCTTTTTCAGCAAGTAATGATTTTACTGACATGGTTGTATGGGACTTGTGGCGTCTTTACTTTGTAATGTTGATCATCACTTTATGCCTCCACAGAAGGTGTTACAGTCAGAAACAGAAAGTGCTGATGATTTCAAGAGTAAATTTGCTGAAGCACAACGTGCAAGTGAAGAGAAACACAAGAAGTTAGAAGCAGCAGAAGAAAAAATAAGTCAACTTCAAGAATCTTCATGTGTTTCAACCAAGGCTATCTACCAGTGGGGCCACCATCAGTCTGTTGGACCCATAATAGATGGACCAAGCATTGAAAATCTCCTTAATAGGACAATCATAACATTCAAGTTTATGGCTTGCAAGAAGACAGTCATGAAGAGATGAAATGGTTACAAGTGACTGTGGTGCCAGCATGGATGCATTATCTGAGCTGTTCATTAGACTTGCTTAATGAGTCACCTGGACTCACACACGTGTCCCACGTTGGCATGTGTGGGGCACTTGCAAGCACACATTACCTACATGCATGTTACATACGATACATTCAGCTATTTCCTCACTGGTGAAAAATGCTAATAGAAAACCTTGAGTTATATATATATATATATATATATATATATATATATACATATATACACACACATATAAGAAGACTAATTCATCTTAAAATCTGTCTCCTCCTATTCCTTGCTCATTCCAATGAAAAAACTCATCTAAAAGCTTCTTTCAATATAAAATTTCTTCTTAAGAAATTCAAATTTGGAAATGGTTTTCTCAGGAGATTGTTGATATGATAAATTCAGTTAGAAGGAACAAACAGGACGATGGTAGCCATACTAAAATATCATTGAAAATCTCCAATGATACTTTTCTCTTGTTCAAAGAAAAACGTTCATAACAATGATGATAGAGGACAACAAGTGATGGTTACCTGATTGAGAACCTCAAAGTTCAATGGCTGTTTAGCCATTGAGTAATACCCCTGCATTGATTGAAGCCCAATGCATATGAATATGAAAGACAAATATTCAAAGCTCACTGTAAAGAAAGAAGTAAAAAGTAAAAAAGTAGGAACTTAACTGTTACAATTTCCTTAAAGTGAAGCAGGCAGAGATGTATATTTACAAAAAGTTTCCATCCAAAAGACATTTCCTGTTAGAAGACAACCCAGAAAGAGAAAAAAACAATGTCAAAATTTTCACATGATGAAGGCAATCAGTAAGATGTATCAATTACAACTTGGAAATTAGATAGAAAACTATCTATAAGTAGAAATATCTAAATTTTGAAATTCACCTTAATCATTTCTTCTACAATTTGAACATCTTTTCTAATTAATAATGTGCAAGTGGGGCCATTCTAGGCATTGTGTTAGCTTAAAAAACAGCACTAAGTGATTTTTATTTTTTTTTAAGGCAAAAGAGAAGCTTCAATTCACTCCAAAGGCCATTCATAAACGAAGAAAAAAATAACATCGACACCTCCTCTCATAAAAAAAGATAAACCCAAATCTTCCAAGTTACAACATCACGAATTAAAATCCAATTTACATTTTTGCCATAATTTTCCCAATGACACCATGGATTTACTGCATATCAAATTTGAAACACTAAAAAGAAAGAAAAAAATAATAAATAAATCAGTCACTCCTCTGGAATGTAGAAATACCAAATAAATAAATTCCAAACACACCACTGAAAAATCCCAAATCAACTAAATCCAAATAGACTATAGAAAACACCAAATCAACTAAATCCAAACACACCACAAAAAAAACCCTAAATCAACAAAATCCAAACACACTACACAAAACCCATCTCCCACACACTCTAAACCTCTCAATAAGCTTCAACTCAAACTTGCCCAATTTCACCTACAGAAAAAAGACCAAAGTGATCAAATATAAGGTGGGATACATATGTATCAGGAAAAAAAAAAGACGAAAGTGATCAAATATAAGGTGGGCTACATATGTATGAGAAAACGAACAGTCAGAATCAGGGGTTCATGCACATCTGGTGTATATGCTTGCCATGTGGGCCATAAAACGTGTGTACCCAAGTATGAAGCACATGCAACAAAAAGGAATAGGGCCACCATGGTGTGTTACACATACAACCATGTTGTCCATCATTGAAGACATCTCATGTTGGATGCAGATATACTGTAATCCGAATGCTCTCTAACCCAAAAAGTAAGAGCGGCTAATAGCTTAACAACAAAAATCCCATTACTTCCCAATCAAGCTACAACCATTTAATCTTAACAGCCTTGCCTTAACAAGTAGACATGAAACAACAAATGTCACTAGATCATATAAATCATCCAATTACTTGAAAAGGTTAGTTATAAGAAATTTTCCAGGTCAAACCATACGAATCATCTAATTACTTGAAAAGGCTAGTTGTAATAAATTTTCCAGATCAAACCAATGGGGCATCACTCATTTCCTCTGTAATCTACTTCATGACTCATCTATCATATGCATCAGAAAGACGTGGGAAAGAAAGGGAGGACAAACCTTGGAGCCCTTCTGTGATGCTTTGGCAACCAGCCCTGGAGCTTAGCCCAAAAATATATAATGGAATGTCTCAAGTAAAAGGGGATTATCTTCATGGAAATGGTTACACAAACCAGCAATATGTTATGTCATAACTATGATCAGATCCATAACATTTTCATGAAATAAGAGCTCCGGAAATCTTTCTGAAAAAAAAAAAAAAAAAAAAAAACTGCATGGCGGATCCAGATGCTTTTTGTTGCAGTGAAATTTCTTGGATAGTAAGAATATTCTGAAACAAACAAATTCAGACATTTCATCAAATAGTTTCTAAGCAAGAGAGATTGAGAGAGATTGGGTCTCTAACCTGATCAACCGTGGCCCTCAAGTCCCTAAATCCCCAAATCCCTAAATCCCTAAATCCCCAAATCCCCAAATCCCTAAATCCCCAAATCCCTAAATTCCCAAATCGTTTCAATCGTATTGAGATTGAGAGAGATTGAGAGAGAGAGAGAGAGATACCTCATGGTCAATCGAGCTTTAGAGGAAGAGAGCAAGTTCCTGCTTGAGTTGGAGCCCCGATCACGAGTCCACGCCGAAAATAGGGTTCCTGAGCTCTGAGGGGAGAGAGAGAGAGAGAGAGAGAGAGAGAGAGGATGAGAGAGAGACAGAGAGAAGGGAGAGGATGTGTGAGAGAGGACCGAGAGAGACAGAGAGGATGCGCGAGAGAGAGAGGACCGAGAGAGATAGAGAGACAAAGAGAGAGTATGCGTGAGAGAGAGACTGAGAGAGAGAGAGAGGATGCACGAGAGTGAGAGAGGACTAAGAGAGAGAGAGGGTGCGCGAGAGTGAGAGAGAGAGAGATTGAGAGAGTGAAAGAGGACAGAGAGAGACTGAAGTCTTTGAGGAAACGGATTGGCTAGTCGCGCTGACACCAGCGCGGCTAGTGGTCGGTGCTATGTGGGCCCCATCATGATGTATGTGTTTCATCCCTGCCGTCCATCTATTTTTCCATATCATTTTATGGTATGAGACAAAAAATGAGGTATATCCCAATCTCAACTGAACCACATTATAGGAAACAGTGTTGAATGAACGTCGACCATTAAAAACCTTTTGTGGGCCATATAAAGTTTTGGATCAATCTAATATTTTTTTCCCTTCATCTAGGCCTGTATGACCTAATCAACAGATTGGATGTCAAATAAAAAGTACAGCGGGCCTTAGGAGGGTTTTAATGGTGGATATCCAATCACTATTGTTTTCATGTGGTGTGGTCCACCTGAGATTTATATCCCTCTCATTTTTGGTATCAAGCCCTAATGTGATATGTAAAAATAGATGGACGACATGGATGAAGTACATACATCATGGTGGGACCCATAGAGCACCGACCACTAACCACTGGTATGGTGTCAGGGGGAGTAGCCAATCTGTTTCCTTCTTAGACGCCATACGGTGACGACAACAAGTTTTGTGGGCCCCACTATGATGTATTTATTATATCCACACTGTCCATCCATTTTGAGATATCATTTTAAGTCATGAGCCAAAGAATGAGGCAGATAAAAATCTGTAGCGGACCCCACCACAGAAAACAGCGAGGAGAGTCATTCCCACCGTTGAAACTATCTTAAGGCCCATCGGAATGTTTATTTGAAATCCAACCTGTTGAAAAGTTAAAAATACATGAAATATGTGAAAACACAAATATCATCTTGATATAAAACTTTTGTTGCCTTTAGAAGTTTTTAATGGTGGGCGTCACTGTCCCATTGTTTTCTGTGTTAGGGTCCACTGGAGCTTTATATTTAACTCGTTCTTTGGATATTGCCATAAAATGATATCTCCAAATGGATATTGCACTTCAATGATCTCTCTAAAGGTGTGGATATAAAACATACATCATGGTGCGTCCCAAAAATGAGAGATATAAATATCAGGTGGACCACACCACATAAAAATAATAATAATTGGTTATCCATCATTAAAACCCTCCTAAGGCCCACTGTACTTTTTATTTGACATCCAATCTATTGATTAGGTCATACAGGCCTAGATAAAGGGGAAAAATAAAAATCATCTCGATCCAAAACTTTTATGGCCCCCGAAATGTTTTAAATGGTTGACGCTCATTCAACACCTTTTCCTGTAATGTGGTCCATTTCATATTAGGATATGCCTCATTTTTTGTCTCATGTCATACGATGATCTTTAAAAATAGATGGATGGTATGGATTAAACACATACATCATGGTGGGGCCCACATAGCACCAACCACAAGCTATTGGATAGTGTCAGGGGGAGTAGCCAATTTGTTCTCCCTATTTGTGGTGTGGTTCATTTAATTAATCTTTGGATATGAATCATTTTTTTGGATAATTCTCTAAAATGATCTCGAAAACTGGATGAACAGTGTGGGTTGATCCTGAATTTTCATTATTTTAGGACTTGCGGGGCCCACCATTGTGTATGTTAATTATCCACTCCGTCCATTAATTTTAACGGCTCATTTTTAGGGTTGATCCAAAAAATCAGTCAAATCAAAGCTGTAGGTGGACCACACCACATACTAACGTTATAAATTTATTTTTCATTATTTCTTATGGTGTGTTCGACTTAGACTTTTAATCTTTCTACTTTTTAAGCTCATGCACTGAAATAATATTTCAAAATTTATGAATGGCTTAGATAAAACAAATATATTGAAATGGCCCCAGGAGCCCCTTAAACATCGTTAGGCTCTAATAAGGTCATATGGGGAGGTACGTTTTAGAGATTAAAAATAAAGTCAATCCATGACTTCGGTGGGCCACACCACATACTATAGTTAAGAGGGTTACCATCCCATTAAAACATTCATAATCATTTATTGGGCCCACCTAGATGTGGTTCATAGATCCAGCCCATTCATTATGTGTGTCCCACTTGGATGAGGAGTCAGCCCAAGTTTCATACACATCCAAAACTCTCATGTGGGCCCTACCAATTAAATGCTTTTATATGTTTTAGGGATGTCTTCACATTGTTTTAGATGCTATGGCCCACCTGAGTTTCATATACGACTGATTTTTGGACTTAAAGGGGACACATCAAATGCATGGTGTTGATGTTCTACATACATCATGGTGGGGTGCACACAGATTAACCTCATGGGAAGTTCCCATGAGGTGACCTTATAGTACCATTTCACTATTTAGGTAACTCCATAGGTGTTACTCTAACCGTGTAGGGCCCACCTTGATATATTTTATGTATATTGACACCGTCCATATATTTTTCCATCATATATTTGGGATGTGATTTCAAATCATAAGAACTCAATAATCTCAGGTGGGTCATACCAATCAAAACAATGATGAATAACTATTAAAAACCTTTTGAAGGCCATAAAAGTTTTGGATCAATTTGATCTTTGTAGTCTACCTTAATCTAGATCTTCTTTACATTATCAACAAGTTGGATTGCAAATAAACATTACTAAAACCTTACGATGGGCTCTTTATAATTTTTAATGGCAAGGTACTATATTATCATTCTTTTCAGTGGTGTGGTCCACTTAAGATTTAAATCTACACAATTTTTTATACCCGACCCAAAAATGGGTTGGAGAAACATAAGGGCGACAAGGATATACAACACATCATCAAAATCTCACTTTTGTTATCTAACTTTTCAATTTTTCTTGTCAAAATACAAAATCTAGTTTTTTAAAATATATATATATATATATTTACAATTTGTCAATTTTTTCACAATTTTGTTTAATTTCTTAAATTTTCTTTTTCAAAATATCATTTTTTTAATCTCACTTTTGTTATATAACTTTTCAATTTTTCTTATCAAAATACAAAATCTAATTTTCTTTTTAAAAAAATTTTTTTTTTACAATTTGTCAGTTTTTTCACAATTTTGTTTAATTTTTTAAATTTTCTTTTTCAAAATATCATTTTTTTATCGAAATCATAAGAACTCAATGTCTGTATTAACTCATAAACAAGTTAGATGAGGGGTCAGACCAAGTTTCAACCGCATCCAAAACTCACGTGGGCCCCACCAAGTGCTTATATATTTTTTAGGATGTCTTCACCTAATTTTAAATGGTATGGCCCACTTGAGTTTCGTTTACCGATGATTTTTAAGATATCTCATAACCTATAGGGGACACATCAAATCCATTATATTGTTGTTCAGCACACATCATGATGGGGCCCACAAAACTTACTAACATCAATTCTTAGGTTTTCACGAGGTCAATAAGTTGGGTCACAATTTTAACCAGAATATTTGGCCCATTTTACATGTCTAGTCCATTCACTCTATTTTACTGATCAATACTCTCAATTTGACTAGTTACTCGCCTCAATCAGGCTACATATGAGAAAGATATTAGGCATACAAGATTGATCAACAATTTCAGTGAAATTTGATTTAAACATCTGAAGTTATTTACTCTTCAATTTGAACTAATTAGATTGTCCAAAAATGATTAAAAGTTCAATTAGTGGATGTGCCTAATAATTTAGTAATTTTATTTTTCACAAATAAATTTAACATTTTTTTTCAAAATGTATATTTATTTATTTTTACTCTTTTAACTAAGTATCATTTTTATTATAAATAAATTTAACATTTTTTTTTTACAAAATTTAGTTTTCTTTTTTAAAATATATATTTTTTTACAATTTGTCAATTTTTTCACAAATTTGTTTAATTTTTTAAATTTTCTTTTTCAAAATATCATTTTTTAAATCTCACTTTTGCTATATAACTATTTAATTTTTCTTGTCAAAATACAAAATCTAGTTTTCTTTTTTAAAATTTATATTTTTTTAGAATTTGTCAATTTTTTCACAATTTTGTTTAATTTTTAAAATTTTCTTTTTCAAAATATCTTTCTTTATCAAAATCTTCTTTTTTTTTTTTTCAAAATTATCAACATTATTCAAGTTCGTAATTTATTTATTTTTTCAAAATCTAGATGTTTATAAAATTACATTTTTTTTTTCAAAATCTAAATTTTTTTCTTAAACATTATTAATTATTTTTCTAAGCTTTTTAATATTTTTTTTCGAAATTCATAAATTTTTTTGTTCTTAATTTTTTACCTGAGCATTAGAGACAGTTTAGGACCGTCTCTAATGCAGATGGTTTTTGACAGTCTCAAATGACTACTATAAGATGACTAAGGACCGTCTCTAATAGAGACAGTCTTTGACAGTCTCAAATAGAGACTGCTAAGGACCGTCCCTAATACAAACTATTTTTGACGGTCTCAGTTAACAAGTAAACGACGGCCGATGATCGTCTCTAATTGAGACGGTCCTTGACAGTCTCAGATTACCAGTAAAAGACGGCCAATGACCGTCTCTAATACGGATGGTCTTTGACCATCTCAAATGACCGCATATGAGACAGTCAAAGACCGTCTCTAATAGAGACGGTCTTCGACAGTCTCAAATGAAGATAGTTAAGGACCGTCCTTAATGCAGACTATTTTTTACAGTCTCAGATTACAGGAAAAGACGGCCAATGACCGTCTCTAATTGAGACGGTCCGTGACAGTCTCAGATTACCAGTAAGAGACGGCCCATGACCGTCTCTAATACGGACGGTCTTTGACCGTCTCAAATGTCTGCATATAAGACGATCAGAGATCGTCTCTTATTCCAGATGGTCAATGGTCGTCTTTTATCCACAATTTACGATGGTTTTTGACTATCTTAAATGATTTGTGGACGTTCAAATTTTTAAGACTATTAAAGATGGTCAAGGGCCGTCTAAAAGTTTAGAGATGGTTTATAGCCATCTCTAAAGCATCTTTAAACCAAGCAATTTTAGAGACGGTCCAGAACCGTCTCTAAATTCGTCATTTTTTTCCATTTTTCACATAGTGCATCATCTTCTTCTTCTCGGTCAACAACGGTAGGCGGCATTTGAGGAATGTTGACCATATATTTAGATTCGGTGAGAAGAGTCGTAGCTTTAAGAAAAGTGTAAGATGGAAGAGCCTCAGTGCTGATCATCCCTTCAGAGTCAACAACTTGAACATCAGTAATCTCAGGAATATTGGTCGCTGGTTGGTGTTGTTGTATTGGTTGCGCCACAACGATTTGTTTCTCTACGGCCAATAGTTCTTAAGTAACTAAAAAAAAAACAAGGTTAGCCAAAAAATGAGGTAAAATACTAAGAGCAGTTATACGAGTGAAAATTACCTCCACCTAAATAAGAACAGACGACCTAGGCGACGAATTGTCTGTCCATAGATTGAGGGTTTTTTTTATAACCATCGCCATTGCTTGAGTAGAAGTAGAGAATGATGGCAGACTGGAGTGATAAGGGCTAAGATATTTTTCATTGAAGAGAAGATCAAGATTGTTTAATCTTTCCCTATTCTACCACCATTTATTCCAACATTTATTATAGTAAGCTTCTTGGTGACGTTTCAGACATTCCTCAATTTCTTTAGAATAGTCTTCAATGGATAGCCTTGGCCAATATTTACTTTTGAAGTATTTTTCAAATGAAGACACAGCGTCAGCCAAGGAAGTACTTGATTGCCATCGTCTCTTAGATGAGGTCAGCATCGGCTAATTCGCCATGGTCGGTTAAGGGGGTAGATCAGAGCACTTGAAGATTAAAGTAGGAGGCTTAGGAGGCTGACCAAGAAGAGTTCCTACGTCAATGATCCTCTTTGGAGCTGATGGAGGTGGTCGAGTTAGTGGAGATGTGGGGATGACATGTGCCTTCATGATAGCTTTTTAGCGCTTTGGTTGAGGAACTGTCTTGGTCGATGAAGCTTGCGGGGAGGAGATAGTGGACTATTTGGTCTTTGGCTTATTTGGTTTTCGGCTTGGAGTCATGGCCAATTGGGGTGCTTCTCTTTTCTTTCCTTAAAGCTCTATAGAAGAAGAAAGTTGAGATATAATAGCTTGAGGAAACTTATTAATCAGCTTTTTATAATGACCCTCCCACCAAGTGGTGAAAGTGTCCATTACTCAAGGCTGATTTGAGTAGAAGGGAAGAACGAGAGTCAAACTGGCCGATTGAAAAGTAGAGTTGAGAGAAAGATAAAGATCAATTCGATTAGCGATCGACCAAGTTAAAGGAGGTTTGTTGCAAGTCCTCTGAGTGAATGCATGAGGAATACACTAGAATGGACCAAACTGATGGGCGAACAAGTTTGGACAATATTTCTCGATTCCAGCTTTGGCATTCTTGCTAGTGTCAATAGTGCCGCCATAGAGGAGATCTATATAGATGAGGTAACTCTCCCAAGCAAGATGTATCTAAGACGCTTCCTGGTCATCTTCATTCTCGTATCGGTCGATGAACCAAGTTGGGCCAAACTCTTTATCCTGAAAGGGAATAAACAACTAACTCCATTTACCTTTATTTAGATAAATGGCCACATCTGAAGAAAATGTATATATATATATATATATAGAAAATGTATGGATCTCCTTGGGAGAATGGATGATGCATTCACCATACGAAGAATAAACAACATCAAAATGAAGGTGAGCATATACAAGGGAAGAACAGAAAAATTCAGAGATCCACATCTGAAGAAGCCATAATGGTGCTCCTTTAAGAACCGACCTTTGTTGGTGATCTCGAAAATACCTTTGTACAGGTGGCTGAGTATAAAAGGTGCCAGAGCAAATTTTCGACCCTGTGTAAGCACCTCAGCCAGTTGAACATACTCGTTCACGATTTGCAAAGAATTCATATAGAGTAAATGTCAACAGATCCAGATTAATAGGAAGTTTGTATGTTCTTCATCATCGAGCAAGCCTCCACATTTGCAATATGTCTACATGAAGTGAGAACAGGCCTTGCCAGCCTTATTTGTAAATTGTTTGGGTTCTTTCTTAGTGAAACCCGGGAAGACAGCCTTAGCGAAAGGGAGAAATTGGGTTGGAGCCGCAACGTCCAAAATCGTTTAATTCATAGGCCCGCATCTGAAGAAGAATGTGTTGGTGGTGGGTTCCAACACGTCGAAGCTCATATGAGAAGAGTAGGGTATGACGGATAATCTTGGACAAAGAGTTTGATGCATTCATAAATGTCGAAATTCCTCCATGTCACCTCATGTTGAGATGAAATGCGAGTAAACCAGGCATTCCAACCAACAGTGGACTCAGCCAGGATCGAGGATTCTTCAAAGCATTGGTGGGTTCAAGAATGGATTTAGATTCAATCAGTAAAGTCTTGCCTTGACAGGCAGGGGACATGGGATCCATCATGCTAACTTCATTAGCATCACTCGCAGGGGGGAATGTCGGTCCCATACAATAATAGTATATGATATGTGATTTGAAGACTATTTCATTATAGCATTTCTTAGAAATGGCATCAATTACGATAACCAAATCATTCTGATGAAAAGACGGGGAAGAGGATAATGAGGTAGCCATTGTCACGGTATGAGAATGAGAAAGGAATTAGGATATTCTAAGGAAGCAAGAAGCATGGGGTGAAAGAATGTCGAAACGGTGCTTATATTTGACAAGGAGATAGTGCATTTATTAGGGCATCATAAAATTCTGCTTTGTATGATGTGAGTACACATGTCGCAATCAGTTTAGCCCTTATCTCAAAAAAAGGTGGTTAGAGTTTACGTCTAGGGATGCATCGGCCAAAGATGATTACCATGACATTACCATGTGCATGGAAGGACTGCTACATTAATGAGGAGTCACACGTTGCTTTCACCTTTTTTCAAAGGTGAAGCGACGTGGGCGGCAATGCTCATCCCCATTGTCACTAATTCTTATAAAAGGCAATTAGAGTGAGATACGTGTGATCTGGATGGATTTCCATGGTGTATTTAGAGATCTGTGGAAATATATGGAGGGGATCCTATGATAGTACAGCTGAAGCACATCCTGTGACACCACAATATTACTTAAGTGGTTGATTGAAGAACAATCGAATAAAAGCGGTTACAACAACCGTGAGAACGTGGGAAACATCTAAAAGCAAAGAAGGCTAAATAGTGTTGAATGGTTATAGCAACCATTAGAACGTGGGAAGCATCTAGATGGCCAGGTTAAGGATATAAATAGTAAATGAATTTAACAAAAAGATTAGGTTTCATACCAAACCAATCAAACCCAATATTATCTTTCAATTACTCGTGATTTACATTCTTTAGTGTAATCACTCTACTTTCCCGCAATTCAACTAAATTTCTTAGTGTAATCTTTTACTTTTCGCTCAATGTTTACATTCCATAGCATAATCTATAGCGTTAATCAAGTAGCTGGTAATCTTATTTGTAATTTGGGTCTACACTCATACATTGGATTCAGTTCTCCATTCAGAAAGGTGTCTCACAGTTGTTCTCCACAACCGACTATAAGAATCCTTTTCTCGTTTCTCTTTTATGTGTACTAAAAAGTCCTTTCGTAACGAAGGCAAAGGTGCAACCCATCATTAGAGAACGAACCTACCCTCTGAATATTACTTGATCCTATGCACACATTGAGCGAGTGGCTGAATAGGCAGCCAATCTCATTCGATCCCAATTATATACTGTGTATCTTCCTATCTTAGTGCTTGGGTCATAGTCGTACTGTTTGAATTGAGCTGCAAATTCAATTATGGCATGCCCGCACTTATCACATGACCAAATTGTTAAAAACAATGAGCAACATGATTAACCAATTTTTATAAGTCAGACAGCTTACTAAATAGCACAAAATATATTGCAGCATATGCATCTAAAAATTTATAATCTACTTTTCTTTTCTTTTCTTTTCTTTCTTTTTAGGGCGTCCACGAGACGCTAAAGGTAAGAACCAAACTCAGGCTTAGGCCATGTCAGGAGAGTGATATAGACTAGTTGGGTAAAAATTGGATATTGCATACTTCGGAATACAATGGAAAGAGCGTAGAGAATGTTCAACTAGTTTCAGTTATATGTAAAGTGGGACATGATTTTGATGGTGGCTTGCTAGTGAGTTGGTTACACTATTTTTTTTTCTTTAGGAAATCTTGATGACGGGCCACCATTTAACACAATTCATAGATGGCTTGCCCCACCATCAAGATTGTTATAGCAATAATCAGGCTGATCCACCCATCAGGTAGTCCATACCATCAAAATCACTAGATGGTAGATACTCAATGACTCTGATGCAGTCGCAAGTCGCAGTTGTTGTATAGGTCTGACGTATAGATTCCATTCGAAGTAAGAGTCATGTAGAATTTGTCCAATTGTTTTGAGTAACTTCCAGTATCAGATGAGTCTGGCATTTAGACAAGTCTTGTGTTGGAAAAATTAAACTTTTTAGTAGGGATTGAGACTCAACTCTTTCAATCTTTCAAAGGCTCTCTAAGTATGTGATTATTGGATTTTAACAGTTATTTTTTATTTGGTTATTAACACATTTTTGGTGCATCTAGACATACCAATGGATATCGCCATGTGTTGGCATTATGTGCTTAATGATAAACACAATCCTACTCTCACATCGAAAATATCTTTTCCTCATATCCTTGGGTGACACATCACCTACCATAAGCAGAATGGCATACAATAGTATGTACGTTTGCAAAATAAGATGTATAAAGGAATGACACGTAGCTACATTTGTCAACGGGTTGGGCCTAGGTAGGTCTCGGCCCGAATTTTGAACTGTTTCGGGCCGAGCTATCCCTATTCAAAATTTTGATTTTTTTAGTCCCCATCTCGGCCCATTGACACCCCTGCACATAGCCTTAATACATATAACACATGTGACCAAAGCAGTGCACTTGATAAGGCTATAAAGACCTTTCGAGATAGGAATCTCATCATAAATCTTAATATGCTCCGTAAAACCATCTCACACAGTTCTTCCAAAACGGAGATCCTCCCAAAAATAATTGATACTCTCACAGCGATTACTAAGGTTTGAGATGATTGATTCACATTAGAACAGATGGGAACCAAAGATACCATGATGGATCTTTGTCCAGTGAAATGGATCCTATAAGATTGCGGCCATGTTGACAAGGAGATCTGAAAACATTTCTAATATGTACAGATATCTTTGTCCATGCTAGGATGATCAAAGAACAACTGAGCATCGTGATCGATGAAGATCCTGGACTAGAAAAGAAACCCAATGTGGGTTTTGCCACCTCCTGAAGCTACAAAAGGAACATGCAATGAAGTGCTTTAGGCCCACGCCAAATAGAATCAATCTACACAGCACAACGTTGCTTTCTCTTAACTTTTAGATCCTCCACTTCTATCCAACCATGCTGCAGAATGTCCAAAGTTTAGGTTAGCTTAGATCGCCATTATTTAGTGTCATCGCTACAGTACGTTTAGTAGTATAAATATCAACGAGCTATCATTGTTAGATCCTGATCAACCGAGTCCTTACTTGGAAGATCAGACCCTGGTTACATCTTGTTGACCAATATGCCTCAATTGTTTGTCCACACATGTGATCACAGGTATTAAACTTTCGTTTATTTCTCTACTTAGTTATTCATCTGCAGATTGTACTGAGCTTCAAATTAGATTAATAAAATCAACATTTTATAGCATTTAGTTTTAAATTTTGGTTCATCTTTGTTCTATTGAAAAATACAAAGCCTTCTATCCTGATCAACCGAGTCCTTACTTGGAAGATCAGACCCTGGTTACATCTTGTTGACCAATATGCCTCAATTGTTTGTCCACACATGTGATCACAAGTATTAAACTTTCGTTTATTTCTCTACTTAGTTATTCATCTGTAGATTGTACTGAGCTTCAAATTAGATTAATAAAATCAACATTTTATAGCATTTAGTTTTAAATTTTGGTTCATCTTTGTTCTATTGAAAAATACAAAGCCTTCTATCATTAGTGCAAGAAAAGTCTTTAACATAAGGTAAAAAGAATCCATTCAGAATGACTAACCCCTCCCCTTATAAATCACTTTATCATTATAGCTGTTAATGGTTGAGAGGGTGGCCGATCCCACGAGTGCAGTCTTAATCGGTCTATCTCAACGCGGGGGCACCAACGTTTAATCAAACTTGAATCAAGTATGACTTTGGGATGCCTGCACTATCCTATTCACACACATTAGCTAAGTACATGCCCTCGTTAAGATGGTGGTCTTTGATTGAATTGTGCAAACAACTAGTAAGTCGACATGTGGGGGAACCACTATATGGAAGATCAAGACAATATCCTTGCAGCTAATGCAATCGGTAGGAGGTGGTCGTGAAGTACAAGGAACATTGCTACCATAAGACACAGTTCACCACACCTTAAGAAAAACTATTGCATGACACATGGGATACGAGAGAGGCCACAATTCCTTAATAACTTATAAAAGAAGTCACAACCACTCTTTTAGTTGGCAATGATACTTCTTATGAAACATGACAAATGGCAAGTGACTACATGCACATGGAGCCATAATTGGAGAGCTCTTATACACACGATTAGATAAGGTGGTGATCAATAAATACACATGGCATGATGTGATTAGCTAAACACATCTAAAAGCAAGATAATTACCACAAGTCACGAAAGATTATCTCAAAATTGAAACACAATCAACTAAATTGATGACTGGAGAATTTGAAGAAAATCCTTCAAACTTGTCTGTAGTTCGAAGTGTAATAAGTCATGTCTACTAATTGGCCAATCAATCAAGCAAAGATCCCAGAGGTCGATTTCAATATGCGTCTTCAGCAAACCACCTTACGCATTTATCAATTCAATAAAGAATAAATGGTTTGGGCGCCACACCACTCCAATACAACATAACACTACTCTTTTTAGCTCAATGCTCCCTATCCTTCATCTACCATGGATACTTATCATCATCATCATTATTATTATCAATCTAACTCTACTGCAAAGCCAACACAATGATGCAATGCTAATCCAGATTGACAAGTTAAAATAAGATAATTATGCACCTTATATTTTCAACTACGTTGTCACACCTAGGAAGGTGTCTAGGTCTCGAATGGATGGCAAATGGGGCCATCTGGCCACAGAGTTCAACCAAGTAATGAACATGTCACCATTTAACTATTATGCTTTACTAGGAAGCTTAGTTGATCAATGAATAAATGGTCTTCCTACGACAACCTTACTAACAGAGTCAGGACCAAGTAATGAATGAATGTCATTCCCACAATTGTCTCACCACAAAGTGAGAACTTGAAGAGATGAACAAGATGTCACAACACCGACTTTCTCGCCATGGAGTAACGTGGTTAAGCGTCGAATGATCAATTTCCTAATCAATGACAATTTTACTATGAAGCTAAGTCGTTTGATGTCATGACATGAAATTCGACACTCAGGTACACTGGACCCCGACACAATAACTAAGGGAGTGACTTAGAATATCTAAGATTTTTAATCACAATCATATGATATAACTATCACAATCATCCAAAAAAGATCCAAAATAAAGGAAATAGTAATAATAATATCCATTTTATCACTTTAAAATGTATCTAAGTAAGTTTTAGTTACATCTGAAGTATGAATGTATGACTAAGGTCCTAGAGGGGGGCGAATAGGACTTTTCAATAAATATACCAATTTAAAAATCCATCTTGCAAAGCTTAAACTAATCTCGGATTAAACTAAGCAAAGCAATTTAATTCTAAAGACTTCCAAGTCAATAGAGGATCCAATCTTATAGACTTTTAAAGATATATTAATCATCCAACTAGTCTATAGCATGGTGAACATGGTGAATGGAATATGCTACTTATCAATCCTAAGCATTCATCTTATCATGTATACAACATAATCATATAAGCATGAGTTAAGCAAATGCACAAATGACAATCCTAAACACAAGCATATATAGTGGTTCGGCTATGTGCCTACTCCACTCTCGGCGGACACACTCTCTCCTAAAGTGTACCAGATTTCACTATGAGAGGTTTTAAATCAGGTTTACCTCAAACCTTTACAACCTACACAAGGTATATCCTACACAAGGCAATCACTCATGCTTACACAAGGCAATCATACATACCTACACAAGGTATTTGCCTAAATAAGGCAATAACACTTGCCTACACAAGGCATTAATACATGCCTACACAAGGCATTAACACATGCCTACACAAGGCGATCAAGCCTACACAAGGCTATCACACATACCTACACAAGGTATTGAGTCCTACACAAGGACACTATACATATTCTTCCGTCGGAGGCCTACAAAAGGTCTTAGCGAGTTTGCGAGTAAACTCTGAAACCAAATCCTACATAAGGAAGAGGTTTCAGACTCTTTTGGCTCTTATATTTACTTATAAGTGGATGAGCCCTTCTTAATGTAGCTTGTGGGTTGCTTGATCTTTGTTTTATTGAGCTTCAATAAGCTTCCTGATGCTCCCATAATCATGATGTTGTGGTTGTTCTGCTGTTTCAGCTTCACGATCGATTTCCTTACATATGATACTCCTTTTAGGGTAAACAAGATAATGGGAGTGGGTCGAATCTCCTATAACTTGATGGCAAGTGGATTTCCTTAGAGATTCAACTGATGGATGCACTAGAGTATTATAAAGACTAAGAATATACCAATAGGTTTGGTCTCAATACTCAAGTGAAGGCTTGAGATCATGTTCTTCACTAATAGGAGCTTTGAATTATCATGAAGGTGAGGAATCATAATGAAAGGAACATGAATCTCATATTGGTAGAGTCTAGGATGGCTAGGATAAGCTTGGGATGTACTAGGGATTGTAGGATGCCTTAATCCATCATTTTTGCAAAGATCTGGATGCTCTATTTATAAGAAAAAGGTTCCAACGGATCTATACCAACTAAATTTCGGTCCTATCGAGGAGTCCTTCAGTTGGACCAAACTATCATCGGTCGGACCTAATTAATGTTTGATTGGACCGAATTAAGCCCTCAGATTGTTGGACTCTTTTGTTCACTTTCGGTCGGACTGAGGATTTTCTTCGATTGCATTCAGTCGGACCAAATTTAAGTTCGGTCAGACAGAATTAACTCCAAAACTTGTTGTTCAATTTTGTTCATTTTTGGTCAGGCCGAGACTGCCTTCGGTTATAGTCAGTCAGATCGAATTATAGCTCGATCGGATCGAATAAGCTTTGAAACTTGCTGGACTATTTTGAGATGTTTTGGTCGGAAAGGTATCTTCAGTCGGACCGAAAGTTGCTATTTTTCATTTTCTGTTTCAGAAATTTCCAAACTTTTGAAGTCAAATTTAGTAGATGTAAAACCATAACTTTTATGGCTTCAAGTGATGATTTAATAGGGTTTTCTATGTTATTTAGGATCATCTAAAGGGTATAGTTTGTTTTGTTTTGAGGATAGGAGCATAGTAGCATCTTTTTACCTTTTTATTATTGCTTAATTCTTCTACTCTAGTTGCATCTTCGATCTTCATTTTCCAAGGGCTCACATGACTACTTGACACAACGGTTCACATGATTGACAAACAAGAGTGTAGGAATGAGTGCACTTACAATCTCCCCCTTTGTCAATTACATGACAAAAACAAACTAACCTAAGATAATGTCATGGTCCATACCATTGACATACTAAAAGAATTAAAAATTACATGTCAAATTTGAAAATTTACAACTCTAAGATACTAATGACATGTAGTAATTGTCCCCATGAATGTCTTCCATGATTAACCTGCAACATAGGAAGAACTATCCCTACAGATAATGGGTTGTTCTAGTGGGTGATTCATCTCCCCCTTTTTGTAAGTATTTGACAAAGGGTTAGTTCATTATAGATAGATGAATAAAAACATGGATGTTCCAAGTAAGTAGGACAAAGATGTGCAAATATGAGCATGCTATGTATAGCAGTTGAGAGATTTAGGAACTATAATCATAATATAACTGAACAAAAGAGTATCATTAGATTAATGTAAAGCCTAAGAGTCAACAAAACGTTAGGCTTAAATGTTAGTTTAACTCTGAAACACTAAGTTGGGTATAATTAGATCATGAACAGTACCTTCCAATTCCAAAAAGTGTTGGGGCTGACGTAAAAATAAAAATTGTTTAAAAAGTAATAACCAGATCATATCAACAAATAGCAAGAAACTAAGAAAAGCTAGTTAGCTTTGTTGCCATAGAATCATCTTGACTGCATGACAAGTGAGCCGTAATCTGCTGTACAGTCCGCTGGAGGGAGTGAATGGCCTCTCCCATGGTCTGAACCATCCTCTCTAGTCAGGACAGTTGCTCAATAATTTGCACCTAATGCTCTCTAATGGTGAATAGAATGTCATCTGAAGAAGCCGTAGGAGCAGGAGGTGGGTATTATAGGGCAGTAACGCCTTTAGCTGGGTCAGAAGCATCTTCCCAAGGTTCTTCATCTTCAGCTTGTTCCTGTGATCCATGCCTAGAGGAAAGTTTCATCTTCCTAAGGCTGTTGGTTGTGAATTTGGGCGCGGTGAGCATTTTTCCCTTTTCCCCTTTAATGTCGAACTAGTTGTCTAGACGATAGATCAACCAACCAAATGGAATTACCAAGGTATTTGACTCAAAAGTAGAGACAATCTGATGAAATATCATGGTTAGAAGACACATGGGCTCCCCTTTTCCAAGTTTATAGAGAATCTCAACCATAAATGGGGTGAGCTAGTGTAATTGCCGGAACGGGGATAAACATTTGAAATAAAGAGGAGGTGAAGGATTCGGTAGTCATTTAACATTTCCAAAGCCCAAAGAGCATTGCCTTTGCTCCATTCAACATTTTGACCATTACAAAGAAACTGAGTCCAAACAATCCTTTTAACCGCCGGTGTCATATCGATTCAACGGGTTGTTCCTGACAAATAGGCACCTTAACTAGAGAAGCAATCCTAGAAGGTGTGACATGGAAGACTTTACCTCGATATTTAACTTATAGGATAAGAGTTTCATGATCCTATGGTTGAGTACAATGAGATAAGAATGATTTAGCAAGGTTCACATTGACTTCTCCTCCAAAGGTTAAAATTGGGTCCCAACCATGGCGATGAAGAATATCATAGACATTGTAGTCTTGAAGACACGAGGAATCAATATTCTTTTCACAAATAACTTTTCTTGTGGCAAATCAATCTGCAATAGGGCTTGGAGGAGGCGGCGACACATTAGGTATATACGTGGGGCGAGGATTTTGATGAACAGTACGTCCCCTTTTGGGAGCACACATTTTGTACTTGGTGCCAAATGATTCTCCTCTATCATGCTTCTTTTTTTAAACAACCCTCTCTAGGAGGAGAGAAATCTGGATTTTCCATGATAGAGGATGAGAGTGAAATTGCAAGGACTGGACAAAAATAGGAACAAACCCAACAAGGAATAGGAAAAGAAAGGAGGAAAATACCAAGAGAAATACCTTGGACCCGGTTGAATTCGGTGGGAAACCCTCCAGTCGACGCTTGGGGGAAAAAAAAGAAATAGGGCAAATGAATCTATTTAGAGTGTGGGTTTAAATAGTCTCAGCCACACGATTTCGGTCGCACCGAAGATCCTTAAATCACAAAAAATTTCTACCAAGAATTTCCCAACAATGTACAAGTATATATTTGACGATAGTATTTTGTACATCCAAAAGATAAAAATAGACATTAAATTAGAATATACATATATTAAAAAAGAATATGAGGCAACATCTCCTCAAATATAGCAATTAAAAATTCATGGGCACAAAATATGTTACATCGCACATATTCTGTCACGCCCCAGACTCGGTGATCAGACTCACAAGGAACCCGATAGCTGGTTCCGGCCGCAACAGCCTCCGTAGTACCTCATTCTCGACTCCTGGCATAGGTTCCGATCCTGGGATCCTACAAGGAGGATTTTCATACCATAAATCTAATCCAGTAGAGCATACCTAAGATCATAGCTTAATAACCACAGAAAGTAACGATAGGAACGCATTACATAATCCACTAGGAATTAAAACTTTATACAGGTATAAAGGCTCAAAGGGAAATACATAAGTTGGAAAGAAGGAAAAACTACAACAAGTCCTCAGCACGATCCAACAAGTTTCTCAGATACTGTGACGACCTAGGATCTCCTGCACGCATCAATCATGCATAAGATTGTAGAAAGCTTAGAGGGTGATGTAGGTGTGTGATACCAGTGCTGAGAAACAAATATAGAGAATGCGGCATGAACCATGAACGATACCAATGCCACTAGCCATACCAAGGCTAAGCTATGCAATACATGAGTACTGGGCGCCATCCCAAGGCGATGCAACATAAGGCTTACGTCGCCAATGCCAATGCAATGCAGGTACATTCCATTCCTCATATCAAGTCCACACATCATATACAGTTCCACTATAAGGAAACCACTGGGGTCAAATACACTGCTAATTGACTGCCGCTCTCCTAGCCACACAGTCCAACGAGCGTAAGAGACCTCACTACCCCTTGTGGACAATCAATCACCAGAAAGGCTTGACGGTAGTGGACCTATTCATGAGCTGGTCAAACTTAGCTTAACTATTGCCCCCTCACTCAGGCGGGTAAGGCCACACTCCATCTCAACCGACCACACTACAAGGAGAGATGCGACCTAAAGGTATAAGGCACTCGGGCGCTCATGATTCCACTTAGTCTTGACGTTAAGGCATCTCTTGGTACCATGAAGGTTTAGGGGCTTTCACCTAAGGAAATCCTACGCACCCTAAATGCTCAAGTGACATTTTCGGTGTCCGATACGGCCATCAACAACATACCAGTAGAGGCATCGGCCCTGATGAAGCAAGGGTGAATAATATCCATGTAATGCGATGTCAGATGCATGAATCACACATACCAATCATACACCAACTCCAAGCATCCAGCGTGCTCAAGAGGGGAACTCCATCCCTCTAGGAAGCCATCATATCTGCCCAATGGCTCAACCATGACCATACACAATGCTAACCCAAGCATGTAATGATGCATATGAGTCATGAAGATGAATCAAGATGCGTCATGTGGTGATGTACGATGTAGTACACTTCTCCTATCTAAGATAAGACCAAGTCCAATTACTTAGATAATTTCCCTAAGGAATCAACCTCTAGTGGGGGCCCAATAGTCTAGGGTAACCTACAAGACTAAGGAGAACAATGATATGTGCCTAAATAGATGAAACGGGCCTAGCAAGGGTCTATGGTGGGCCTTTAACCACCCATAGAAACCCATGGGCCTACCTTAGGCCACCAATGTGGACATCCAATCACAAGGCCCACACAACATTAGAAATAAGAAATGGGCAGCCATAATTATACCACATACACTCATGTTAGGCGTCAAAAGGCAGCTCAAGGCCTATCCAAAACATGGGTCCAAGGGAAACACATATAGCCTAACCATATATACCATTATGGGCCCATAGGGAAAGGTTAGGGCCTAATATAAAGGCCACTAATTCCATATATTGTGGTGGGCGTAGTGGGCAGCCAATTGCTCAAACCATTTGGGCAAATGTCATGTTCTTAGTAAATTAAGTAAGTTGGGCCTACAACCCAGCCTAAGTATAAAGTTGATTTGGTGAGCAACCAAGGGCCTAACTACTTGTGTAATCTGGCCCATTAATCCAATACAATAGTATGGTAAAAATGGCCCAAGAGTCCAATGGGCCTATCTAGAAAGTTATTACCCATTTGGGCCTAAAGAGTCCAACAACTAGTTACATTCGTGGACTCAAATAAACCCAACTATGGTGGGCCTGAAAAGTGCACAAATTAAGCCTAAGATTTGGGGGTTTAAGACATGTTTTATCCCAGCAAGGTTCTCACAATATGGTGGGCCCTCACAACTTAAAATCTCAGCCCAAAAGAAATGTAAAGTTACAATATGTTGCTGGAATTTCTATTCTACCAGTTTCTGGGCCTGTTGGAGCCCAAAAAGATGATCATTTGATTTGCATAAGGACTTAGGGTGGTCCAGCACTAAATATAGGGGCCTCACCACATTGGGAGCATACTAAAATCATTAGGAAAAGGTGGGCCACACTACTAGACTAAAGGTACAGTAACGGTCCACATGGGGCGTCCCAATGGGCTGGACACCCAGCCCTATGCAATGGCTAAAGGTGGGCCCCACCTTGGGTACTCTACACTAAGGTGGGCCATACACGAGTGGGCCACACAATGGATGGCCATTGGGATAAAACACACATCATGGTGGGCCACAAAGTTGGGTGGATAGCCAGCCCATGCTGGACATCCCTACCACGAGTGTCCAGCCAGGTGGGCCAGTCCAGCCCTCGGTATAAATTACACAGTGGCCCTGATACTTGGTAGGTGGGTCTCAGCATGGGTGGGCCACCTCTAGATAAATTTTGAGAGTTTTCTGAGCATGGAAACTATTTTTATGAATTAAGAGAAAACGATCTGTCCAGAAATCTGGTTGTTGCAAGAATTATAACTATCCCTATGTTTGGGACCACATGGAGTGGGCCTGGACTCATGCAAACCCTTAGAAATTTAACGGAAAGGTGGTCCTACATCTGGTCAACAAGTGAGGTCCACTATGGTGGCCCACTTCTTCCAGAAATTCAGGTGAACAAGATGATTTCTGCCATACTGCATTGCTGAACCGTTCAGAAAATTCTAGACAGTTGGCCATCTTTGGCCCAACCCATGGGCCTCAATCATGGGAGGTAGGGTGTGGGCCCCATCCCACATCAAAGTGGGGTCCACACACTACAAATCCCCTAAAGAAATTTGAGTGAAAAGAATCTGGAAATGGGTCTAATCATTAACCCAAAACACCTACTCTAACTGAGATGAAATCTGGACAACAAAATATACTGTCCATATTTTATCCCATGCATAAAAATCAAAGGGCCTATAGCCCTGATTTAACTTGTGGGGTCGACCTTGACATGCCAGTAAAATTTTAAGCCCTTAGTTTCATTCAAACCTCCGTAAAAAGGGAGGTTTGGAGATCACCCAAACCATGCATGTATGGTTGGGCCTAGACGTCCATTCAAGTGGGCTTGGATGTCCACCCTACTTGAGGCCTGGGAAGTTACTGACCCTCATTGGTGGGCCTCACCTCATCAGCAAACATGAAAGGAAATTACAATGAAATGAGAAGGAGAAAGTGTGAGATTCGGCCATTGGTGGGTGGTCCCACCACTAATGGACCACCCGCACACCATCCACACCATTACTATCCTTATGAACTTCATGCATGGCAAGTTACATGGAAAATAAAGTGCCGGATGGTGGGGATTCCTCTCCCCACATGCATGTCAGGCCTATATGGCCCTTGATGTACAAGAAATAGGAATAAGAAGAAGCCTCATCGTGGGTCCATGGAGAATGGTCCACCATGGCTAGAATTATGCAAGATCTAGGCCATTAGCCCTACCTAGGTGTCATGTAAGGCCTCCACCATGGATTGGTGGGCCCTACATCTCTCATGCATGAAGTAAAAGAAAAAGGAAGAAGGGAGGAAGAAGAAGAAGAGAATGAAACAAGGAGAGCACCCACTTGTAGAGATGGCCACCAAAACTCCACCACTATGTTCTAGGCTTGAAGGAGAAGAGCTTTGAAGGTGGGAGATGGATTTTTGGTGGTTGGATTGAGGAGGGGAGAAGGAAGAATGGGCTGAAAATGGATAAAGGGGGTGGGGATATTTTCTCTCTTGCTAAGGGAAGAAGGGAGAATAAGAAATGAGAGGAAGAGAGAGGGAGAGAGAGTGTATAAGAGAGTAATCATGACTCTTGCTAGAAAAGAGAGCAAGAGCATGATGAGATTTCTAGAGGGTGCTACCCAATGCACATGATGACTCTCTAGTTAGCTAGCTAGGTAGGGTAGGTTAGTAGGATTAGGTAGGGTGTAGGCTTGGGTAGGGTGTAGGTTTCTAGGAATGAGAGCTTGGGTGGGGCCCACCCTGGGAAAATGTGTGGGCCCCATGCACATGGGTCCCATGCAATGATGAATGACCGATAATTGTTGGGGCAATAACATGAGATGTACATGTCGGCGTTGGAACCATGGCGCCGATGCGGTCGTAATAGCATAGGTTCCGAATCGATCCAAGTTGGGTTTATGTGATCGAACTTGAGGATGACAGCAAATGCTATCCATAGGTTGCGGGTCGCCGGGATTTAAATGGTAGGACCGCGAGACTTAAAGGAATGAAATGTACACTCGGGTAGGGTCTTACAGCTCTCCCCACCAACAAAGAAATTTTGTCCTCAAAATTGCTAAAACTAGAATGACAACATGCATAAACATCATCATATATATATCAATAAGCACAAGAGAAGGCA
The DNA here is from genome assembly GCA_030180095.1 of Magnolia changhungtana. Classification (NCBI taxonomy): domain Eukaryota; kingdom Viridiplantae; phylum Streptophyta; class Magnoliopsida; order Magnoliales; family Magnoliaceae; genus Magnolia; species Magnolia changhungtana. The sequence goes on from JASAUF010000024.1 coordinate 1,307,988, forward strand.
GTACATAGAATAATACAATAATCAAGCATCAAACAAATGGGGATAAGGCTCTCGAATCTCGGCTTCGCGCTCCCAAGACTCCTCAGCCTCCGAATGAAGACCCCACTGCACCTTCACCAGGGGAATGACCTTGGTCCTGAGAACCTGCTCCTTCCGATCAAGAATACAAATAGGTTGCTCAATGTAGGAAGCATCCTCATGGACCTTAAGGAGCTGTCAATCGATCACAGGGATAATGTCCGACCCACACTTTCGCAACGTACATACATGGAACACATCGTGGATCTCGGACAAGTTTGAAGGTAAGACAAGCCTATAGGCCACAACGCCCACGTGCTTAGTAATCTCAAAAGGCCCAATAAATCTCGGGGCAAGCTTGCCCTTCACTCCAAATCGAAGTACACCCTTCATGGGCGAGACATTGAGATATACAATGTCCCCAACTACAAACTCGAGGGATCGATACCAACGATCAGCAAAACTCTTCTACCGGGTCTGAGCTGTGCGTATCCTCTGCCTGATAATATTCACAACCTCTGATGTCTACTACACAAGCTCGGGACCTAGGAGACGGCGCTCTCTAACCTCGGTCCAACAGGTAGGAGATCTGCTTGGTCTACCATATAGTGCCTCAGAAGGAGTCATGCCGATAGTCGCCTGATAACTGTTGTTGTACGCAAACTCGGCAAGGCACAATGCTCATCTTAACTACCTGTAAAGTCAATCACACAGGCTCTGAGCATATCATCAAAGATCTGGTTGACGCTTTCGGTCTGCCCATCCGTCTGCGGATGTGAAATGGCCAAGCTATATGTCCTAGAGAAGGGGGGAGAGGGTGAATAGGACTGTGCCAAATTAAAATTAAAATAGCGGAATAAAAAATAAAGAAATGGCCTTCCAAAAATAAATCAATTCATAGTGCTGAAATAAACTCAACCTCAATTAACAGGTATTGAGAGGTTGATACGAATTCAGTTCTAAGGACAACCTTACACCATAAAAACCAAAGGTTTATGGCAAGACAACCTTATTTCTAGAATGTCCTTTGTATCAAGAACTCAATAAAAATAAATAGCAAGGAATTGAAATAGATTGCAGAAATTTAAATTCAACTTATTACAACATTCCCCACACTTGCTTGAAATGTAAATATTTACAACATTCACATCCACACATACATTCCACAGCTTTGAATGATAAAAGATAAAAGATAAAAGATTAAGCAAGCATTCAATCCACAAGTCAAAGAATTATAGTGGTTCACCTGTGTGTTCACCAACTATTAAACAACAGCCACACAGAATGCTACTCCACTCCTAATATCCTCACACAAGGGATATTAGCGTTCATTATCAAAATAGGTTTCACAGGTTCACCTAAAACCTTCATAATTGTGTCTTTTTAACTTGGGCTTACACAATCCAAAAACTCCTCTTTCTGAGTTTTCTGGCTCTCCTCAGATAACCACACAAATGGAATTTTTCTGGCGAATCCCAAACAAAAACCAAAAGAATGAAAATTTTACAGAATTATAAAGTACCTAGATTTCTCCTCTTGTAGTAGCCCAGAAGAACCAATTGAAGTAGAAGTTCGAATATGGAAGTTCAATGTCCAATACTCACTTTACAATGGTTCTAAGTTCTAATTGATTTTAAGTTTAATCAAATTAGGGCTAGCTGTATTTGATTTTGATTCCGAGAAGAATGAATTAAGAATTTTCCCTTTTTCTAATCAGATTGGAATGTAAATCAAAATCAAATAGCAATAAGCTAACAAAAGGAAATAGAATTATACATAATGTAGCTTAAAAATAAACACAAACTTATCTCAGAGTGGAGCCTTGAATTCACTTATTTTTCTATTTAGAAAACTCTGAAATTCGTGTGCTATTTATAGCTGCAGAAATTCATCTTCGACTGTCCTGGGGACACCACGACTAGTCGAAGGAGAAAAAGATTTTTGAATTTTTGAGCACGATCGGATAAAACTATTGTACAACCGGTCGTAGGCAGTCCACGACTAGTCGAAGGCTCTACGACCGGTCGAGACCCCTCTACGACTGGTCGTGCGACACTTAATTTAGTCGTTGGAGTTTGAGTCGTAGCATTACGACTGGTTGAAGGTCGAGTCGAGACCATCCCACGACCGGTCGAGCAGACTTTAGGACCAGTCGTAGCCGAACGAAAAAAATCTCATAAATTGCAATAACTCTAGGACTGGTCCTGGAATTTCTTAGATTGCTCGAACCAGTGCTAGGACTTGTTGAACAAGGTCTAGGACTAGTCTTAGAATAGACCACAATCATATATTAATATTCAAATGAATTATGTAGCCAAAGTGACCTACCCTAAGGTCAATCTAAGGTTTATCATACCTGGGACATGAAGTATGGACATTGAAAACTTCATTTTCTTAGACTTTGAACATTACGAAGCTTGAGTTCTTCTTGATGTAGCTTGACCACTTCACAAGCTTTGAAATCAATGTCATTTTGAGTTAGACTTGAGTCCCAAACTATGCTTGAGTCTTGATCTTGAACTCTTCTTTAATATCTTCTATATTGTAGCTTAAACTAGCTTGAAGAATTCATCTTCTTGACTTCAATTGTTGACATGGTGTCTCAAACAAATTTATCAAGATATAAACACAAGACACATACAGAGGTTTTGACACACAAAATTTGACAACCAAAGAGGAATCAAACCATAGCACTTACAATCTCCCCCTTTGTCAAATTTGTGATAAAACATACTTCAACAAGAGAAGCACAATATGTATATTAATGAATCATGCACCAGTTGTCATGAACTAGCATACAGCATACAACCTCATGCACAACCACTTAACTCCCCTTGTGTATAACTCCCCCTCAGTTGTATACTTCAACCATCCCATCACATCATCAATCCAATCATAATCCATAGAATATAATTCTCAAATTTCTCCCTCTTTTTGTCAAAATATGACAAAGGAAGAAACACGAATAGGATTTGAAAGATAGGAAAGTAATGATAAAGTCATAAAGATAGAAAGATTGAAAGTTAAGGTATAGAACATAGTATAAGGAGTTAGAAAGTCAAGGCAGATAGAGTCTAAGACAACCAGAGAAAGTAAAATGTATTATAGTTATTACAGACCAAAAATTAAAATCTCAATCCGATCCAGAAGAAGGATCAGGTATGGTAGGATCAATTTGATGAAGGCCTTTTTGTAAGCGCCTGAAATACTTACGCATATTTTTAAATTGCTGATTGTGGCCAACATTCATATTTTCTACCTTCTCCTCTAATGCACTTAGATGAGTATTGAAATCAGATGACACAAAGTCAGGATCATTCCCAGAGTTAGAATCAATTTCATTAAAAATATCGTCCATATTAATATTATCTGGAGGAAGATCATTACCTTCTTCATCATTCCCAGCCTCAGCGGCAGCTCCACCTTCACCAACATCAACTTGGCCTGGAGCCAATTTCATCTTCATTTTGTTTATGTTGGAGTTGTTGAATATGAGGTGTTGGATAGGAGCCTCTCCGACGGGCATAGCAATTAGCATATTAGTGGCTAACACATTCATTAGATATCCAAATGGAATATCACTATGACCAGGATGAATACGGAATTGAATGATAGAGGAACAAATTAAAGAGGGCAAACAAACATTAGCACCAGTAACGATTGAGTATAAAATACGAACCATAAGCAGAGTCAGCTCAGTCTTGTTTCCAGAGCAAGGATACAGATTAGATGTAAAGATACGATGTAAGACTCTGTATCTGGGTAACAAGTATCTGGACGTGAGAGCATTCTCATTCTCAGTCCATAGTGCATTCATGTAACACAATGCTCTAGCATAAACACGTTTTTCAGATTCTGACACTTTCTCAGCAAGTTTGCTGTAAGACCCATATCCTAGACCGTACCGTTCTATAGGCTTCCGAGGTCTTTCCGATCGAATTTTGGCAACCTTCGACCCTTAACTAGCATTTGTGCGTGACCCTGATTCACACGCCGTCAACCCGAGTCGACTCAACCTAAGACTGGTATCTTAGCGACCGCGCCGTCGCCGCGGTTCTGATGTCGCGACTCGCGCGCTGAGGCGATACCCGGGCCAGGAGATGTGAGCCTGCGTCCAGTTCGAGGATAAATGCCGTGCGTTGTAATCCCTAGAAAACATCACATCAATCCTATCAATTACATCAATCAAGTACCCATCACTCCCATCATTCACACCCATCCCCAAGTATAAACACCTTTCCCTTAAAGTCAACATTTTCTTACAACAAAGTACATGCTACATCACTCACCATCACTTCTCTCCCATCACTCTCTCTCTCTCTCTCTCTCTCTCTCTCTCTCTCTCTCTCTCTCTCTCTCTCTCACTCTCATTTCTCTCTTATTTTTTTTTTCAAGCAACTCCCATGGAGTAATCGTCCATGGCTTCCATGGAGAGCAAGTGTGGCCCACCTTCTTACCTCCCATCTTCACCCTCCAATGATCATCTCCACCATTGAAATGCGTCCCTCGGAGCTTTAGGATGCGTTGATGATGGAAGTGGAAGACCAAGAAGATCATAAGGTGGGTGATTTTATTCATTTGATTTATGATTTGAGGGCCCACACATAGTGGGACCCATCATGATGTATGCATTGTCTTGAGGGGTCCATAGTGGCGGGTCCCCTCCTCCATCCGTCTCTCTCTCTCCCTCTCTCTCTCTATGGTAAGGATGAGGTGTGTGGCCCATGCACGTGGACCCACCTGATGGACGTGTGTATCCACACCGTCCATCCAACGAAGTGGATTCAAATTTTAGGTGGAAACCACCCTGACATGAGTGCTTTACCTGCACCACCCATCTGACGAGCAGCATGTGGCTGCTGTGGTGCAGACGTCAGCAAGTTAGGTGGGTCCACCAGCATGATGTGCATGCTTCATCAGGACCGTCCATCGCATGGGACGTGGCCCCAAAATGATGTATGCATTGTATATCCTCCACCGTCCAAATGCTTGGGACGGTGGGGATCACCGTGATGTACGTTCCCCACGTGGGACGCACCCTAGTGGAGGTGCTGTATCTGCACCATCCACACATGTGGATCCCACGCTAGCAACATGGTGGCGTTGACGTCACCAAGTTCAGTGGAAGCACCATGATGTTATGTGCTGCGTCCAGCACATTCACGTGGATCCACCCCCACACGTGTAGAGGTGGGGTCCACCCTAATTTATGTATTCCATATCCTAGCAGCCCGACCGTTCTGTAGGGGCGAGCCCACATTAATGTATTTATCATACCCCACTGTCCGTTCATGTGCGTAGGCCCACCATGCTGGATGTGTTTTATCCAGACCGCCCATTTTGATAGGGGACGTGGGCCCCTCCTTGGTGACGTGCTGAGTACAGCACTTGGACATCCATGGTGGATGTCTTTCATCCAACCGTCCATTCATCTTACTAGAACGGGCAAGAGCTTTGAGTAGCCACCATAATTTATGTATTTGATCAGTCCGTCCATCCATTTTGTCGTGGTCCACCCCACACGTGTGGGATGGGACCCACCTTGATGGTGTGAAGTATATCCCCACAGTCCATTTACCCAGGACGGAGGAACCCTCAGGATGCATGTCATCTGTCCAGCGTCACGTCGGGAGTTTTCTTTTATATATATATATATATATATATATATATATATATATATATATATATATATATATATATGGGAAAAGGTACTATGCGCTCGAGCGTAAAGCGGTCTCCATGAGGTCGAGCTGGGGTGGGCCCCACCGTGATGCCGTTCGAATATCTACCCCCTCAGTCAGATGCAGCATCCCTAGACGGGCCAACACGGCTAAAAATGACGTCCATCCGAAACTTTTGTGGGCCACACCACATCCAGAAGTGGAGAGGGGCCGTGCACCATTCAAACATTCAAAACCACTTGTGGCCCCCTTTCAAGACGTTTTTTTATGATCAACACCATCCATCATGTGTGTCCCACTTGGATGTAATTTTATACTACTTTTTAGGTGGTATCCAAATCTAAGGTGGACCCCACCAAGTGATTTTACATGTTTTCACGTGTATACTTATGTTTTCAGAAGATATGGCCCACCTGAGTTCCGTGGACGGTCGATTTCCAGCCGTGTGGGTCCCACTTGGAGCGGTGCATCTGGTGGACGGTGTAGATCTTCGATAGGAATCACGGTGGGGCCCACCCCAGTTCGACCTCATGGACGACCGCTTTACGCTGAGCACATAGTACCTTTTCCCTATATATATATATATATATATATATATATATATATATATATATATATATATATATATATATAATATACAATATAATATTATAGTATATTATGCTACATACATGTTGTGGTGGCCCCATGTGGGACCCACCTATTGGACGGCTGCACACCAGCTACATGTATTGACGTTAGTTAGCTCTGTGGGCCCCACCGTGAGGAATGTGTTATATCCAGCCGTCCATCCAATTTCTAAATTATTTTAAGAGCTGGCCACCTTGATTGTATGTGATTTATCCAGCCGGTCCATCTGGCTGAGGTGGACTGGTGGGCTGGCCCATCTCCTGAATGGCCCATGTTTGGGTGGGACCCACTGTGATGTTGAATTGGGCCCGCACTGCCTTGGGGGCTGGTCCAAATACTAGGCAGGCCCATCGTCAATTGGGCTAGCAATCAGCAAATTGCTGTGTACACCATGATGTTAGTGGTTATCCACACCGTTCGTCTAACTGGTGCACCTTGATACATGTGTTTTAGCCACGTCATCCAGTCCGTTAGACTTGTGGCCCATGTGATATATTTGTGGCCCATCTATGAAGCCCATTAGTGTGGCCCATTGATGTAGCCCACTCGATATGAATAAGGCCCATGTGTAGGGCTCACCTATTATGTATTTGAGGCCCATGGTTAAGGCCCAATGTAATGTATGTATGGCCCGTTATGTTGTCTATGAATCCCTTGCATGGGCCATTCCTTGGGGGCAATGTTGGTTAAATGTCCACATTGATGAGCAATGACGGTTGAAAGTCCTCATGTGACCTTCCCTTAGACTTTTGGTAAGGTCGATTCCGATTGACCGATTTGCTAATTCTGATTATCTTGACCGATTGCCGATTCCGATTGTCGGGCCGATTTCCTGATTCCGATTACCTTGACCGATTACTGATTTCGATTAACGTGACCAATTTGCCGATTCCAACTATCGATCAGTGCGATTGTCGTGACCGATTTCCTGATTCTGATTACCTTGACCGATTACCGATTTCGATTAACGTGACCAATTTACCGATTCTGACTATCGATCGGTGCGATTGCCATGACCGATTTTCTGATTCTGATTACCTTGACCGATTACCGATTCTGATTAACGTGACCGATTTACCGATTCCGACTATCGATCAGTGCGATTATCGTGACCGATTTGTAAATTCTGATTATCTTGACCGATTACTCATTCTGATTGTCGTGACCGATTTCCTGATTCTGATTACCTTGACCGATTATCAATTTCGATTAACGTGACCGATTTACCGATTTCGACAATCAATCGGTGCGATTACCGTGACCGATTACCGATTTTGATTAACGTGATCAATTTACCAATTCCGACTATCGATCGGTGCGATTGTCGTGACCGATTTGTTAATTCTGATTATCTTGACCGATTGCCGATTCCGATTGTCGTGACCGATTTCCTGATTCTGATACCTTGACCGATTACCGATTTCGATTAACGTGCCGATTTGCCGATTCCGACTATCGATCGGTGCGATTGTCGTGACCGATTTGCTAATTCTGATTACCTTGACCGATTGCCGATTCCGATTGACGTGACCGATTTGCCGATTCCGATTATCGATCGATTTCGAGTATCAAGGCCAATTCCGATGATTTCGATTTGTTAAGGCCGATTGTATATGCTGATTCTGATTGTGAGGCTAAGTATCGAGGCTGATTATCGATGTCGATGCCGATTGTCGATTCTGACTCCAATTGTCAAGGCCGATTGAGGCAGATTCCGATTCTGATTATCGAGGCCGATTCTGATTTGTCGAGGCCGATTGTATAGGCCGATTTCGATTGTTGAAGCCAAGTATCGAGGCTGATTCTGATTGTCGAGGCCGCGTATCGAGGCCGATTCCGAGTGTCAATTCGATTGTTGAGGCCAAGGACGATTGTCGAGACCTATATGATGTATATGCGACCCGTAGTTGGGGCCCACTGTGATGTATTCGTGGCCTATGGGCAAGGCCCATTGTCATATGTATTAGGCCCATGATGCATGGCCCATTTGATGTATTCGAGACCCATGTGTAGGGTCCACATGTCATGTATTTAAAGCCCATGAGCAGGGCCCACCCGTTGTGTATATATGACCCTTAAGTAAGGCCCATTGTGTTGTATATTAGGCCTTTGTGTGAGGCCGTGGGCCCATTATATGTTTGGCTTTGTGTGAGTCATTCCTTGGGGGCAATGTTGGTTAAATGTCCACATTGTCGAGGCTGATTATTGATACCGGTTATTGATACCAATTATGAGTATGTGACTGCATAGCATCATGATACATGCCCATACGCATCATATGAATGTTTGTTATGAGATGTGGTTGACCATTATATATGTCATTAGGCAGATTCTTATGAGACTTCCTGATAAGCAGAGGTTATCTCACATGAGCGCACGGTATGCGCATGATTGATGCATAACTGGATTGTATGGCTCATGCATCTTGCATTGTATGCCCTAACGACATCAGGGCCGTAGCCTCCACAAGCATATCATGGATGGCCAGACAGGACACTGGAAATCTGTTCTACATGGGGTGCTATAGATATCCCTGCGTGAAAGTCCCTAAACCCTCTTGGTTCCAGAGGTTACTCCAACGTCTAGACCGAGTGGATGCATGAGTGCATGAGGGCCATATATCATTAAGCGAATCTCCCACTGTGTCGTGGTCAGTTGGAAGGGGGTACGGCCTTACCTGCCTGAGAAGAGGAAGCAATGCTAAGCTGAGTCTGACCAGCTCGAGGAATGGGTCCGCTATCGACGAGCCGGTCCCGATGGGGCGGCAATCTGGTTTGGAGTGTAATAGACCCCGGTGATTTCCCAGAGATGAATAGTACTGATATGTAGACTTATTGAGAAGGAGTTGCATACTCATTCATTTATTTATTCACTATCCACTCCGGTTGGTGGTGCACAACTATTTGTTACGTGTACTTTCGCAATGGCCAAGATTTCGGTTGAGGTGCGCAACTAACCTGAGATCAGGAGTTTACCACATCGAGTCTGACTATCCAAATTTAGGTATGGGACTGGTTTGGATAGAAGTCCCTTGTGATGAACCCCATAGCCTGCGATACTACGTACTATCATCCCGACTTCACACTCCAACATAGTCATTTCATTCGCACCGCATATTGCATTATATTCACGACATATGATATTTTGGGTTACCTGCGCTTCTGCATTTATATGGTTTAGATGCAGTATCTAATATTTGACTCTTTATGACTCCTCATTTGTATAGTTAATTTACATGCGTATTCTAATGTTATTCCTCATTTGTATAATTGATCTGTATCACGTATTCTGATATTGTTCCTCATTTATATAATTGATCTGTATCGCGTATTCTGATATTGTTTCTCACTTGTATAGTTGATCTGTATTGTGTATTCTGATATTGTTCCTCATTTGTATAGTTGATCTGTATTGCGCATTTTGATATTGCTTGACTCATGGACTTGTCAGTATTTTCGCTTACTCTGATAACATATGATTCATGACCTTGCGCCTATTTTGATATTGTATGATTATGACATTGCATTGACTACTTGACACTTACCTTGTGCACACACTTACACCACCCTCTGAGATTTCTATAAGCTTATGCACGATAGATGCGTGCAGGTGATGTTAGGTTGCAGCAGTGTTGAGTTTGGAGCGTACAGCGGTCTTCTAGAGCTTGATTTTTGACTTATGTATTTCCTTTTCAGCATTGTTCTCTAATGATTATATTAGTGGATATGTGACGATGATGTTACCTTTGTGAATTGGGTAATCTTGTGGTTATGCTCATTACGAGTTAAATGTATATTGAAAAAAAAATAAATAAATAAATAATTCCTCCTTGTAGGATCCTAGGATCGGAATCTGGCGTATGGATGCTAGGAGCCGAGAATGGGGTACTACGGAGGCTGTCGACACCGGATCCAGCGATCGGGATTCCTGTTAATCTGATTTCCTGGTTTGGGGTGTGACATGTGCTAGGATGAATACCATCATCATTTACTGGAATGTCCATAAGGCCTGAAATTAAATGTCGATCAACAGGAAAAGGCACTTCTCTAGTAGCAATAGCGAAAGTCAGTTGCTCAGTAGAGAATTCAGTTATGCATGCAACCATGGCCTGCGCTATGGACTGGTATGCCGGCCTGCCCCAGTTAAAATGTTTTCACATCCTACAGATTGAAGGAGAGGAAGGAGACTGAAAGGAGCGATATGGTTTAAATCAACGGCTTTTCAACAATCACATTGTGCATACGCAAATCACGTACATATGGTGGATCATCTTCAGGAGCCCTAAGATGATGTCTAGTGATAACATTCGATCTAGAAGAAGAAGCACCTCTAGGATTTTTCTTTTTACCTCTAGAATCCATTTTCTTGAAGAAATACAAGAAATATTAAGAAAATAGAGATGGGTTTCTCTAGATTCAGCAAATGAAAAGAAAAAACCAAAAACTTGAAGAACGAGTTGAAATAGACAACTACAATCAAGAAATTGAAGAGAGAAGACTAAGATTCTTCAAGAAAACACTCTAACCTGAGCGAATCGAACAGTGGGGTTCGATTAGTTGAGTCACGGCTTTATTGGAGAGAAAGGTAAGAATGAAGAAGATGAGGTTTTTCCCAAATAAAAGCAATCAGCGCGCTACACGACTGGTCGTGGGATGTCCTCGACCGGTCGTGCCACGACTGGTTGAGCACGTCCTTGACTGGTCGTGTATCAGAAAAATAAACATGCATTTTTTAAGAAATTTTGAAATATAAACCATTAAATATTTACAATATGATACAGAGATGCACGATCAATCATTTTCAATTACACATACCGAGATCGAATTTCAACTTATTAAATCTGCTTTTGTCGAGCAGTTAAGTAAAAATGTCAGCAAGCTGAGTCTCGGTAGGAATATATTCTAAAGATATTACTTTTTCTTCCACTAATTCACAAATATAATGAAATTTAATGTCAATGTGCTTAGTACGTGAATGTTGGATTGGGTTTTTCGAAATATTTATCGCACTGGAATTATCATAGTATAAAACCATCGAGTCCTGTGCGATTCCATAATCACTCAACATACGTTTCATCCAAACCAGCTGAGCACATGCATTTCCAGCTGCAATGTATTCATCCTCAGCAGTTGAGAGTGATATGGAACTTTACTTCTTGCTAAACCAAGAAACCAAGCAGTTTCCAATGTAAAAATAACTATCACTGGTTGATTTTCTGTCATCAATATTACCTGCCCAATCAGCATCTAAATACCCAGCTAATTGAACACTAGTATCATAAGGATACCAAAGACCCAAATTAACTGAACTTGCGACATATCGAATAATTCGCTTAACAGCAGTTAAGTGAGATTCTTTAGGATTAGACTGATATCTAGCACAGATTCTAACACTTAAAGTAATATCAGGTCTACTTGCACTTAAGTAAAGTAAACTGCCTATCATGCTACGATACAATTTAGGATCTACATCTTTACATGTAGAGTCTTTTAAGAGTCTTGGAGTTGTACTCATAGGAGTATCAAAATTCTTACCATTCTCAAATCCGAACTTCTTAATCAAGTTCAAAGCATATTTAGGTTGTGAAATAAAAATTCCATCAGATTGTTGTTTTACTTGCAATCCTAAGAAATAATTTAATTCCCCAACCATGCTTATTTTAAATTCAGATTTCATTAGATCTGCAAACTCAACAGTCAAGTTAGTACAAGTTGATCCTTAAATTATATCATCAACATAGATTTGAACCATTAAAATATCATCGTTATGTTTCTTGACAAAGAGTGTCTTATCAACACTTCCCATTTGAAAATTGTGACTTAGTAAAAACTTAGTCAATTTTTCGTACCATGCCCTGAGAGCTTGTTTCAAACCATAGAGAGCTTTTTTAAGGCGGTATACATGATTAGTAAATTTAGGGTCTTCAAACCCTATGGGTTGATAAATTTTAAACTTTCTAAAGCATGCAATGAATATAAAAAGTCTAATTAATTCAAGGCGAGCAACTGGAGCAAAGGTTTCATCGTAATCAATACATTCTATTTGAGTGTACCCTTGTACAACTAGTCTTGCCTCGTTTCAAATTATATTTCCAAGTTCATCAGACTTATTTTTGAAAATCTACTTAGTTCCTATAATGTGTTTATCTTTAGGTCTAGGAACAAGATACCAGACATCATTACGAACAAACTGATTAAGTTCTTCCTGCATCGCTACTATCCAGTTTTCATCAGAAAGTGCTTCTTTTACATTTACCGGTTCAATCTGAGATATAAAGCACACATAATTACATATATTTTCTAATAGTCTACGAGTGCACACACCAGTGAGAGGGTTACCAAGAATTTGAGTAGTTGGATGATCTTTAACAGTCCTTAATTCAGAATTAATTTCACTTGATGAAGTATCTGATTTTTCAATTAGAAGAACTTCATCATTATCTGAACTTGGGGTAGGTGTATTCAAATGATCATCTATGACCACGTTAATTGATTCTTGAATAATACTGGTCCTCTTGTTCAGAACACGATATGCGCGACTGTTTAAAGAGTATCCTAAAAGGATTCCTTCGTCACTCTTTATGTCAAACTTTTCCAGATTTTTACGGTCATACAAAATATAGCACTTGCTGCCAAAAACTTGAAAGTATTTTACAGTTGGCTTCTTATCGAACCACATTTCATAAGCGGTTTTATTATAAGATTTACATATATAAACTCGATTAATAACATAGCAGGCAGTATTCACTGCTTTAGCCCAAAGATTTTTAGGGATCTTCATACTATTTAACATTACAGTTCCCATTTCTTGAAGCACTCTATTTTTCCTTTCCACAATTCCATTCTGTTGAGGAATTTTGGGCTCAGAAAATTCATGTGATATTCCCTAATCGCTACAGAATTTCTCAAAACTGTTATTTTCAAACTCGGATCCATGATCACTTCGGATCTTACTGACTTGAGAACATTTTTCAATTTGGATCCGTTTGATAATCTTTTTCACTTCATCAAGGGTTTTTGATTTGTCCCTTAAAAATGAAACTCATGTGAATCTTGTAAAATCATCTACAATAACCAAGATGTATTTTTTGTCACCTCGACTTTCCATTCTCATTGGTCCTATAAGATTCATGTGGAGAAGCTCGAGTGGTCTTAATGTGGTATTGGAGTTCACCTTTTTGTGAGAGCTCATAGTTTGTTTACCATATTAACATTCACCACATATCTTATCTACTTTTTGAATCTCAGGTAGACCTCTAATAAGTTCTCCATTGCTCAATCTGTATAAATTCAGGTAGTGTACATGTCCAAGGCGTTTATGCCATAATTCTGTCTCATCGGTATGGACCATGTAGCACGTTTGATTAGATGAGCTACCATTGCTTACTATATAGCAGTTTTCAGAAGTTTTGCGACCAGTTAATATTACAAAACCCTTTTTATCTATAATCTCACAACCTTGATTAAAAAATTTAACACTATGGTTGTTGTCGCATATTTGAGATATGCTTAACAGGTTGTATTTTAGTCCCTTAACATATAAAACATTCTTAAATAAGGGAAGATTATAGAGTTGAACCGTACCTTGGCCAATAATCTTGCAGTTACTAACATCACCAAATGTGACTGACCCATCAGTCATATCTTTTAGATCGGTGAATAAAGCCTTGTCACCTGTCATGTGCCTGGAACATCCACTCTCTAGGTACCATTCTGAATGGCTTGTTGCTTTGAAAGCAGTGTGGATAGCCAAGCAGGCAACTTTAGGAACATATTTCAGAACTGTTTTGGGTTTAGGAACATAGTTGGTCTTCTTCTGTTTAAGAATGACCTACTAAGTTAGATTTTAAGAGTTTATTGAGTAAATCAACTATTTTTTCATCCAGTGGGTTTCTGTTCTAATTTTTGAAATTGATATAGCCACGTTTAGGTTTTTGAAAAGTTTTTGTATTTTTAGAAAAACCTTGACAAGTACCTTTTTCTTTTGAGTTTGAGACTTCCCCTTTCACAAAGTTGGGAGGAGTATTCTTTTATTTATGAGGTATGTTCTTATCATAACCCAACCCAGGTCGATCGCCACATTTTTTAGATCCGGATAAAAGTTTTTCTAACTTTAGATCTCCTTGGGCATACCTCCATGTATCCTTCAAACTCAGAAGAGAAGATACTTCATTCTTAAGTTTGTCATTTTCATATTTAAGATTTTCAATCAGGGAGGTTTTGAATTTTAAATCACATTTAGTCTTTTCAAAACAATCTAAAATATGAGATTTTTCTAAAACAAGTGACTCAAAATTTTCTTTATGTTTTAAAAACTTTTCTTTTTGAAGTTTTAGTTTTACGGTAATTTTACAACTTTCCTTGTATAGGGCATTGTAAGCATCTTGAAGATCTTCTTCATTTTCATGATCACTATTCAGATTTTCTTCACTAGTTGAATCATCATGATCTGAAAAAGTGAATATGGCTAGAGTCATAAGGGCTTTAACTTCATTGCCCGACTCGGTTTCAGAATCTTCTGAATTAGAAGTAGCTTCAGACTCAGATGATTCATCCTAAGTAGACAACATACCCTTCCTTTTGGGTCTGTCCTTTTTAGGACATTTGTTTACTAAATGCCCATATTCTTGACAGTTGTAACATTGGCTATCTTTCAAAGACTTCAAAGTTTTAGATCTAGGTTTAGATCTTTTCTGAAAATCGACCCTTTTCTTACTTTTGAAAATTTTATAAAACCTTTTTGTTAAAAGAGCTATATCATCTTCGGAATCAGAGTTTTCTTGAGAAACCTTTAGAAGATTTCAAAGCGATAGATTTTCCTTTAGGAGTTTTAAAATTTAATTCACAGGTTTGTAAAGAACCAACTAGTTCTTCTACCCTCATATTGTCCGTATCACGAAGTTCCTGGATCGCGATTACTTTAGAGTTGAACCGTTCAGGAAGAGAACGTAGTATTTTTGCACACACTTTACTTTCCGGGATTTTATCACCAAGACCCCACATTGAGTTTACAATGTCATTTAATTTTGTGTAAAAGTCCATAAACATTTCATTTTCCTCCATATGTATTTCTTCAAATTTGGTTGTGAGGAGTTGGACTTTAGATTTTTTTTTACAATTGATGTAACCTTGTGTGTCATTTCTAATATATCTCAGGCTTGCTTTGCAGTATCACAGGATATTATTCTTTTAAACTCATCCGGTAATAGTGCGCAAGTGATTGCATTTAGTGCTTTAGCATTTGAACTACTCTCACTTTTCTGAAGTGTGGTCCATTGGAAATACAGAGACACTCTCATAGTTTTTGAACCGTCAACTCCAGTCACTTCAATGGTATGAGGATTCCATTCAGTCACTGTGGCTTGCCACACACTCTCATCCATTGATTTGAGGAAGATCCTCATTCTAGCTTTCCAATAGGCATAGTTGGAGCCATCAAAGGGTGGAGGCCTAGTGACTAATAGGCTATCAAAATTTAACATCTTATATATATAGCTTAGATTGTTAGCTCAGGAAATAAATCCAAATAAAAAGTAATAAGAACAAGCTATTAGGCTCTGATACCACTTGAAATGGCCAAGCTATATGTCCTAGAGGGGGGGAGGGAGGTGAATAGGACTATGCCAAATTAAAATTAAAACAGCGGAATAAACAATAAAGAGATAGCCTTACAAAAATAAATCAATTCACAGTGCTGAAATAAACTCAACCTCAATTAACAAGTATTAAGTGGTTGATACGAATTCAGTTCTAAGGACAACCTTACACCATAAAAACCAAAGGTTTATGGCAGGACAACCTTATTTCTAGAACATCCTTTGTATTAAGAACTCAATAAAAATAAATAGTAAGGAATTGAAATAAATTGCAGAAATTTAAATCTAACTTATTACAACATTCCCCACACTTGCTTGAAATGTAAATATTTACAACATTCACACCCACAACTTTGAATGATAAAAGATAAAAGATTAAGCAAGCACTCAATCCGCAAGATAAAGAATTATAGTGGTTCGCCTGTGTGTTCACCAACTGTTAAACAACAGCCACGCAGAATGCTACTTCACTCCTAATATCCTCACACAGGGGATATTAGCGTTCACTATCAAAATAGGTTTCACAGGTTCACCTAAAACCTTCATAATTGTGTTTTTTTAACTTCGTTTTACAAATCCAAAAACCCCTCTTTTTGAGTTTTCTGACTCTCCTCAGATAACCACACAAATGGAATTTTTCTAGCGAATCCCAAACAAAAACCAAAAGAATGGAAATTTTACAGAATTGTAAAGTACCTAGATTTCTCCTCTTGTAGCAGCCCGAAAGAACCAATCAGAGTAGAAGTTCGAATATGGAAGTTCAATGTCCAATACTCACTTTACAATGGTTCTAAGTTCTAATTGATTTTAAGTTTAATCAAATTAGGGCTAGCTGTATTTGATTTTGATTCTGAGAAGAAGGAATTGAGAATTTCCCCTATTTCTAATCAGATTAGAATGCAAATCAAAATCAAATAATAATAAGCTAATAAAAGGAAATAGAATTATGCATAATGTAGCTTAAAAATAAACACAAACTTATCTCAGAGTAGAGCCTTGAATTCACTTAATTTTCTATTTGAAAAACTCTGAAATTCGTGTGCTATTATAGCTGTAGAAATTCGTCTTCTACTGGTCCTAGGGACACCACGACTGGTCGAAGGAGAAACAAATTTTGAATTTTTGAATGCGATCGGATTAAACCATTGTACGATCGATCGTACGTAGTCCAGGACCGGTCGAGACCCCTCTACGACTAGTCGTGCGACACTTGATTTAGTTGCTGGAGTTTGAGTCATAGCATTACGACTGGTCGAAGGTCGAGTCGAGACCATCCCAAGACCGGTCGAGCAGACTCCAGGACTAGTCGTAGTCGAACGAAAGAAATCCGATAAATTGCAATAACTCTAGGACTGGTCCTGGAATTTCTTAGACTGATCGAACCAGTGCTAGAACTGGTTGAACAAGGTCTAGGACTAGTCTTAGAATAGACCAAAATCATATATTAATATTCAAATGAATTATATAGCCAAAGTGACCTACCCTAAGGTCAATCTAAGGTTTATCATACTTGGGACATGAAGTATGGACATTAAAAACTTTATTTTCTTAGACTTTGAACATTACGAAGCTTGAGCTCTTCTTGATGTAGTTTGACCACTTCACAAGCTTTGAAATCAATGTCATTTTGAGTTGCACTTGAGTCCCAAACTATGCTTGAGTCTTAATCTTGAACTCTTCTTTAATATCTTCTATATTGTAGCTTGAACTAGCTTGAAGAATTCATCTTCTTGACTTCAATTGTTGACATGGTGTCTCGAACAAATTTATCAAGATAATAAACACAAGACACATACAGTGATTTTGACACACAAAATTTGACAACCAAAGAGGAATCAAACCATAGCACTTACAGGATGATAAGCGGTGCTGAGATGCAAATTAGCCCCCATCGCCTGCTGAAAGCTCCTCCAAAACTGAGACATAAATCTAGGGTCTTGGTGAGAAACGATCAAAACCGGAATGTCATATAGCCTCACTATCTCCTTGAGGAAGATCCTCGCCAACCGATCCAAAGTCCAGGATGCACGCATCAGAATGAAGTGTGCCGACTTCGTCAGTCGATCGACAACAACCCATATGGCGTCATGACCGCACTTAGTCCTCACCAAACCCATGATGAAATCCGTCGATACATCCTCAACGGCTGTAAGGGACCATGGGGTCTATGGTGTCAGCCTTGACACGCTGACAAGTGTCACATTGGGCCACAAAGCTAGCAATCTGGTGCTTCATCCTTGACCAAAAGTACTGCCTTCTCATATCTCTATACTTCTTTGTGGAGCCCGGGTTGATGGTCAGTATCGATTAGTGTGCCTTAGTCGTCAGATCACGACGTAACTCTAGCACGTCTGGGACACACAATCGGCCTCTGAAGCAAAGTCCACCATCAGAACTAATCTACCAGTTTGACTACTCCACGGATATAGCCTCTGCTCGGTATCCTTGAAGTGACTCATCCATCTACTGAGCCTCGATCACCCTAGCCACCAGAGAGGGTTGAATCGACAAGCTCAAAAGCTGAACAATGGAAGAATGCAGACTAAACTCAAAGTCGAACTTCGATACATCCTCGAGCATCTGCCAGTCACGAACCATCATCTGTGCCACCAGGCCTCGTGGCTGATGGCCACGTTCGCCTTGCCCGAGTGGTACTGAAAGTCAAAGTCATAATCCTTCAACAATTCCATCCATCGCCTCTGTCGCTTGTTCAACTCTGACTGTAAGAACAAATACTTTAAGCTCTTATGGTCCAAAAAGAGCTCGAACCTAACCCCATAGAGATAATGCCTCCACACCTTCGGTGCGAGACAACAACAACTAGCTCCAGATCATGAGTGGGGTAGTTCATCTTGTGGACCTTTAGCTGGCGTGAGGCATACGTCATAGGCTTCCCATGTTGCATCAGAATAGCATCCAAAACAACTCTGGAGGGATTGGTAAAAACAATAAAACCATCACTCCCATAAAAAAGAGTGAGGACAGGAGTGGACGTGAGGCAGTCCTTCAACTCCATAAATGACTCCGCACAGGAGTCACTCTAGACGAACTCGATGCCCTTCCGCCCTAACCGGGTCAACGGTGTGTAATGTGGGAGAAACCCTCGATGAATCGTCGATGTAACCCAATAAACCGAAGAAGCTACAGATCTCGGACGCGTTCGTGGGCTGGCCCCACTGACGCACTGCATCAATCTTTGAGGGGTCCACAGCGACACCCTCCCTAGTCACCACGTGACCGAGGAACTTCACCTCCTCATGCCAGAACTCACACTTCTCCATCTTCACATACAGCTGGTGAGCACGGAGGGTCTCGAGCACAATTTGCAAGTACTCCTCATGGTCCTCCCGGGTCCTCGAATACACCAGAATATCATCAACAAACACCACAACAAACTGGTCGAGGTAAGGCTGGAAGACCTCGTTCATCAGCTGTACAAACACGGTGGGCGCATTGGTCAGCCTAAATGACATGACCAGAAACTCAAAGTGATCGTAGTGCGTCCAGAAAGCTGTCTTCGAAATGTCCTCCTCTCGGACCCGAATTTGATGGTAACCGGAGTGCAAGTCAATATTGGAAAAGAACTGAGTACCCTGCAACTGATCAAACAAATCATCAATCCTTGGAAGCGGGTATCTATTCTTAATAGTGACCTTGTTGAGCTCACGATAATCAACGCAGAGCCTCAACGAGCCATCCTTCTTCTTCACGAACAATACTGAGGCTCCCCACAGTAAACTACTGGGACAAATAAAATCCAACTCTCAGAGCTCATCCAACTGCTCCTACAGTTCCCACAACTCCATCGGCACCATCTGATAGGGGGCCTTCGAGATAGGCGCAGTACTGGGCACCAAATCAATCTGAAACTCTATCTATCGATGCGGCGACAAACTTGGGATCTCCTGGAACACATCTGGGAACTCGCAAACTATTGATAGCTGCTAATACACCCTGGTACAGACTAGTCAAAAATACAAGCCAACAAACTAGATAATGGCTCTCCTTTGGGCTCGACAACTAACTAGAATATCGGGAAGCCAGGAATATGAAACGTGACTATCATCGTGGTACAGTCCAAGATGGCATGATACTTGGTAAGCCAATCCATACCGAAGATAACATCAAACTCAGTCATCGGTGAAAAGGCCAAGCTATATGTCCTAGAGGGGGGGGGGGTGAATAGGACTATGCCAAATTTAAAATAAAATTAGCAGAAATAAACTAAACCAATAGCCTTACAATATAAATCAATTCACAATGCTAAATTTTAAATCACCTTGATAAATAAGTATTGAGAGATTGATACAAATTTAGTTCTAAGGACAACCTTACACCATAATAAACAAGGGCTTATGGTAGGACAACCTTATTTCTAGAACCTCTTTTGGATCAAGGACTCAATTTTAATATAAGTAAATGAAATAGCAAGGAATTGAAATTAAATGCGAAATATAGATCTAAATTATTACAATAATCCCCACACTTGCTTGAAATGTAAATAATTACAACATTCACATCCACTTGTACATTCCACACAATCGAATGATAAAAGATATGAAAATTAAGCAAGCATTCAATCCACAAGACAAAGAGTTATAGTGGTTCGCACAGTGTACACCAACCTGTTTTCCAATGACCACACGTAGTTACTCCACTCCTAATATCCTCACACAAGGGATATTAGCGTTCACTATCAAATAGGTTTTCACAGTTCACCAAAAACCTTTACAATTGTGTCTTTTTTACTTGGGCTTACACAATTCAAAAACCCTCTTTTTCGAGTTTTCGGTTTTCCTCGAGACAACCAAAACAATGAGATTTTTACGGCTCAACCTCAAACAAAACCAAGACAATGAGATTTTTCTCGCTTAACCTCAAACAAAACTAAAAGTAAATAAATTTTACAGAATTGTAAAATACTGGATTTCTCCTTTTCTTAGCGGCAAATTGGAGAACCAATCGGAGTAGATGATTGAATATCAAAGTTCAATTTTCAATACTCACATTCATAAGGTTCTAGATTCTAATAGATTTTAGATTTAACTCGTTGGGCAAGGTAGCTATATTTGATTTTGATTCCAAGAAGAAGGAATAAGATAATTCCTCTTTTCAAATAAGATTGGAATATAGAAACAAAATCAAATTAAATAAGCTAGCAAAAAGGAATATTAAATAAGCACAATGTAGCTTAAAATAAACACAGACTTATCTCAGAGTGATCACTTGAAAATTCTTGAATTGAATCGAGTTGAAGTGTGAAAACTCGAATTTCGTGTTCAATTTATAGAAAAAAAATCGTTCCTACGATGGTCTTAGAAACCTTGGGACCGGTCGTAGCTCTAATGCAATTTTTGAAATATTGAGCGCGATCTTTGAAAAGTCGTTCCACGACTGGTCGTGAGTACCCTACGACTGGTCGTGGGTCACCTACGACTGGTCGTAGATCCCTACGACTGGTCGTAGGACCATAGATAAAGTTGCTGGATTTTGAGTCGTAGATCCACGACTGGTCGTGGACGATTCGAAGCCACACCTACAACCGGTCGAAGGACCTCCGGGGATCGGTCGGGCGTGCGTACAAAATTCGAAAAATCTTCAACAACTTAGGACTGGTCATGGAATTTCTTGGACTAGTCGAACCAATGCCGGGATCGGTCGAACAAGAGCTAGGGACCTGGTCGTAGAATAGACCAAACTTATGTAAAATAAATATTTGATTTATGTATCCAAAGTGACCTACTTAAAGGGTCAACCTAAGGTCATTGAATCATGTCGTATGGACATTGAACTTCAACCATTCAACGAATGTAGTTTGTTTGAACCATATCAGGCTTGAGATCTTGAACTTGTTATAGCTTCAAACTTGAGATCTTCATCAGCATAACAACTACTTCATGCATTGCTTATTAGTCTTGAAGTCATGAGTTGTTTCTTAAGACTTGAACATCAACATTGTAGCTTCTTGAGACTTCAACATGTAGCTTCTTGAACTTCAATATGTAGCTTCTTGAAAAGTTCAACTTGTAGCTTCTTGAAGTATTTATTCAGTGTCTTGAATTCATATAAATCATCATACAAGCACAGGACATAGATAGATGTTTTGACACATCACAAATTTGACAACCAAAGAAGCATGAGACCATAACACTTACAATCGGCAACACAAACAAATCGACAGGTAAGAACATCTCACCAACTAAAATCGGGCGAGAAGAAAATGATGACTCAAAACTGCGGACTTCCCCAAGGGAGTTGAAATGGCTAAAGCCTTGGGCATGAACTCTGATGAAAGACCGGTCGATTAGTAGAACTCCTCGACCACGAATGAATGGGATGCTCTAGAATCAAATAAAACATTAGCAACACAAGCAAAGATAAGAAGAATACCCTCAACTACTCCATAAGACGATTGTGGGTCCTGCTGGGCTGCGCAGAATCGGCCCTGTGCCGACAAGGGAAGCAAGCCTGAAGATTGCGGATCATGACCCTATACCTACTATGCGGCAATATATACTCGGCCCATGGACTGTGGGGGAGGTATATGTCCCTTTGGCTGCTGCGGCCGCTGTGGTAGCCTACTCTACTGCCTCTGCTGCTGGGGAGGAGGCCTATAAACAAGAGTCTGATGCTTGGGTCGCTGCTACTGCTATTGTGGAGGATGGGGCGGGGCAACTGTGGTGGCCTTTGCTGTTGTAGGGGATGAGGACACTCGCGCTTACGATGCCCAGACTGTTCGCATCCGTAACATACACCAGTAAAAAGCCCGGAAGAATGAGTTGCTGGCTACGACGAGGATGAAGCTAGCTGTGCTGCAAGCTGCCTGAACCCAAAATAGATTTGATGTCGTCGGTGCTGGTGCTGACGGGAGCTACCGGAGGGTGCCTTCCTCTTCTGGTCTCCACTGGAACTCTGTTCTCTAGTCCTCTAGGACAAGGCCTAGTCCTCCTCATAGACTAAGGCCCTATGCACGACCTCATCAAATGTCATCAACAAATGTCCCACGACGAGATTGTGAAGGGCGGGACGCAAGCCGCTCACAAAACGTTTAGCCTTCCGCTTCTCGTCGTCGATGAGGTAAGATGCAAAACGAGACAGTGCAACATATCGGGCCTCATACTGAGACACCATCATCTCATCTTGCACCAGGGTCTCGAACTCTAGGGCCCTCTGCTCACAGATATGCTCTAGGAAGAACTTCTGGTCAAAGCGAACCACAAACTTCTCCCACATCCAAACAAAATCTGGTCCAGCCACCCTCGAAACCGACGACCACCAATGACGGGCCTCACCCGGAAGAAGGAAGACGGCTAATGAAACTCTCTTCTCACTAGTGCACTGCATGGTGTCAAAAATCTTCTCCACCTCATTGCGCCATAACTCTACTACAGACGGGTCGGGCTCACCCCTAAACCGTGAGGGATCATGCTGCCTAAAGTCTTGGAGCAGTGCGCTCGCTCGTAACTGCTGAGATTGCTCAGGGGTCTCAAGAACTAATTGATGGGTCTGAGAATAGTAGTGACGGCTTGCATCATCTGCTGGAAATGCTCGGCTCTAACCAGAACCGTGAGATAAGCGGGGGTGGCACTGGCCTCTGGCGGAGGCACAGGTGCGGCAGAAGCCTTTAGAACTGGAACAACAAGCTCGGGTGGGGGAACAGGTGCCACAGGGGGTGGAATCACAACCTCAGGAACTGGGTCCTCAACGGGTAGATCAGGATGTGCTCAGGTCGATCGGGTCACTGGAGCAGAATGAGAACCAAGGCCATGGGCACCACGACCACGGGCGCCTCACTTAAGCAGCATCGCCTACACAAGAACAAAGGTGATAGACTCCTTGAGATTAGAATCCTTGAAGGCTCAAATGGAAACAAGGGAAACAAAGGTCGCACCGAAGATCCTTAAATCACAAAAAATTTCTACCAAGAATTTCCCAATGATGTACAAGTATATATTTGAAGATAGTATTTTGCACATCCAAAAGACACAAAAATAGACATTAAATTAGATTATACATATATTCATAAAGAATATGAGGCAACATCCCCTCAAATATAGCAATTAAAAACTCATGGGCACAAAATATGTTACAATGCACATATTCTGTCATGCCCCAAACTCGGTGACCGGACTCACGAGGAACCCGATAGCCGGTTCCAGCCGCGACGGCCTCCATAGTACCCCATTCTCAGCTCCTGGAACAGGTTCCGATCTTGGGATCCTACAAGGAGGATTTCCATAGCATAAATCTAATCCAATAGAGTATACCCAAGATCATAACATAGTAACCACAGAAAGTAACCATAGAAACGCATTACACAATCCACTAGGAATTAAAACTTTATACAAGTACATAGGCTCAAAGGTAAATACATAAGCTAGAAAGAAGGAAAAACTGCAACACGTCCTCAGCATGCTACAACAAGCTCCTTAGCTACTTTGACGACCTAGGATCTCCTACACGTATCAATCGTGCATAAGCTTATAAAAAGCTTAGAGGGTGGTGTAGGTGTGTGATACTAGTTCTGAGAAAGAAATATAGAGAATGCATAATGAACCATGAAGATACCAATGCCACTAGCCATACCAAGTCTAAGCTATGTAATACATGAGTACTAGGCACCATCCCAAGGCAATGCAACATAAGGCTTACATAGCCAATGCCAATGCAATGCAGGTACATGTCAGTCCTCATATCAAGTCTACACATCATATACAGTTCCACTATAGAGAAACCACCGGGGCCAAATACACTGCCAGCCGACTATCGCTCTCCTAGTCACACAGTCCAACGAATGTAAGTGACCTCACTACCCATCTATGGACAACTAATTACCAGCAAGGCTTGACAGTAGCGGACCCATTCACGAGCTAGTCAAACTTAGCCTAGCTATTGCCCCCTCACTGAGGTGGGTAAAGCCACACCCCATCTCAACCAACCACGCTGCAGTGGGAGACGCGGCCTAAAGGTATAAGGCACGCGGGTGCTCGTGATTCCACTCGGTCTTGGCATTGAGGCATCTCCTGGTACCATGAACGTTTAGGGCTTTCACCCAAGGATATCCTACATGCCCTAAATGATCAAGTGACATTTTCGGTGTCCAATACAGCCATCCATGATATACCAGTGGAAGCATTGGCCCTGATGAAGCAAGGGTGAATAATATCCATGTAATGTGATGTCAAATGTATGAATCATGCATACCAATCATGTACGAGCTCCAAGCATCCAACGTGCTTAAGAGGGGAACTCCATCCCTCTAGGAAGCCATCATATTTGCCCAATGGCTCAATCATGACCATACACAATGCCAATCCAAGCATGCAATGATGCATATGAGTCATGAAGATGAATCAAGATGCGCCATGTGGGGATGTACAATATAGTACACTCCTCCTATCCAAGAAGGGACCAAGTCCAGGTACTTAGACAATTTTCCTAAGGAATCAACCTCTAGTGGGGGCCCAATAGTCTGGGGCAGGCCACAAGACTAAGGAGAACAATGATATGGGCCTAAATAGATAAAATAGGCCTAGCAAGGGTCTATGGTGGGCCTTTAACCACCCATAGAAACCCATGGGCCTACCTTAGGGCCACTAATGTGGACATCCAACCACAATTGGTCCCTAAGGGGTAGCCCATCTCTAATCGAGCGCAGATCAAGGCCCAAGGCCCACACAACATTAGAAATAATAAATAGGCTGCCATAATTATAGCACATACACTTATGTTGGGCTTCAAAAGGTGGCCCAAGGCCTATCTAAAACAGGGGTCCAAGGGAAACACACATAGCCCAACCCATATATACCACTATAGGCCCACAGGGAAAGGTTAGGGCCCAACAGAAAGTCCACTAATTTTATATATTGTGGTGGGCCTAGTGGGCAGCTCATTGTTCAAACCACATGGGCAAATGTCATGCTCTTAGTCAAATAAGTTGGGCCTATAACCCAGTCCAAGTATAAAGTTGATTTGGTGAGCAACCGAGGGCCCAACAACTTGTGTAATCCAGCCCATTAACCCAACACAATAGTATGGTAAAAATGGCCCAAGAGTCCAATGGGCCTATCTAGAAAGTTCCAGCCCATTTGGGCCTAAAGAGTCCAACGACTAGTTACATTCATGGACTCAAATAAACCCAACTATGGTGGGCCTAAAAGGTGCACTAATTAAGCCCAAGATTAGGGAGTTTAAGACATGTTTTATCCTAGCAAGGTTCTCACAATATGGTGGGCCCCCACACCTTAAAATCTCAGCCCAAAAGAAAAATAAAGTTACAATATGTTGCTGGAATTTCTATTCTACCAGTTTCTGGGCCTGATGAAGCCCAATAAGATGATTATCTGATTTGCACAAGGACTCAGGGTGGTCCAGCACTAAATATAGGGGCCCCACCACATTGGGATCCCACCAAAATCATTAGGAAAAGGTGGGCCACACTGCTGGACTAAAGGTCTAGCAGCAGTCCACATGGGGCATCCCATATGGGCCTGAGTGTCCCAATGGGCTGGACGCCCATCCCTATGTAATGGCTAAAGGTGGGCCCCACCTTGGGTACTCCACACTAAGGTGGGCCATACACAAGTGGGCCACACAATGGATGGCTATTGGCATAAAACACACATCATGGTGGGCCACAAAGTTGGGTGGATGGCCAACCCATGCTGGACGTCCCTACCACGGGCGTCCAGCCAAGTGGGCCAGTCTAGCACTTGGCATAAATTCTACAGTGGCTCGTTGGGCTTGATACCTGGTAGGTGGCTCCCAACATGGTTGGGTCACCTCCACATAAAATTTGAGAGTTTTCTGAGCATGGAAACTATTTTTATGAATTAAAAGAAAACAATCTGTCTAGAAATCTGGTTGTTGCGGGAATTATAACTGTCCCTATGTTTGGGACCACTTGGAGTGGGCATAGACTCACCCAAACCCTTAAAAATTTTGGGGAAAGGTGGGCCTACATCTGGTCAACAAGTGGGGTCCACTAGGGTGGCCCACTTCTTCCAGAAATTCAGGTGAACAAGATAATTATATCATACTGCACTGCTGAACTGTCTAGAAAATTCTGGACAGTTAGCCATCTTTGGCCGAACCCGTGGGCCTCTATCACGGGAGGTAGGGTGTGGCCCCATCCCAAATCGAAGTGAGGTCCACACACTACAAATCCCCTAAAGAAAATTGGGGAAAAAGAATCTGGAAATGGGTCTAATCATTAACCCAAAACACCTACTCTAACTGGGATGAAATTTGGACAGCAACATATGCTGTCCATATTTTGGCCCATGCATAAAAATCGAAAGGCCCAAGGCCCTGATTTAACTTGTGGGGTCCACCTTAACATGCTAGCAAAATTCTAGGCCCTTGGTTTCATTCAAACCTCCACAAAATGGGAGGCTTGGAGATCACCCAAACCATGCATGCATGGTTGGGCCTAGACGTCCATTTAAGTGGGCTTGGATGTCCACCCTACTTGAGGCCTGAGAGGTTGCTGACCTTCATTGGTGGGCCTCACCTCATCAGCAAACATGAAAGGAAATTACAAAGAAATGAGAAGGAGAAAGAGTGAGATTCGGCCATAGGTGGGTGGTCCTGCCACTAATGGACCACCCACACACCATCCACACCATTACTATCCTTATGAACTTCATGCATGGCAAATTACATGGAAAATAAAGTGCTAGATGGTGGGGATTCCTCTCCCCACATACATGCAAGGCCTGTATGGCCCTTAATGTATAAGAAATGGGAAGAAGAAGAAGCCTCATCGTGGGTCCATGGAGAATGGCCCACCATGGCTAGAATTATGCAAGATTTAGGCCATTAGCCCTACCTAGGAGCCATGTAGGGCCTCCACCATGGATTGGTGGGCCCTACGTGCTTCCATGCATGAAACAAAAGAGAAAGGAAGAAGGGAGGAAGAAGAAGAAGAAGATAATGAAGCAAGGAGAGCACCCACTTGTAGAGATGGCTACCAAAACTCCACCACTATGTTTTAGGCTTGAAGGAGAAGATCTTTGAAGGTGGGAGATGGATTTCTGGTGGTTGGAATGAGGAGGGGAGAAGGAAGAAGGGGCTGAAAATGGAGAAAGGGGGTGGGGACGTTTTCTCTCTTGCTAAGAGAAGAAGGGAGAATGATAAATGAGAGGAAGAGAGAGGGAGAGAGAGTGTATATAAGGGAGTAATCATGACTCTTGCTAGAAAAGAGAGCAAAAGCATGATGAGATTTATAGGGGGTGCTACCTAATGCACATGATGACTCTCTACCTAGCTAGCTAGGTAGGGTAAGTCAGTAGGATATGTAGGGTGTAGGCTAGGGTAGGGTGTAGGTTGATAGGAATGAGAGCGTAGGTGGGCCCCACCATGGGAAAACGTGTGGGCCCCATGCACATGGGTCCCACGCAATGATGAATGGCCGATAATTGTTGGGGCAATAACATCAGATGTACACATCGGATTTGAACATGAGATGCGTCGTTAGAACCGCGGTGCCGATGCAGTCGCAATGGCATAGGTTCCAAGTCAATCCGAGTTAGGTCTATGTGACCGAACTTGAGGATGACCGCAAACGCTATCCATAGGTCGCGGGTCACTGGGATTCGACCAGTCGAACCTTGAGACCTAAAGGAACGAAATGCATACTCGGGTAAGGTCTTACATATTCCAATAGATTTTTGAAGATCTCCAAATCTGTTGTCATCCAATGGTTTTATTTGAGTATTGGCTAGTTGTCGCTCGGTAGGCACATGATCCAACACAATAATCTTGTCTTCGACAAGTTCTCGTATGAAGTGGTGTCGAATGTCAATATGTTTTGTTCTTGAATGTTGAACTGGATTTTTGGAAATATTTATGGCACTTGTGTTATCACCAAAAAAGTGTCATTATTCATTGGAAACAGGGCAATGATTATTCAGGTGATTGACAACAAATTTTATGATGGGGCTAAGGCAGATCTCTGGTTATGCAGGGTAATCCTTTTTGTTCTTATGGCAGGTTACTTGCCTTTTAAAGAAACGAACCTTATGACATTATATAAAAAGGTGAGTTTGGATCTATGAGCCTTATGTACACTCACAAATACATACATGTATATGTGTGGCTGACATAACTGCATTTGTTGCAGATCATTAAGGCAAATTTCACTTGTCCCTCATGGTTCTCTACTAGTGTAAAAAACCTAATCAAAAGGATTTTGGACCCTAATCCTTTAACTGTATGTGCTTTTCCTTTTTGTGCTTTGACACAAGCACCATGCCTTCAGCTTGTTAGAATAAATAGTTAAAATTGCAGTCGGGTCTCTTCGCAAGCATCTTATTATAGTGGAATGCTATTGGTACACAAATAGTGGAGTGCACATGATGGACAGTCCAAATCGTGTGCCTGTTCGCCATGTGTCCCCTTGGGAACTTAGCTACAATTTTTCATGTGCAATTAGGCATTCTAAATATGGTGCACTTCACAGTGCAACAAGAATTCCACACTTGGATGCTCAAACTACATTTTTCTATTGTTCTTCTTTTAACACATTTGTGAT
Organism: Magnolia changhungtana; assembly: GCA_030180095.1. Lineage (NCBI taxonomy): Eukaryota > Viridiplantae > Streptophyta > Magnoliopsida > Magnoliales > Magnoliaceae > Magnolia > Magnolia changhungtana. Next base: position 1,337,446 of record JASAUF010000024.1, read on the forward strand.
TGTCATTTTCAGAAAGCTTGCATTTGGTAGTTTTCTATGCTGAAGTTGGGCTAAAAGGCTTTCTTCACATCATAATTAGTTGCAACTTATTGACAGATGCGTGAAGTCATGCGAGATGTTGCAAACTATTTACCAACGGCAATAATTAGTGGAAGATGCCGTGATAAGGTACTAGAGAAATTAGCTAGTTTGCATGGAAAATAGATACAGGCAGGTGTATTTGTCATTTTACTTTTTACAGGCTCATGTTTTTCTAACTTAGGGTGGTATGTTTGTCTTATCTGCTGGTTTGGCTACACAGTTACATCTTATTCTGTTAATTGGATTTTATTGGGGATAGGAGAATGCATTTCAATTAGATGTGGTTCATTTTTTGTTCTTTAATAGTAGCATGTCTCTTGTTTTCTAAGAAAAAGGATCTGCATAAATGGTCTCAAATGTCACTAACTTCACAAACCATAGTTTAAGAAAAATATCACATCCAATGTGTATCTTTGCTATCTAGATATCTCTCATGTTACCAGAGCCGAGGCTCTGTGTGTCGATTTGTGCAGGGGCCATACTATTGTGGTGTTGGAGCTGACAAGGCATTTAAATGAGACATTGTTGATTCTCACTATAAAGCATGCCTTTATGCTAGAATTAACATTACTGGGATCAATGGAGAAGTTTTTCCTGGCCAGGTAGTAATCTCTTGCTTGTATTCTCTCTTTTGGTTTAGCTAAAATTCTGATGCAGTCCATGTGAGCCCCACTTATCTTGAGGACTGAGATTGGGAGGAAGTGCCAAGCACTGTCATCTCTATTCTGGTTTAGCTTAAATTCTGATGCAGTCCATGTGATCCCCACTTATCTTACAATCGACAATCTATTGTATTATGAAATTTGTTTATTTAGAAATGTGAATGTAGGATGCGTTGTATGATTTGACTGCTATTTGTAATATGAATGCATCATTTTCTTTCCTGATTGCATTTTATGTACTATTCCTATCAGCATTAATTGTATTAGCCTAGATGAGGTGATCAATCACAGCAGGTTCTTGCAATGGTAACCTGATATATATATATATATATATATATATATTATATAACATTTTGGCTTGATTTTTCTCTCCTCTTTTTCTTACTCATGTCTTTCTCTCTTACTATGTAATGTTTCTACAAGTATGTTTTAATTTTGTTAGTTATATATGTAATAGCTAACTGAGGACATGCAGAAAGCAAAGGAAGAGATGGAAAAACTGAAAGGGAAGGCACAAGTCAACAAGGATCACATGCCACAGGTGGTTTAGATTTTTTACTTGGATTTATTATCTGATACTCTTAAGGATTTAAATATTTTATGATATATTTTTTTTTTACAGTATAAAGAAATAGCATAAGTGAATGAAGTTACATTGAAGTAAATTGAATCTGCTCATGAAAAATTCAAGGCTGAGGTACATCCTTGTGTCCTGAACCTCATTTGTTTGAAAGTTGCAATCCCTGTTTTCAGTGTTTTTTTTTTATCTTTCTTTCTTTTGAGATGTATATAAAGGCATGCTTGTTTGATTGTGTTTACAAATGCTGTTTTATACAGGCTGACAAGCTAAAGAAGTCACTGGAGGATGAAATTCATTTTCTCAAGGGAAGGGTTCCAGAACTTGAAAGTGATCTTGTGTCAAAGTCCATAGAAGTTACATCTGTAGTTTCAGGGAAAGAAGAAGCTCTGTCTTCTTATGATAGGTTGAACAAAGTGAAGTACTGTTTATTTAGAAATGTAAATATGGGATGCATTGTATGATTTGATTGCTATTTGTAATAAATGCATCATTTTTTTCCTGATTGCATTTTATGTACTATTCCTATCAGCATTAAGCTTAGATGACTTATCAATCACAACAGGTTCTTGCAATGGAAACAGGCACCATTATTATAATATTTTTAAAATTTTCAAAACATAGCTACGGATTTTAGCCGTAACTATTGTTATGAAAACAATAGCTATTATCCATAGCCATATGTACATTTCATTGCAGAAATTATAGCTACGGCCTTTATCTATAGCTATTGATATCTATTGCTACGAATTCAATCTGTAGGCATAGCTACATTTCGCTACAGAAATTATAGCTACGGCTTTTATTCATAGCGACTGATATCTATTGCTACGGATATAATCCATAGCCATAGGTTTTCTGACCTTTAACTACCCCACCAATAGCGACGGACGTGCTACGGACTAGATCCATAGCAAAAAGTCTTTAGCTACGATTTTTGGCCATAGCATTTGCCCATTTTTCTTGTAGTGCTACTCCACTCTCGACGGATGCACTCTCTCTTAGAGTGCACCAGATTTCACAAGGTATAGCCTACATAAGGTAATCACTCATGCCTACACAAGGCAATCATACATATCTACACAAGGTATTTGCCTACACAAGGCAATAACACTTACTTACACAAGGCATTAACACATGCCTACACAAGGCAATAACACTTACTTACACAAGGCATTAACACATGCCTACACAAGGCACTCGATCAAGCCTACACAAGGCTATCACACATATGTACATAAGGTATTGAGTCCTACACAAGGACACTATATGTATTCTCCTATCGAAGGCCTACAAAAGGTCTTAGCAAGTTTGCGAGCAAACTCTAAAACCAAATCCTACAGAAGGAAGATGTTTCAGACTCTTTGGACTATTGTACTTATAAGTGGATGAGCCCTTCTTGATATAGCTTGTAGGTTGATTGATCTTTACTTTGTCGAGCTTTAATTAGCTTCCTGATGCTCCCCTGATCACGATGTTGTGGTTGTTCTAAAGTTACAGCTTCACGATCGATTTCCTTGAATATGATACTCCTTTTAGGGTAAACAAGATAATGGGAGTGGGTTGAATCTCCTATAACTTGATGTCAAGTGGATTTCCTAGGGGATTCAACTGATGGATGCACCAGAGTATTATAGAGACTAAGAATATATCACTAGGTTTGGTCTTAATACTCTAATGAAGACTTGAGATCATGTTCTTCACTAATAGGAGCTTTGAATGCTCATGAAGGTGAGGAATCACAATGAAAAGAACATAAATCTCATATGGGTAGAGTCTAGGATGGCTAGGGTAAGCTTAGGATGCCCTAGGGACTCTAGGATGCCTTAATCCATCATTTTTAGAAAGATCTGGATGCTCTATTTATAAGAAAAAGGTTCCAATGGATCTATAACGACTATATTTCGATCCTATCGAGGAGTCCTTCGGTTAGACCGAACTATCATTGGTCGGACTGAATTAATGTTCGGTTAGACCGAATTAAGTCCTCAGGTTGCTAGACTCTTTTGTTCACTTTCGGTTGGACCGAGTATTTTCTCCAGTTGCATTTGGTCGGACCGAATTAACTCCAAACCTTGTTGTTCAATTTTGTTCATTTTTGGTCGGACCGAGACCGTCTTCAGTTGCAATCGGTCAGACCGAATTATAACTCGATCAGACCAAATAAGCTTTGAAACTTACTGGACTGTTTTGAGTTGTTTCAGTCGGACCGAAGGTATCTTCGGTCAGACCAAAAGTTGCTGTTTTTCATTTTCTGTTTCAGCAATTTCCAAACTTTTAAAGTCAAAGTTAGTAGATGTAAAATGAGAACCTTTTATGGATTTCAGTGATGATCTAATAGGGTTTTCTATTTAGTTTAGGATAATCTAAAGGGTATAAGTTTGTTTTGTTTTGAGGATAGGAGCATAAGAGCATCTTTTTACATTTTTAGTATTGCTTGATTCTTCTGCTCCAGTTGCGTCTTCGATCTTTATTTTCCAAGGGCTCACTCGACTACTTGACACAACGGTTCACGTGATTGATAAATAAGAGTGCAGGAATGAGTGCACTTACAACATCTCCAATCTCAAACATATTACTATGATATTCAAACTTTTAAGCAAATTAATTAAATAAATGTGACTCTATCCTTGTTTGTTCTTAACATGGTCCTTGTCCTGAAATTTAAATTCCCAATAAAGTGAATTGCAAAGCCTGGTGAGTAAAATTTTTATGCAAGTTTCAAAGTAAAACGTGTACATTTCGAGAATAAAACTGAGAATACCAAAAAACTATATGCAGGGTGATAACCATGGTAATCAATACAATTGATGTACTTGAACACTAGGACTAGTTTCCACCAGTTGCCCAACACCCACCCAGATACCCCACTTGACCTGCGTAGGTGGTCTGTTGCACTCTAATGTGCTCACCTACCCAGTCTTAATCAATGGGGGACCAATTCATATGTTACCTGGCTTACATAGATGGTCCCTTGTACTCTTATGTGCTCACACACTTGCCCTCCATCAATGGAGATTCCAAATAGTACCAACTGGGTTTTAGGGGCTTTCAACCAAAGGGTCTCGATCGCCCCACCTACTTATGCTTTAGAGACTATTAACCAAGGGGACTCAATTGCCCCATCTATTTTTACGGTGTTCTAATTCAGTTTAAAATTTCTATGATCATGATGAGTGATTTTTATTTGAATGGGCATTTTAACATCTTATCAAACTCATTTTCCGATCATCCAAAACCAAATCCAATATTATGATTTTGAAATCAATCCCAATGACATGATTTCTTAACCATAAGTAACACCATGTACATGAAAAGGCATAAACTAAAAGAGATACCAACGTTAATTCCTTGAGCCATTTCTCATACACATATAATTCCAAATGTGGCCATTGTTGAGACTCAAATATTGTATAATTTCTCCCATTTATATCTTGGTTTTATGAACATGAATCAGCTTAATGTTCTATTTTACTCATGTATGTATTACAAGGTGAATTTAAGAGCTTGGATTGAAAAAGGGTGCTAAAAGCATGAATTTGATACCTAAGAATCACCAAGGTAAGGGATAGATCTTAGGAGACCAAGATTAAAGAATTCACATGCCAATGATCCAAGAAAATCAAGTGAGGAATGAAGAGAATCGAAGATTTGAAGTAAAGAATCCTAAAATCGTCCTGAAAAAGTGTATTCTGAAACTCCAAATTCTATTTTGGGAAACCACGTAGCGTAAAGTCTATTTTAATAAACTGCGTGGAGAGAAGTCTATTTTAAGAAATTACATAAATTTGAGGCGATTTCTAGAGTTTTCCAACTTTGTACGAAAGCTGGAGTTCCCCACTTATAAATAGGACTTTCCAAGGCATTCCTAAGCATCATTCAAAGCATTTAAGAGCAAGATTTAGGGTTTTTAGAGGGTTTTTAATTTTATTAAAGTTTTATAAATTATTTTTTTCTTTTAGATCTTTTTTATTTGCATTTATTTCTTTCTTGTTGCTTTCTTTCTCTATTTTAATTATATTTTTTTAAGTTCCCTCTAGTCCAAGCTAGAAGGGAAGCACATTGGTTTAATGTTTTCATAGTTACGATGATTGATTATTTTAATGATGAGAATAATGGTGTATGCCTGTTATCTATTGTTTAGGTTTAGTTTTTTTAAATCATAATGTGAGATCCATATATTTCTATCATATGAGATCCACATTGATGGACAGGCTTACCCTAAATCAATTAGATTTCCTAGATAGGAGAGGTTCTCAACCTGTTACATTTCCTTGATATTCATTATCTTATAGATATGGATTCTTAAAATCACTAGCGCTTGAGAATATACGTCAATGGTGCAATCCATGATTTTCTAATCTTTTATATCATTTATTTAAAATGTTTAAATTTTTTTATTTTCCAATTAGGCCGACCATAGTGCTTGAATCCTAGTTGTGTTATCCAAGTCATCATGATTTTGGCACATTAACCTATGTGTAGAACTTTGAAGCTTGGGTGTTGTTTTTAAATTAATTGAATTTTATACATTCAAAACCTTTAAAATCATTTCATTTGTTTAGTTTCCATTATTTAGTTAATTTTACATTTGATTTTCTCATTCTCATAATTCATCCTTCTGTGAGATCGATACTATATTCACAGGATATTACTTACGAACCTCTGCACTTGGAGGCAAGCAATCAAGTTTTTTACGTCGTTGCTGGGGGAGACTGACATAGATTAGATCTGTGCAAGATAGCTAAGGTAAGTTCTTTACTAAGGTAAGTTCTATTTTAAACCCTCCAAAATTTCTGTAGATTTTCTATTTTTCTTTGAAAGTAAACTCAGTTGGGTCTTTCATGCACTAACTATGACATAAGGTTGCCCTGCTTGGGATTTTATCACCCAAGTGCTATGGTTGTCCTACAGTTGTTGTTTGATCACAAAGATCATTCGTTGAATCTATTTTTCAGATTATCATAGTTTAATTTCTGCATAATTTTACTTTTGTTGATTTATTTTTTATTTTTACTTTGTGGTTTAAACCCTCATGGTCGGCCTTGTCGCCTGGGTTGTTGATTTATTTTACTTTGTAGATTGAACCCTCATGGTCGGCCCTGCCGCTTGGGTTGTTGGTTAAGTTTTTATTTTTATTTTAAGTATCATACTTGCTATTTGAATTAGTGGTATTTGTTGTATAGCATGGATGGTTTATGTCTCGTTGGAGTAGGGATCAAAACAATTGACTCTCCTCCGAAGGCGGACTAGTTCCAGGCCTTGATCATTCGCTTAGAAAGGCACTCAACATCACTTGGATTCCATGGCAGACCCAGTTGATAATCCAAATCCAAATCTATCAGATCTAACTGTAAATCAGAAAAGAGAAAATCAACCTAATCCTCCTATTCAGGATGAAAATGAAGTTCATAAGAATGTGTTAAAACAACCATGGACTTTACGTGAACATCTACACCCTGAGAGATTAACTTTACCATCTTCCATAATATTCCCTGCTCACACAGGGAACATTGAATTTAAACCAAGTGTGATTCAATTGATTCATAAATTTCATGACTTAGATTCTGAAAGCCCACACTTGCACCTCAAGGACTTTAAGGAAGTAATTGCAACATTAAAAGTAAACAATGACAATAGGGATGTACTTAAGCTTAGGTTATTCTCATTTTCTCTAAAGGATCGACCCATAGCATGACTCAACTCTCTAAGACCTAATACCATCACTACATGGCAAGCCTTAAGTAGAGAGTTTTTAAAAAAGTTCTTTCCCGAGCACAAAACAAATGCACTAAAATAAGAAATCATGTCATTCTCCCAAAAGGGGAATGAACTGTTTTTCCAAGTTTGGGAGCACTTTAAAGACCTTCTACTTACTTGTACACATCATGGTTATGAACCATGGCACGTGATTGATGCGTTCCAAAAGGAGCTCACCATAGATACCCGTCAGTTCATAGAGATGATGTGTGGTGGAACCTTTCTTGATAAAGATCATAATGAGGCTTGGGATTTTCTAGATATGTTAGCAAAGAATATGCAAACATGGGATGTGTCTGCTAAATTAGATGAAACTAGACCCATTCCTAAAGAGAAAACGGGGATGTATATCTTAAGAGAGGAAGACGACCTTAATGTAAAATTCATTGCATTATCTAGAATGGTCGAAGCCTTGAAAATTAGGAAGGTTGATATGGTTAAAGCAAACACTTCCTTAAGTAAGTTTTGTAGCATTTGTGGTGGTGCAGACCATGACGCAAAGGATTGCGAATAATTCCAGTTGTACAAAATATCACGCATGAGCATGAGCAAGCAAATGCTATTAAAAACTACTAAAGGTTAGTTATGCAACCAATGAGAAACACGTACAAACCATCCTAATCTTAGTTGGATGAATGGACCACAAATTAATGCGTTCAATGCACCTCAAATGCCTCCACAAAATAACTTTGGGGCATCTAACAATGCACCATATGTGCCCCCACTAAAACGATCATCTGTGGAGATGCATTGACCACATTCATGAACTCTTAAGCTCAAATGAATCAGTCTCTAATCCAATCAAATCAGGAATTAAAGACAGTCGTGGCTAGGATTGAGACTCAACTAAATGCTAGGAAAAAAGGCACTCTTCCTTCTTAACTTTTGTCAAACCCTAAAAACACACATTTCATTGGAGACTCAAATCCAAATGAGCTACATCATGAACAAGCTAAGACCATCATTACCTTAAGAAGTGGAAAATAGGTCAATAACAAGATAATGCAACCGGTAAAAATACCGGAGGATGAGCCACCATCTCAAGAGAATGATGAACCAGCTATGGTTCAAGAGCCACAAAAACAAAAGGATAAAGAGACTAAGTCACATGAGCCTCCAGTTCCATTCCCATCTAGACTTCGGAACCCGATTATCCCCATGAAATATCAAGAAGTGTTGGATGTGCTCTAAATGGTTACTATCAATATTCCTCTGCTTGATGCCATTAGACAAATTCCATCATATGTTAAATATCCGAAGGACTTGTGCACCGTAAAGAGGAAATTAAATGTGCACAAAAAGGCATTCCTTACTGAGAAAGTGAACAAAGGACCATACCCAAATACAAAGACCCGGGAAGTCTCACTATTCCTTGTATTATTGGGAATTTCCAAATCGAGATGCTTTACTAGATTTGGGTGCAAGTGTCAACTTAGTACTTATTCAGTTTAAAAACAAATGGGGTTAGGCGAGCATAAACCAACCACGATTACACTCTAAAGTTGACTGCTCCATTAAGGTACCAAGGGGAATTTTAGAGGATGTGCTAGTCCAAGTGGAGAATTCTACTTCCCTATGGATTTTATTGTACTAGACACTGAACTTTGTGTAAACGCTAGCGCTCAAGTTCTCATCATTTTAGGCCACCCATTCCTAGCAACTTTAAATGCAATCATAAGTTGTAGGAATGGAATAATGAACTTGTCTTTTAGTAACATGACTTTAGAGCTAAATATTTTTAATTTCTATAAGCAGCCCATTTACAATAATGAGATCCATGAGCTGAATTTCATGGACTGCTTGATAAAAGAAGAGGAATTGGAATCTAGTCTGACTAAGGAATTGATTCAAGTCTTTGAGGACTTGAAAATATTTTATTTAGAAAAAGTGCTTACTAAAATTTGTGATGATAATGAGAGCACTACCACCCATGACATTGGTATGTACCAATGGAGACCGTGCACTCAAATCTTATCTATCGAGGACTCGTAACCTCTGCTATCACCAACCAATGTTCAAAAGCTTGATCTAAAACCACTACCAAATGAGCTTAAGTATATATACTTAGGGAAAAATAAAACTTATCCTGTGGTGATCTCTTCATTTTTAGACAAGAATCAAGAGATTAAATTATTGAATATTTTAAGGGACCAAAAAAGAGCCTTGGGCTGGACCATTTCTGATATTAAGGGTATAAGCCCTTCTATATGCACCCATCAGATCCACCTCGATGAGGACGCTAAACCAATTAGACAACCTCAAAGGCGTCTCAATCCAAGCATGATAAAAGTTGTAAGAAATGAGGTGATCAAATTATTGGATGTGGGAATCATCTACTTAATATCCAATAGTGTTTGGGTGAGTCCAACTCAAGTAGTCCTAAAGAAATCCGGAATAACTATCGTGTAAAATTCTAATAATAAACTCATACCAACACGTGTCACCACATGTTTGCATGTTTGCATTGACTATAGAAAATTGAACCAGGTCACAAAGAAGGACCATTTCCCTCTATTGTAAGACCTGTATTCTAGTCTGTACTGTTTCGTAGGCTTCCATGATCCTCCTCATCGAATTCTAGCAACCTGTGACCTATAATTAGCACTTGCTTGCGACCTGAAGTTACATCCCATAGATCTGAGTTGACTCAACCTGAAACTTATTCCCTAGCGACCGCATCATTGCCGCGGTTCCAACATCGCATCTCGCGCACCGATGCGATACCAGAGCTAGGAGTTGTGGCCCCACGTATATTTCAAAGAAACGCCGCGCATTGCCAATTCTGAGAGAATCTCTACAACCCATCACATCATCAAGTCAAGTACAACCCATGCTTCTCCCATCCCTTTCTTACCAATAAAGGCAAGCAACCCATACCCCATGCCACCTCGCCCCCTAAAAGTCAACTAAAACCCATACCTCTCAACACATCTCTCCTTGCACAACCATTCTCCCATCTTTCACTCCATCCCATCTCATTTTCTCCACCATTTTTCCAAGCAATTCCCAAGGAGAGCAAGGAGATAAGTGTGGCCCACTTCTCGCCCCAAGATCTCACCATCCAACCCTTCAATTCTCATCATCCTCCATCCAAGAGGAAGCTTAGGAGCTTGGAAGATCAAGAAACTAAGAAGAAGTAAAATCGATGGGTGTTCATAGCTCTAGATCTTGACTTTGATTTAGAGTCCACACAATTTTTGGGGCCCATCTTGATGTATGCATTGTAATTGTTAGAGGAGCTCATAGTGGCGAAGCTCCTCCGCTACACGCCGGTCTCTCTCTCTCTCTCTCTCTCTCTCTCTCTCTCTCTCTCTCCCCTTATTATGGCCCACCTTAATGAACGGATTAGATCCACACCGACCATCAGTGGCAGCCACCTTGCTGTCCACCATTTGGGCAGACCCTGTCTTGAAGGGAAAAGAATATTAGCTTGATCCAGAGTGTGGTGGGCCAACCAAGTGGGGCCACCATGATTTATTCATTTTAGCCTATTTGTCCATCTTGATGTATGTATTCTATGCACACACCATCCATCTGGACGGTGCTGTGTGGGCCAACCATGATGTAGTGTTTTATCAAACACCGTCCTTATGTGGACCCCACGAGCAGTAACAGCTGTTGTGTTGACATCTGTAATTTCTGTGTGCCTGATCATGTGTTATATCCTAACCGTCTATTCATCTGGGCGTGGACCCCACTCTGGCTATATAGCTGTTGTCAACATCAGCAAGTTCTGCGGGTCTAAATCATGAAGTATGTGTTATATCCTAACCGTCCATCCATATAAACGTGGATGTGGGACCCACATTGATGTATATGTTGTATCCGCACCATTCAGCAGGATGATGGGATCCACCGTCATGTATGTATTTCATCTGCGTCGTCCAGCTGGAACGGGACCCACCATGATATATGTCTTAGATACATGTTGTCCATCCTTTTCTTTGGGGCCATGGGCCGCCCCATGAGGCCCATGGGATGTGACCTAATATGATATATATATGAGGCCCTTATATGAGGCCCATGGTGATGTATTTGTGGCCATTGAGGGAGGCCCATTGTGATGTATATTGGGCCTATGTGAGAGGCCCATTGTGATGCATTTATAGCCCATATATGAGGCCCATGTGATGCGGCCAGTGTGATATATTTGAAGCCCATGTGATGCGGCCCATGGTGATGAAGCCCATTGTGATATGTATTAGGCCCATGTGATGCGGCCCAAATGAGATGTATATGAGGCCCATGAGTGAGGCCCGATGTGATGTATGAGAGGCACATGGTTGTGGCCCATTGTGATGTATTCGAGGCCCATGGAATGTGGTCAATTGTAATGTATTCAAGGCCCATGAGTGAGGCCCAATGCGATGTATGTGAGGCCCTTGTGTGAGGCCCAAAATGATGTAAATGAGGACCGATGTTGTAAAACCCTAACCCAAGTGTGCACGCCATTCCTTTAGGTCTCGCAGTCCTACCGATCGAATTTCGGCGACCCGCGACCTACGGATAGTGTTTGCGGTTGTCCTCAAGTTCGGTCACGTAGGTCTGACTCGGATCGACCCAAAACCTATGCCATTTCGTCCGTATCAGCGCCGCAGTTCCAACATCTCGTCCCGTGCATGAATCCGATGTGTACATCTCAAGTTGTGGGCAACATTCGATATGGACCCTTGATGTGTAGATGGTGGAACCCACCCCACACATTTTCCCATGTGCATGTGATGGATAATGTCACCCCTAGTGTAGGTTTCTAGAAACCCTACAACCCTACACCCTATGAACCTACACCCCCTAGCAACCTTGTTTATATCACCCTAACCTAATGATGCTTTTCTCTAACCTAGGTAGAGGGAGTAATCATTACTCTCCTACACCTCCCAAGCAACTCTCTCTACCTCTCATTTCTCTCTAACTCTCCTTCTCCCATCCCTTTGCTAACCTTTCAACGTCCCACCTCCCCCTTATTTCTAGCCCTTGCTACCCCAAATACCTCATAATCCCACCTTCTTAAACTCATCTCAACCATAGATCCACTTTCCTTAGAGCTTGTAGATGAAAATAGTGTAACTTTAAAGCTTGATTGCTTAGGTGGGTGTACATGCATTGTAAATTTCAAATTTCTTCAGTTTCTTTCTTATTCTTCATTTTTCTTCTCATGTTGGAGCTTGTGGGGCCCATCAAGTGATGTGGTGGCCCCAAGTCTCCATGGATGTGGCTTGTAGCCCATCCTACATTGCATGCATATTGCATGCAAGGGACCATTCTCCATGGATCCCTTCATGCCTTTTTCTTCCTTAGATCAAGGATCTTTGGGTCATCTAGACCCTTGATCCTTAGTGGAGATTGCATCTCCACTATAGATCCCAAGTAGATAGTCTTGATCATGTAGATTTTGTACATCTTATGATAGTGAAATGTGTATGCATGTATGATGAAGGGAAGGGCCTCAATGAGGTGGAGACCCTTCCCTTGTGGCCGTATTCTTCTTCTTTTCTTGTTAATTCATCTCTGATCATGAGTGTGTGGCCCACCTTGTGGACCAACAAAATCCAGACCGTCCAAAGTGGGAGGACGTCCATGGCAGTCCACCCTTGGACTTGTGGCCCCAAAATCCTCCTAAATGGGGTACATACAAAGGTGTTTTTATGGTGGGGATGGTTTAAAATTTTGTGGGGCCCACTAGGGTGGACCAAACCATGATTTTATGGGGTTAAATCCCCTTTTAAATAGTGTTTATAATTTATTCAAATCAGATATATGTTGCTGTCCAGAACTGTCTGGATAGATTTTTGGGCCATCTTGGGGCCTGATTTGTGGACTTTTGATAGGGTGATTGATACCATATAATATATGAATCTTGAAGGTGTAAATCCCACCTATGAGCATACCATATTTCATCCCCAACTGACCCCATTTGAGCCTCCAAAAGGGTGGGCCAACATGATGGACTGCCAGATTTTTTTGTCGTGCAGTCCAGCAACATTACCTCAAGAAAACCTTAATTCATAAATTATTTTGATGAAGGTGGATCATCTTTCTGGGTTCCATATTGTTGTAGACATGATGAGGGACCTTGGCCCTCAATTTCAAGAATTATAGAGGCCCTAGATCCACTCCATTGGAGTGCCCAAATTTAGGACAACAACATGTACATTGCTGAATTTTTCTACCATGCTATCCTCTCCATGTTTGTAGCAATAATTGGGCCCAACCCATTGGGGCTTTTGTGCATGATTGTGGGGCCCATCTTGTTATGTTTTAAAACCCTTTGGGGCCATGGTTGTGGGGCCAACCAGCTGGACCAGTGAGCATGACTGGACATCTAGCTGGTGGACGTCCAGCCATGCTGGTCGTCTCTATCCTAGGCCCACCATGATGTATGTTTTCCATCCTTGTCGTCCCTCTATTTTTGTGGGGGCCATGTGGGTGGGTCCACCCTAGGTGGACGTCCCCTGTGTGGCCCACCATTGGAGCGTGTGGAGCCCACGTTGATGTGTATTTGGCCAGGCCATCCATGGCCTTGGACCATCCCACCATTGGGACACCCATGCCTTGGGCTGCTGCTGGGCCTGTATTCCAGCAGCATGCCTACTTATGTTGAAGCAAAAAATCCCCTCCTAAATCTAGTGGGGGCCCCCTATAAGAAGTGCTTGCCCTTATGAGATTAATTCCCTCACACTTTGACAAGTTTCTGGGCCTTAATAGGCCTAGGAAATTAGGTAGACTAAAAGTCCAGCTATGGGCATTAAATGTACATGTATATTACTAAATTTTTATTGGATGAGGGGCCCACCACATTAAGGGAATTGGGTACTTGTTGATCCCTCATAATTTAGTATTTTCTTGGTCTTAATTAATGCTTGTTTGGGTCACCATTGATGATCATTTGTGGGATCCAAACTTAGACCAGATTTTGGGAGTTCCTAGTGGGCCTAGATTGGGCTGGAACGTCCCAACTTGGTCAGCCATGTGTTTGGACTGACTTCCACCATTTTGATGGGTTAAGATAAGGGTGGTATTAAGCCCTTGTTTCCCACTTAAATTGTAAGTTATTGGGCTGATGTAGTGGGGCCCATTTTACCCAACTTAGACTTATATTTTGGCCATGTTTTTGTGCTCATGGGCTGCCCATTCAGTCCAACTAAATGCATGGATTTGATGGCCATTAGAACTTGGGCTTTGGGCTTTGATTCCCTTCCTTTGGCCCATGTTATTATGGATGGATTGGACCCATAGTTCTTAATGTTTTATATGGACTTATGTACATGGATTGGATGTGGGCCTTGGGCCTTATAGCTTATGAATTGTGGTTGGATGCCTTGGGGCAATGGTGGTTGAATGTCCCCATTTGGATCCCTCTATGCCCATTTGTATCTAAGTATGGTTGAATGCCCACCTTAGTCTCTTGCTAGGCCCATCTTTATATTATTTAGGCCCGTAGCTTGTATGCTTAGTCTAGTGGGCTACCCAAGGTAAATGGGTCCCCACTAGAGGTTGTATTCCTTATGAGGAATTGGTTAAGTACCTAGACCCTTCATGGTTAGGTAGAGAGTTCATCTTTACCACATTGGTACCCTTATTCACCTTCACCACTCCCATATGCATCATATGCATGCCTAGTTGAGGTATGATTGGCCATAGTTGTGTCATCTATATGACATGTTGGTATCTCCTCGAGGGATGGGGTTTTTCCCTCTTGAGCACGATGTATGCTTGGGATTGATGTATGGGTGATTATGTGATTTATGCATCTGGCATTGCATAGCATGTGAATATTTGCCCTTGCTTCATCAGGGCCATAGTCTCCACAGGTATATCGTGGATGACTGGATTTGGACACCGAAAATGTTACTTGAGCATTTGGTGCGCATGGGATGTCCTTGGCTGAAAGCCCCCAAACCTTCATGGTACCGCGAAGACGCCTCAACGCCAAGACCGAGTGGAAAATATAAGCGCACAAGTGCCTTTATACCTTGAGGTCGTGTCTCCCATTGCAACGTGGTCGGTTGGGAGGGGGTGTGGCCTTACTCGCCTGAGTGAGAGGGCAATAGCTAGGCTGAGTTTGACCAGCTCGTGAATGAGTCCGCTATCGTCGAGCCTTGCTGGTGATGCTAAAAGCATGGATTGAAAAAGGGTGCTAAAAGCATAGATTTGATGCTTAAGAGCTTGGATTGAAAAAGGGTGCTAAAAGCATAGATTTGATGCTTAAGAATCACTAAGGCAAGGGATAGATCTTACGAGACCAAGATTAAAGAATTCACATGCCAAAGATCTAAGAAAATCAAGCAAGGAATAAAGAGAATCGAAGATTTGAAATGAAGAATCTTGAAATCATCCTGAAAAAGTGTATTTTGAAACTCTGATGTCTATTTTAGGAAATTGCACAGTGTGAAGTCTATTTTAACAAACTGCACATTGTAAAGTCTATTTTAGAAAACTGAATAAATTTGAGGCAGTTTATATAGTTTTGCAACTTTGTACGAAAGTTGGAGTTTCCCACTTATAAATAGGGCTTCCCAGGGCATTCCTAAGCATAATTCAAAGCATTCAAGAGCAAAGATTTAGGATTTTCAGAGGGTTTTTAATTTTATTAAAGTTCTATAAATTATTTTTTCTTTTAAATTTTTTCTATTTGCATTTATTTCTTTTTTGTTGCTTTCTTTCTCTATTCTAATTATGCTTTCTTTCTATTTGTTAAATGTTTTCATAATTATGATGATTGATTATTTTAATGATGAGAAGAATGGTGTATGCATGTTATCTATTGTTTAAGTTTAGTTTTTATCCTAATGTGAGATCCATATGCTTCCATCATATGAGATCCACATTGATGGACAGGCTTACCTTAAATCAATTAGATTTCTTAGATAAGAGAGGTTCTCAACCTATTACATTTCTTTGATATTCATTATCTTATAGATATAAATTCTTAAAATCACTAGCGCTTGAAAATATATGCCAATGGTGTAAATTCATGATTTTTTAATATTTTATATCATTTATTTAAAATGTTTAAATTGTTTTATTTTTCAATTAGGCCAACAATAGTGCTCGGATCCTAGTTGTGTTATCCAAGTCATTATGATTTTGGAACATTAACTTATGTGTGGAACTTTGAAGCTTAGGTGTTGTTTTCAAATTAATTAAATTTCATACATTCAAAACCTTCAAAATCATTTCATTTATTTAGTTTCTATTACTTAGTTAGTTTTGCATTTGATTTCCTCATTCTCACGATTCATCTCTCTATGGGATCAACCCTATATTCACAGGATATTACTTACGAACCTCTACACTTGGAGGCAAGCAATCAACCATTTTATACTCTTTTTGAGTCTTAACTTACCTCCAAATTTTCACGAATTTCCATGCTAATCAAACAACTAGGTTGTTATCCATCCATTGCAATATTTATAATAATTTATCTATTAACTTCTAAATGAAATAGAATGGATCAACTGTAAGACCCATATTCCCATAAGAACTCCATATTATTATTATTCTCTGGTATTAACACACCCCAGATGGATTAGATTGATGAGCACTAATCGTGACTTCTATTTTAGTACCACAATGACTTGAGACCTATACACTAGCTACCGTGTTGGCACTACAATTCCAACACTACACAACATTTCCTATTGTAATACCTAGTTAAAGAGATGAGCGGATGTGCATAAATCGAGGAGGGCATGCATTACAATGCGCATGTACAGAGCAAGTGGGGCCCACTTGCAAGGAATTTATAAGGAATCTCATAAAGCTATTTTTTTTTTTTATATTTCTATTTTATTATCATACTCTTACCCATACTACCACAACCACCCCTTGGCCAAATGACCTAAAATCCTACTACTCTACCCCATCTACCGTCTATCTTTCTCAAATTACAGCTACCAACCATCCTTTCTCAAATTATACCCTCAAACTCCCTCTTCCCATTCTACTCCCATTCTTTCTCTATTTCCCTCTCTATCCCTACATTCTCTACAACACCACCCAAACTCCAAACCCCTGCACGTTTTCACCATTGGTAATAAAGAAGAGAGAAACAAAGAAAAGATAAAGAAAGAAAGAGAGATTAGGAGATAGAGATTAAGGGAGAGAAAAGAGAGAGCTTTAGAGAGGGATTAGGAGAGAAAAGAGGAAGTTGAGAGAGTTAGAGGAGTTTCAAAATTGAGTTTGGTGATCCAATCGTTCGTGTGCACCCACCCCGATCTGACCGTTAAAGTGAGTGCACGAGTCGTCTAACCCTTTTTTCTTGATGTCGGGCCCACCGTATGGGACCTATCTTGATGCATGTTGTATTTCCATGCTGTCTCGCCATTTTGTAGTGGATGGGACCCATTTGGGTGTATGTGTGAGAACTACATGGGCCTCATAATGGCGAGGGCCACCATGTGTGCGCACTCTCCTTCTCTCATTTTTTCCTCTTCCTTATTTTGCTGACTCAAATGCCGACCCACTCAGGGTTGCCCACGTTGTCCACTATATATATATATATATATTCCCCCTAATGGCCCCACCATGATGTAAATGTTAAATACCGTCCATCCATCTGGCCAGATCAATTTAGGTTATGGCCCCGAAGTTGAAACAGATCCCAATCTTAAATAGATCACGCTGTACGAAACAGTGGGAGAGACAACGACCTTTGAAACCTCCTTGAACCCACTGTAACGTTTATTTTTCGGCCAAATCAGTGTGGAGTCCCACCATGATGTACGTGTTCACCGCAAGCAGCCCATCGGTTTTAGTGGACCTATCAAAATTCAATAGACCTAGATTTGAAGTAAATTGTAGGTGGGGATTGAGCCCGCTTGTGTTTTTTGTTTTCAGCCCATTGTAAGGGTCGTGGGGCCCACCATGGTCTCCCGCCATGATGTATGTGACTCACCCAAGTGGCATGCCCGATTCGACCACAAAAATAGGCCACAGGCCTTCATAGGCCATAATAAAAAATAATAATAAAGCATATCCAAATCTTTGGTAGACTACACTACTGGACAGCCTCGCTGTCCAACAATTTTCCCACACTGTCACTACAACAAAAATTGGATTAGACGACGATTTATGCCGCTAATTTATCGGCGCTAATTAAAACGGGCGTCGATTAACAATCAGGTATAAATATCATACCTAAAGCCTTAGCCGTGTCTTTCTCCCCTCTCCCGACTCTCTCCCTCTCACCGCCCCCGACGCTCTCTCTCTCTCTCTCTCTCTCTCTCTCTCTCTCTCTCTCTCTCTCTCTCTCTCTCTCTCTCTCTCTCCCTGCCTAGGTTTTCATCACAAGAGCGAATCTCTGCTGCTGCAGTGAAATCGCCACAAATAATGGCGGTAGATGAAGGTGACAATCTTGAAAACGATACCTTCGGTCGCAATTTCTTCCCGCTTCTTCTAACCCTAGCTGTCGAGGGGCTTTCGCTTCAGGCAACCATGGATTCCGATTCCATTGATAATATGCTCAGATCCAGTGTACTTCCTTTCCTCTCCATCATTTCATCCTCCTCTTGATAATGCTCAATTTCTCAGATTGAAATTTGAGCCTCTTATCTTGGATTTCAAGGATTCTTCATTTATCTTTTCTCATTTCCTACTGATTACAGAATTCGGTGGTTTTCAAATTCACAGAGCCAATTGCTTTGTACTGGCTTTCTAGTTTGTAAAACAGCCCGCAGGAGTTTTATTTTATTGTGGGACTCATTATCTATCTGTGTATTATAACAAATCCGCACTCTAATCATTTGAAGAAATGCTTTAACCAAGACCCTTTTTGTATGAAGCCATGATATTTGTATGGTTGGATGGGCAACAAACAAAACATAGATACTCCTAATACCATGGGATCTGCTTGGCCAAACAGGCCCGAAAGGACTGCCGCTAAAGGCGATGGATTTGGCAAAAAGGATGTGATCGCAGTGCAGCCTGGCCCTAGCAACCAGGTGGAATTTAATAGACCCTTATGATTTATTATTATTATTATTATTTATTATGATGTTCACATCACATGGTTATACTATATTTGAGTGTTATTTACATGAGCTTATCATAATGTCTTCTGATTGTTTCTGTGGTAAATGAATTTGCTAGATTGCTCATCAGGGTTCTTTTACTCAAGGAATGAGCTATATGCTTTCTCAGGTAAACATTTCTTCTCAATATTTGCTTACTGAAAATATAAATCTTGAAATTGGATATCGTAATGCTATTCAGTGGCATTTTTGTATGGATGCAAACCTTTTTTTCTTCAAAGGGCATAAAGACTTAATTTTGTAGGAAGCCAAATCCTTGGAGACAGATTCTATTTGTCACCTTTGGGCATGGGAAATGTGATTCTGTTGAATCCATAAAATTTGTTTAGATACTGGGAAAGAATTGAAAGGAATTCTATGGTGTAGGTACCTATTTATAAAAAAATTCAAAAAAAGCGACAGGTTGGGAAGGAATCCATTTGCTTGGAATTTCCAATCGAACCAAGGATATTTTTTTAGCTTTCATGTAATCTTTCTTGTTTTTAACAAAATGATTAACGGATAACATTCTCTTCTATCTGCAACTCATATAGAGCTTTGGAATGACAGACACTAAAGAAACATCCTCTTACTCCCATTTTCCTTTGTAATGCAGGTTAACTCCATTATACAAGTAAGTATGCTACTCACCAAAGTTTGAATTAGGTTCCTTTCTCTAAAAATTTTTCCTTAATTTTTGAGAGTATACTGAATGAGTAACTTCTTCCAAGCATAGCAAAGCAGCTGGAAACATTTGAACCCCTGTTCTCTGCTGATACTTATCTTCTTTATAAAGTAACTACCTTTTTGATTATTTATGTGTTCTAACATTTGACATTTGTGTATTTAAGATAAAGATGGTCTGTACAAGGTTTCTAAGTCTCTTACCTGGATACACTCAGATATTATGGATGATCATGTACACATGGAGCCATGTGTGCCAACTCATTGCTTGGATGAGAATGGCCTAGATGCTAGCTTGACAACTAATGCTACGGTGAATGGCTGTAATGGTGATGAAAACAAAGGAAGTGGAATCTTAGCATCCAAGCATGCATTTCCATTTTGAAAACATGTTGAACAGTAAGCAGTGGTGCTTTTGTTCCACCATTGAAATTTTGCCATTTGTTTTGGCTATAACCTCTCGTTCCAACATTCCTCTTATTTTGCAAACTTCAACCATCCTAGAAATTTTCTAGGTTCTCAACTCATACCTTGAAGATTCCTTCACTTGTAAGGAGGGACTAGATAGGTTGTGTGGCTAGCGCCGTTGCTCTAGTTCTTTTACTACCTTTGATTTGATGACTGGATGCTTGCGGAATATACATGCATGCATACAATGTATCTATGTATGTATGAATGAATGAATGAATGTGTGTGTGAGTGTGTTATAAAACAATCGGAGGTAGTCTCATGGACAGTTTTACCTGGACACTTCTGCCTTCTGGGTGTTTTTCCCTTGCTGACACACTCCTGGTTGCTACGTGACACTTTAAAGATTGGTACTAATAAATGTCTTAATGATGTCATTGGAAAGTGCTGATCCAAGCCATGTTGTGGTTATGATATTCTCAGTGTATTAGTAGATGCAACTCCAAGCCATGAGTTTTAGTGGTTCATCTCTACTTGCTTGAATCGTTGCCTTTGAATTTCTAATGTTCCCTCAATTTTTTTACCCTTTCTATCCTATCTTTTGATTTCTCATTGAAAGTAAAAGAATTACACAAATTTCTAGGAAGAAGCTTCTTCTGAGATTGTATGGTGGAGATGATTTTAGTGCCACGCTTTTATAATTTTCGATTAGTGTTGCATTTTCTTAAAATTGGAGGGTGTTTAACAAAAATAATCAAGTATATTTTAACCTCGAAAAATCATGTAATAAAAATACACCTCTACATACTCCAATAAGAATGTACATATCACATGATTCACATGTGAACATGCACACACATCCATAAAATCTATTGCCTTAGAGAAAATTATATCGCCATTCTTTCTTTGGAGGAATATTTTCACTTGATTCTAGGTTGTTTAACCTTCAGTCACTGTTATTTGATTTTTTTGTAGAAGAGGCTGAAATGTGCCCGTTGAGTCTAAATGAAGTGTTTGGCCCTCTTCAAAGATGAGGAGATTCATCAATGTCATCAACATAAAAAGCATCCCTTCCATATGAATTCAGGTCCTCTATAAAAACTAAATGATAGCAAGCTCTGTAAAATGCATCAGCATCAACTTGGTCTCCTTATTCCCTGCAGGATATGTTTCCATAACATCATCTAAGATCTTTTGAATTGGCTTATTTGCATAATATCACTCGAAACAATACAATTTGCAATAGCTAACAACTCCACAATTTGATTGTGTTTTGTTGTAAATTACAATCTCCACAATTCTTTGTTTAGAGGCTTTACATTTCAGTTGTAATAACAAAGACTGAACGACATTTTGTGCTTGGAGTGTGTTTCCACTCTACTATTTAAATATCTTTCTAGCTGTATGTGAAATCTGTCTTATAAGGTTTAACAATCGGTTTTAGTGTATCATATCGTTCACCACCAATACCTCATTCTAGCATTATCTTTCAGCGATCCTTCTTGTTCATCACATACTTATTACATTTCCCTATAAATTGAGTAGGCAGTCTGGTAGCTGCCGGGAGTCTTGTACTTGAACATAAAAGGTTGTGCTTTCATAGCATACATCACTAAGAAAAGTGCTCTATTTGATTACAGAGTGTGACGGTACTAGTGAACCCAACTTGGAACCACAGGTTAGATTGGGTTTTACTGCTTCAAATTATGCTTGTATTAATCACTTGTTGTGCTCTTTCCCATTTGTTTTTATTCCTAAACTTCATCTTGCAGTTTTGGAATGGGTTGATGAAGTAGCAAACTGTCTTTACTCTGAAAGCATGGGCTATACCATCTGCGATGTATGTGAAGTTAAAGCGACAATCCAGACATAACTGTAAACCATACAAAATTGTAGATCTACATCTCTCTCATTATACATGATATATGCATATTCGATGCTGATATTACAACATTTTTCCTCTGTGGTTCCTCTAAAAGTGTTTTCTCTTCGGCACTTGCCAATGTAGTTCTTTGGGTTGGGCTGCAGCCCTTGTAATTTTTCTGCTTCCTCTTTCATGAGACTTTTTTATTTTTCAGGATCATAATAAAATCATTTTTCCCTATGATTTTCAGGAGATGAAATCAGTCTTTCATGAGACTAAAGGTCAGGTCCGGTGGATTCAATCAAAGTGGGAGGAGGAACACAAGGCTTGGTGAGAAATCGAAACTTACATAGGTTGATGTTCTTTGGTTAGGAAAAAGAAAAACAAGAGGGAAAAAAAACTTCTGCAGCATTCAACAATTTTTTTCTTCATACCTTCTTATGGATTATTTTACTTGAACATATATGTGACTGCCAATGTTGAGTGCTGAATCCTTTAACTTCTCCAATTGTACCGACTGACTCCTTTCAACTTGTATCAACTCCCATATTTACATGTATTCTTGTTTATAGGTTGAAGTATGTTGAACGAGAATTGGCAAAGAAAAGAGGCAAGAGCATTGATGCGACAGATCAAATTGAGAATGATTTTAAAAGTGCAGAGGATGAATTGTATGTCATTCCAAAGCATCTTAAGGTGAGATTGGTGGTATTACATCTCCTCCTTGTTTTTATTAGAACAGTGCCTTGGGGCTGCTTTCCTTTGACAATGGTTATCTAGACTGCTCTCGCCTCCTCTCTTGAGATTAACAGCCCATGCAGCCATGTCTATATGGTTTTTGATGGACATGCCTTTTAACTGTTTGCTCCACATCCAATCATATCCTGTTGATATTCATATGATCCTGTTTTCACTTGAAGGATTGTGTATTCAACCCCTCATACTAAATAGTAATTAAAAAAAAATCTTGTAAATCTATCACATACTAGATTTAGACATTGGTGGGGTTGTCATTATGCTCACATACTAGATTTAGACATTGGTGGGGTGGTTCTAAAATGTAACTGACTAGGTTTTAAGGTTTTAGTGTTTATGTTCTAAAATGTTGACATGCAACTGCTTAACTTCATTTTCCCTTTTCATAGGTAAGTTGCTCGTGTTTTTGAAAATTGGTTTCGGCCATATCATAAGCCACCCTATTAAGTGATAGAGGGTTGTGCCAGAGAAAAAGGGCCGAATCAGCCCATATCGGATTACTGGTGATACACCCCACATTGACATCGATCTGGTACATCTGACCATAAAGGAGCCATTTCAAAAATTTTCAACTTTAGTTTTTGTAGTTGTTTCTTCAATCAACCGTGTAAGAAGCTTAAAAACTAAATTTATACTGGATCTAGACTTATTTTGGATCAAAACACAAGATTTGAGTGATATTTGATAGATTGAAGTGAAATCAACCATTTTGAGAGAAAAATAGAAAAAAGGTGAAAAGTATATACATATACACATATATTTCTTTCTTCATCTTCTTTCTATTGTATTTCAATGTCATGGGCCATAATATATCAAAGCATGCTTTATATGTGTTTGAGTAGGTCCTCTTTGATTGACTTTTAGTGTAACGACCCGTAAATTTCCGTACGTTGGCTCGAGTACCACCTCGACCAGAAATCAATTAGGATTAAATCCTTTAGAAATTTAACAAAGTTAACTGAGTATTAAACTCAATTAGCCATGAAATCCGTTGGGATCACTTTAAATACGATCTGCAAGACTCAAAACTTGCAAAACAAGTGACTCTAGTTTACCCTAAAGTTTAGAGCCAAACTCATTACCCTTTGCTTCCTAGAATGAAACGAAACTTCGTATTAGGTCTAGACCGCACATCGGAAGTTCGATTAACACAAAGTTATGGAACTAGGACCGCCTCACTGGACTTGACAATCATCTCAAAAATCAGGTCCATCCGATGTCCCACGGCCATTCGTTTCGATCCGGAGCGAGGGCGTGTGAAAAACACTATTCCCATCCCAAAATAAATATCAGGAATAGTGATCTGGCACCTTTCGCTTGCACGTCAGTATTAAGCAACCTGACCGTCAGAATCCGACCAAATTACACCCTCGGATTAAGAAAAATTTCAGGAACATTTACATGTACTTGGAATTTCTGATCGTGGCCCACTGACCGTCGAACTGAAAGTGGTCCGCCACGTGCGATCTGGGAATCCGATCGAGTCGAAAACGTAATCCCATATAGATCCATAGGTGGTGAGCTTAAGTCTGACGTTTAGCTCAAGGAGGGCTACCAGAACCTCTCTTTTGAGCTGGAAAAGTGACGAATATCCTATATAGCAGTAACCCTTGAACCTGAGTCTATTTTGGGAATGTTTTTTGCTATAAAAGGAGCTTAGAACAGCCCCTCTCACAGCCATACGAATTTGGGATTAAAACCCTAGAGAGAGAGAGAGAAAAGAGAGAAGAGCTTGGGATTTGTGAGAGATCTTCCTCCTACTGCTTTCGGTTGTCGCACGGCCTACACCGCTCCTTTCCAGGTGTTTTCTCGGCGGTATCCATTCCGTTTGAAGGTAAGAAACCCTAACCCTAGGTCTGATTTGATGTAAGTTCGTTGTAGGTTATGTAAAGGCTAACCGATTCCGCTCTTTAGGCTAGAAAACTCCCGTATACGGAAGCTCAACGACCCTTGCTGATTCGTTGTGATTCCAAGGGCAAAGGTGAGGACTTTAAGTGTATAAGTTGTGGTTTTCAACGCTTTCAATGTCAGATAATGGTAGATTCATGATCTGCATGCAATTGCACATGTACAAAGTGCCTTCCGTTTTCTGTTTCGATTAGAATTGTAGAAATTGGAATTTCACATACTTTAGGTATTCGTATAAAATACCGTATACGTATTTTTTATGGAAATGTGTTTGACATGTTTAATTGTCGTATGGACATATGATGTATGGATAAAATACTCATTTGGCGAAAGGGTTCGCCTAAATACATGTTTACTAATATACACCATGTATGTAGAAATACGGTATTGTAAGAAGTACCGTATACGTGTATATTTTTGTGACGTGTTTGTCATGATTAATTGTTGTATAAATATATTAAGTGCATATAAATTAATTTCTTGGCGAAAAGAATCGCCGTATTACAAGTTCCCTTGTAAACACTATGTATGTTGAAATTGGGTATACTAGAAAATACCCTATACGTATAAAATTTGCTGATGTAATTGTCAGGATTATTTGCTGTATGAATATGATGTATATGTATAAAATACTAGTTTGGTAAAGGGACAACCCTAGTGCACTTTCCTCTAACATACGTCATGTATGTTGAAATAGAGCATTCCAAGTGTTGGTGAAATCGCTTGTGAGTGTAAGTGCTTAAGTGTTAGAACCTTAGGTAGGTGCTGAGATGGGATTCTCAGCTACCTTAGAGTCACATATGATATCCTCCATGTGGTTATTCACTCTAACCACTCACCTATGAAATATATGTATTTGTATCCCTATTTGCATAATGCTTTATAACATGCTTTTGAACATGCTTTGTAACTTGTTTATTAACATGCTTCATGATAGGCTTTATAACATGATTTCTAGTGTTCTTGAATTACCATGTTATCATGCTGTATATCACATGCTATGGTTAGGACTCGATTGAGCTTGGGACTATGTCCATAGTCCAGGCATCCGGTATCAGACTTGAAGTTGTGGTTGGGATTCGTCCCGCCACACATGATGTGTTGGCGAACCCGTGTCGTACTTCGGTTGGCGATAGTGGTTGGCCACACGAGGTACTTCTGCGCTTCATATCGCCCAACTTGTTTGCGCTCGAGCCAGCCGAACACGTCAAGTAACCCGCGTGTCTTATGTATGTTCACCATGTTTGGTCGCTAATGTTTGAACCTAGGGTACCAAACTTACCAGTGAAAATCCCGTTAACCATGGTACCTCGATCCGCTAAGACTCATGAGCCGGGCATGGTGGTATGGGACACCGTGGTCGAGCTGTCGGCCTACGCTGGGGCTACGTGCCTCCCCGTAGTGACCAGTGAGCAACTTAACTCGTGAGCCGATTATGGTGGTATGGGACACTATATTCGCGCCGTCGGCCTACATTGATAAGGTGATGGGGAGTGGTGCAACCTTTGTGCGTAAAGTACCGGCACAAACCCTTTGTAGTGACCGCGAGCATATTACGAAGTCGCAGTGCGCCTTAGGGTTTGCCGTGATATATAGAGTATGAACTAGGCTGTTTCTGTATAGTGATGAATCGTTTAAGGGGTGATGGGGGAGTGGTACAACCTTTGTGCGTAATGTGCCGACGGACAAATTGCAAGTAACCTAGAAAATACACCATCGTCGATATTAACTAGGACCGACGACGACCCTAGAATGGATCATGTTTGGGAATGATACAAGGGAGGTACCTTAGTTTCCCAATCCGGCTGTTTGAAATGGATTAATTAAAAACTCGATAATCATGCTCATCATGCATCGCATGTGCCTGGAAGATGTGGAGCACTGTGGGATGTAAGCATGCCGCGAACGTGAGATGGTGTCGCATGAGGGAGTATGTCGGTGAGGGCATCCATCATACCTGCATTCATACTTGCATTAATCAGAGTTACTAGGAGTGTTTGATTTACTGCTTTATCATTACTGCTTGACTGTATTGATAACATGATAACTTATGCCTTATTGTTCCACTGAGTTAGCTACTCACTCCCACGTTACGGGACGGTGTTGCGCACACCAACCAGACTCTGTCTCAGGTTTAGGCGATCCGACGACCCGGAGGCGGAGCCTGATTATGACGAGGACCAGGAGGAGTTCTCGTATATGCAGTTCTCTGGCGGCTTCGACTAGGTTGCCAGGATCGACGGGTTCTACAGGGATTGTACCTAGTTTATTTTTGACATTTTGATTATAAACAGAAATGTATATGGAGACTCAGATGGATTCATACTCTGGAGAATGAAACGTTTATTTTGTTTCTTTACATACATATATATACAGTTCAGTCTTCCACTTGCTTTTATACAATTGATTTGGAGTATGAATTACTGTTTTGGTATAATCTCATTCATGTTTATTGCTCTAACACAGACAACATTCAAACATCATTAAATATGTTGCATAAGTGATGCGTTGGGACTCGGGAGTTGAGTTACACTCGACCCCCGATTTTCAGGGCGTTACATTTAGTAAGTCAAACTAGCAGACAACATTCTTATAATTTTGTGTGTGGGAGAATATACCTGTCTGTTACATTCTTATAAACTATCATGATTGGTTTCATGCCATTTTTCACCTTCTTTTTCCCTGCAACATTTCTAAGGGTAAGAGGCAGTCATTATCAGAATTTAGTGTGTGGGGGAATATACCTGTCTGTTGCATATTTCTCTTTAATATTTGTGCGAGGTTATTTTTTCTAGGGTTTTTTCTTTCTGCTATCTTGGTAAAGAAACCCCTTCACAGTGAATTGCAGAAACTGCACAAGAAATTTGTCATCGGTGGCGTGTTGACTAAGGCGAGTTTTGGGCCACAAGAAAGGTCGATTATCTCTCTCGCCGGATTTATTATTTACATGGTTGTATATCAAGTACATTGTTAATGATTTTTAAACTTTGTTAGATGCTTAAGTTTCTAGCTCAGGCTTCTTTCACGAGTAGAGTGTACTCTCATTTTCACATTTTCTTCTGGGGATGCCAAAAGGTTACAATTTAGTTTGTGACAGGAATACTTTTCATGATCTATTTTCATGCAGAATTTGCTTGATGTTGATGCCCATAGAACGTCAAAGCAACAAGTGGGTTTCAAAAGTGCTATGCTTGCTAATGTCAGGCCATTTACTGATGGTCGGGTACAAAATGCAACTTCTATAGTTTTCTTTATTATTTATTTATATCCATGTTGGTTTAATGGAAGTTGAAACCTTGAAAATGTTGGTATAGCCATTGCAATCAAAATCCACATTCGTGATGACATAATGCTGATTGAGCTTGTGCATCCCACATTATGCATGCTCTAATGTCCCACACCTGCCGGGTTGGCATGTTTTCCGTGTTTATGGGGCTAGCAAGCCTCTTTACATTTATGTCTGTCTATCCGTATGTATTAATCTTGCCAAGATGGTTCCACTAAGGAGGTTGTGTAATGTGTGTTAAATGGTGTTGGTTTTCAAGTTAATGTGCGTGGAGAAAATGAATCTCTTCCTAGCGAGCAATTGCTAGGTTCAGAGGATGGGAAAAGATCTTATACATTGTTTCAGGGTCATCTTTGGGCCTGTTTATTCAACTACGTTTAGTCATCTTGGGGACTTTATTCTTTCTTCTTCTTCGGACTCAACAAGTATGTTTCTTCTCCTGTCATCTTACTTTCTTTTCATCAATTGGGTCCCTAATCTAATGCTTGCTGCTGCAGTTCGATTGTGGAGCACCAAGTTGAATGCAAATCTTGTGTGCTACAAGGGTCATAATTACCCAGTTTGGGATGTTCAGTAAACATTCTGACATTCTCGCAATGAGCTTTTCTGAATGCAATTGATATGTGATGCCCTTTGATATTAATGAGTATTGTCTTGACATTAAAGGATGTTAGACTTGTTTAATGCCTTCATCCATGATCTGCATTTCATTTATAAAAAAAAAAAAAAAAAGAATTTCATGTGATTCTAGCGTAGAGTCCAGTGGGTTTACTACATACCTGTGGTTGAACGGGCTTCTTGTGCCTGGTTAATGCACCGGTGTTTGGGCTACATGGAACCTGGAATGTTTTTGTGTGTTTTACGCCTAAAATTGTTGTTGACATGAGAACAAGATGTTCCCGTTCTTGAGATTAGGTTATGAATGCAACAGATCGTCCTGCTCGGAGATTTGGTTATGAATGTATTAAGTTCATGTCTTATGTATGATACCATTTGAAAAGTGCTGATTTCGAAGTGAGTCATTAGGAAACTCGACCCCGATATGTACTCGGTTCTCCAACTCACCAACTCGACATGACTCTAAGAAGTGACTCAATCTGAGTCAATTGGTTTGTGAAGGGGTTTGAATTGTAAAAAAAAAAAAAAAAAAAAAAAAGAAGAAATGTAAATGGGATTTCAAACACACAACCTGCGGGTAAAAACAAAACAAAGGCCTTCACCAATGCGCACGCACACACACACACACACTCTCTCTCTCTCTCTCTCTCTCTCTCTCTCTCTCTCTCTCTCTCTCTCTCTCTCTCTCGGACACACACACACATAATGGTCTCCTACATGCAGAATGGCTGAGACACATCCCGAAATTAGTATTGAGAAAGAAAGAGAGTTGCGCTGGTAGACACATCAAAACTCTTACTCGCTATCATATGAGTGAAGCAGACATAGGAACTACATAACCATGAAAACAACGAGCCCATGAACAAAATATTACAAACAGACCACACCTTAATTACCACACACCACTCCATCTACCATTCATAGAAAAATACATCCAGATCCACAAAGCATAAACAACAACCATCCGAACTGCCACTTCATGTCTGCATGTGTCTCATTTTACATTTGGCTGATTTAGAAGTTTTGACAAATTAGATATTCTTAATTTGTTTATTTATTTGTCGTTTCATTTTGTATTTCTTGACTAAATCACCTCTAATATGTATGAACAATTCCTACAGAGTGTTGAAAGTGCCACTTTATTTTTATTTTTTATGAAAATATATTATCTCAAATACACAAAAGTCAAAATTGGGAATCATGTGTGAAATTGGGTTGGCGCATTGGGGCCACCTTCTAATTGAATTCCATGATCTCGCCTTCAATTCAACA
Source organism: Magnolia changhungtana (assembly GCA_030180095.1). Lineage (NCBI taxonomy): Eukaryota > Viridiplantae > Streptophyta > Magnoliopsida > Magnoliales > Magnoliaceae > Magnolia > Magnolia changhungtana. Next base: position 1,367,333 of record JASAUF010000024.1, read on the forward strand.
AAGGGGTAGCTTTGATGCATTCAGATTTTAATTGTCAAACATCGTTTATTGAATATTGTTTTTTTCTTTTTTTTTTTTAGTGGTTGCCAACCGATCTTTTTTCCAAGTGCAGGAATCTGAGTCACAATTCATATAGAGATGCATAGCTAGAGAACTTCCTTGATTGGTTGCGTTGTATAAAACAATGCTTTTATGGATACTTTCATGATATTCCAGCTATTGTGACAAATTTCAATATTGTTAGTTATCTAGGAGGTTTCAATTTTAGTAACCCTGTGATCTTATTGCCCTTCATAGTTAACCATCATGTCATGTGTAGATTCCTAGTATTTCTTTTATTTGTGTTGCTGACTCTATTGGAAAGGAAAAAGTTAAGGTTTGCTAAATTCACATGGTGACCCTCGCCATCCACATGCGTTGTCAGTTCGAGTAATAGAGAGTAATTCTATTACTAGAAAGTGTTGAGATGCGAAAGAACATGATTAAGATAGTGATGTTGGAGACTGGTTGTTGGATTTTATCATTTTACTTGGATGGTTTGTTATTATTTTGATGTGAATGTTTGGATGTGTTGTCAAAAAAAATTGCAATTATTTGTACTTATAAACTGAAATGACCAAATTGTAATTTCCTTGCTTCTAAATATACACTTCACGTCATGATGTATTGTTTGGGTGTTGATTATGTCAGAAAAATGAATTTAAAACATTGATTTTTGTTTTCTTAAATTGCAGATTTAGTTGCATAAGCAGGCAATATAAGTACCTTTTCTGGAAAGAAAATCTGCATGTATCGGTATGCAATAGATAAATCTGGATATATCTTCCAAATAAATTCACATGAATACGAGGAAACTATGAACAAACCCACCATATCCTGTAAGCTTTCATGACACATCTTGTTTATTTTCTATTCGGTGTAAACATTGGCCTAATTCTTTGAAAATTTTTGTATCAGACGGAAACATTGCAAAGGAAGTGGACTGTTAGCATGAATTTCACCATACTAATGTATAATGCTTCAAAGCTTCAGTGAGTTGGTCTACCACTATTCTTGTCATTTCTTCTAGGTTTCTCATAATGATGGAGAGCCTCCTCGATCCATATGAGTATCGTAGTATAATTGGGGCCTTAAGTATTTTACTCTCACTCAAGTTTATGAATGTAACGTGCTAGTTTATACATTAGCCTACTTTCTCCTGTTTCCATATTGTAATCAATATTCTTCAAGAATCACAATGTTTACGTGTATGGATGCATCTTATTAGGCCGCTCTACTTGCATTAGCACGCTCATGCTTCGACCCTAGTGAAGTGAACGTTTGAGATTTCTCGTGTCTCCTACTTTGGAAAGGTTAGGAATAGTCTCTGGAACTCTAGCATCTTTCTTGCTTTTCTAAATGATCTCCTTTTAATATGGAACCTTCTTCTTGATGCGGGATGAATCAAGAAGCCTTCTAGAAGTCATGGCCGAATTTCCTTGACCAAGTCGCCTCTTGGAGTTTTCTTTGCGATAGCCCCTCGCTTCTTGACCAAGATATTATTCGATCTCTTCCTCTCTAAAGTGAGCAATATTTCAAATTTGACCAATCAAATTTCCAGTTATTATTCATTATTGTTGTCATTGTCATTTTTCTAGTGAATGGTTGTTGTTAGATTTTGTTTTATTAATCATGGAAACCATTGTAAATCAGAGTAATACCGAGCTCTTTGATTTCATAAAGTGTTGATTTCATTTTTGCTTTTCATTCTTTCAGAACCATGATCAATTAGGACAATCCAAGTTCATCAATTTCTTATTTTTTTTTCTTCTCTTAATTTTTATTTTTATTTTTCAATTTTAACCATCTGATACTTGTCCACCAATTGGCTAGTTTGGTAATCAATTCAAGGTAATTTTTGGATTATGATGCATCTAAGTTGGTGCTGACAGATTAATTTGTTATTCATGTAAGCCATGCACTATCTGTTCATTCCCTCACATTTATGTAACATAGTTTGTTATTCCTCTAACTGATAGCGTTTGCATTTGAGTAGTTTGTTATTCCTCTAACTGATAATGTCTGCATTTGATTATCTTAATATTGGGTCATGTTGTTTGCTTGCAGTCGATCACAATGCATCATCAACATGAGAGATGCATCGGAGTGGACTTCCTTTTTCTCTATCCAGGGTCCATGTACACTGGAGTAGACTTCTACAAGAAGTTGTGTGGAGTGTCTATTATTCAAAGGTGAGCTTTTATGCAAGTATTGAATTTGGATTTTTGGCATAAAAAACTAAGCGAGTATTTTGAGATAAATATGAGATTTTCACTACCTATTCTAATAATAAATGCAAATCCTCTAGCACTAAAACTGTTGGAAAGACTTTTGGCATTTGTACAATAACCCCTTCTTCACGGTATGTATTTTTTATTGTGTTTCCAACTGTCTATAAAGAATTGAAATGCTTCCTTAACTCTTGTTAATATGAAAATGGGGAAAGGATAACCTCAGCCTTCTAATAAATTGTGCCTGAATTTAGTCCTACAAGCACTCAGCCTTTTGACGCCACTCGTGACAGAGTAGACCATATAGAGGATTTTTTTTTATTTATTTATTTATTCGAGACCATTTTTAATTTATCATTTGGCTCAGACTTTATGCAGGGGTGAATCCTTGATTGTCCAAGCTCAAGCAACATAAACCCGAAGTTTCTGTTATGTTTCTGACATGGTATGTTGTAGATGTTTTCTTTGTCACAGAGAGGAATGAGAGCACTAATCACTTGATAGTTTTTTGACCTTTTAAGGACAAAGGATCAAAGGATTGATTGTTTTCCATGCATCAATTTGTTGAATGCTACTTTTTTACTCTTTTTTTTTTTTTTTTTTTGCCATGTGTACGGGTGCTAGGAGTATACCATATAGAGGATTTGTTTGTTTATTTATTTATAATTCGAGACCATTTTCAATTTATTGTAATAAATATTATATTTTTTTTATCATATAGTAATATAAATTGTGTAATATTCAGTTTTAATTATATTGCAACATTTTTTGTTTCAAATATTAAAAAAAAATGCAGGTTTCAATAGAATTATATATAATAATATAAAAAAACTCCTGGGCCCTCTTAAATCTGAGCAAAGAGCTTTAGCGGCGCTTGTCGCAGCGCTTTGATCATATTTGGCGGCGCTTCTGATAGAAGTTGCAGCGCTCAGCAAACGCGTCGCTGAAGCCGTCAAGCGCGCCGCCAAATGTTCTGTGTTCAGCGGCGCTTGTACAAGGGCCGCTAAATCACCTCAGCGCCGCTATAACTTTTAGCGACATACCCTTCCGGCGGCGCTTGACTAGCGCCGCTAAAAAGTATTGGCAGCGGTTTTGCGGCTTCTACCGGCGGTTTTGGCCGCCGCTAAAAGTATATTGTCTTGTAGTGTGTGGAGCCTGTTGTGAGGGTCTCACCTTCCATGTTGTCCATCTATATGACAGCTTGCCTTGGGGTGTGAGGCCTGGATTTAAGTGGACCACACCCAAGAAATAGTGGTACTTGAATGCCTACTTTGAAAACTTCCTAAGGCTCACTATAATGTTTATTTATTATCCTAACATGTTTGTGGGGCCAGCTGTGTACCCCACGATGTTGTGCATGCCTTATCCAGGCAATCCCAAGTGGGGGCCACCTGATGTATGTCTTATTCATGCCATCTAGTGGGTGTGGCCCATTACGTGGCCCACCTTGATGAATGTGTTGTATACTCATGCTACTCATCTATTTTTTCAGATCATTTTAGAAGCATGAGTTTAAAAATAAGGCAGGCCCGGAGGACCTCACACTGGACAATGGGGCCTACCAATGTTGTCCAGAGTGTGGGTCCCCTTTGGGGCATCCTTTGGGGCCACTGTGGTACCCCACCTTGATATATATGTTTTATCCACACTGTACATCCATTTGCTAAAACATTTTAGTGTATGAGCCTATATGTTGGGCTAATTCAAGTCTCAAGTGGGCTATGCTACATGGACGTATCCATTGCTAGTGGGGCCCGTCTTTTGGATCCCACCCTCATTTTATTAAGCTCATTAAGGGCCGGTTAATGAATGCATTATGGACCCTTCATTATATACACTTCATGACCCAATACGTGGTATGTTCCCATGCAGCACACACCCAAGATGCAGCGGTGACCAACTCCCACCTTGCAGGTTCCTAAAGCCCATCCCCGCATCTATTTGTAGTCTAGGGCCACTAGATTCTTTATTTAAGCCCATACATGGGCTATGTTTAGTTTTGATATTGGTACCAATCTTTAGGGTCCACCTTAATACCTTTGTGGAGCCTACTGTGATCGCTTGTGGACCTCTCCTCTTGTGAATGATAAGTTTTCCTTATCATGTTGGTACGATGTTCATGTTAATGGGGCACTTCTCTTATGTTTAGTGTGACATTTCCCCTATAACATCACTCTTACGTTGATATAACATCACTCTCATGTTTATTTAGCATTACTCTTATATTGATTTAACACCACTGCATTTATGCTTGACGCGGTATTACGCACCTCATGTATAGTGGTTATATGATTGTATGTTATCATATCTCATTCACATCACATGTGCATGACTTGAATGATGGCTTGTTCATGATCGAGTACAATCGGATTCGGGACGTTGCCCAGCTGGTGGCACCCCTACTAGCTACCGGATCATGGTTGGTACTCATGTCATGGTTTGACTTACTATGTGCGGCAAGGTTGCATTGATGATCCTACAGTTTAGGGCTTTTAAGGGAACAGTATGAGTCGGGGCCACCTTGCATGTATGCACGGCTTGCATGACACAATTGCATGTCTCGGACTGTGTACTAATGCACTAACGAATTTGCATGAGGAACTTGCATTTACACATTAGCAACATCAGGGTTATAGCTTATGCTCTAGTGGCATCGGAGTTATGGCCATCACAGTTTTGTCGTGGCTGGCATTTATGAGTATGGACACCGAAAATTTATTCTAAGCATGTTAGACATGTAGGATGTTCATGGGTGAAAGGCCCTAAATGTTGTAGTTGTAGGTTGCTCCAATGTAAAGACTGAGTGGATACATGAGCACTGAGTGCTGAATATCAATAGGCCATGTCTCCCCGTGTTGCATGGTCGATGAAAATGGGTTCAACCTCACCTAACGGGACTGTGTGGTGGAAATTGAGGTCCAGTCTGACTACCTTGGGAATGGGTCCACTACTAGTGAGCCAGGTGGGTATTGGCATTGCCACTAAAGAGGCCACTCTCTCTCTCTCTCTCTCTCTATCTCTCTCTCTCTCTCTCTCTCTCTCTCTCTCTCTCTCTCTCTCTCTCTCTCTCTCGCACTCATTCCTCTTGTGCATCTCCCAAAATGCTAGCAATTTCAGTCGATTTCTCCAAATTTCCCAAAACCCTAGAGTTTTAGTTGATTTCTCTAAATCTTTTAAAACCTTATTCACATTCCAACTCTGCAGCTGCTTGAACCGAAGAGACTGGTCAGGTATTTTTTTGTCCATCTTCCAATGGATTTATTTTTTGACTTCACTGGATTTGGGATTTTACAGGCCACTTATTTCTTACACAAAGCATGCTTGTATAGAATTTGAGCTATAAGCATGTCACATGTTTGACGAAATTCCTGAAACAAATGTGTGTAATTTTTATGTTTGTTTTTCTTAATCGTTTGGTAGGTCTTTTTTTTTTAAAATGGTTTTATTTTCATGTTCTGTTTATCTGCACTTGTACAGTACAAACATACATCTCTTTTATCCTCCCATCACGCTGAAAACACTTGCCCCAGTGAGGAGAAACAATTAGGCCAGAAACTATAGGGGGCTAAGGCTCTTCAGGACCTGCTACAGGTGAGGAGGCATGGAGCACATCGCTCTGCCTGCACCATGGACCGGAGCATGATTACACAAGTAGACCACAAACATAAAACTTTAGCTATGAAATCATGAGAATTTGTGTTTGGTATATGATTGACAAAGCATGATCATATAACCAACCCTAAAATGGTGGGATGAGGCTAGGATGATGATGATGGTGATGTAAATAAATAAAGAAAAAGAAATTCAAAGAAAGAATAGTGACTAACCAAGGAGTAAAAACCCATCAAAAAAGCAGAGATAGAAAAATTATGGTTGCTTCCGACTATAGAAGTCCTCTCAATTTGAGAAGATGTCACCCTTCACAAATTAGGCTAATGGTCCAATCTTCCATGAAAGCCTACTGCAAGAAATTAACAGTCCAATGGTCAAAGCTTTCATTGAAGGCTTGCTGACATTAAGGGGCAGAAAGCACAACTTTCAAACTTGGGCGAAACAAGTTTTCAGATATTTGCTTATCATTAAAAAAAAAAAAAAGAGAATCATTCCTAGTTCATTACATGATTTCCAGCACCTTTTAAAATGCCACATGCTTACCCAAATAATCATATGATATTAAAAAAAGTAACCCTCAAAAGAAAGATTACCTATTATGTAATGTGATGGCCACTTTGCATCTTGTTATGTAAGATGGACATTGGATAGACAATAGTTGTTAGCCAAAATCAGGCCATTGATTTCTCAATAACTGCTTCCATGTAATGTAATTGCATCCATTGCATATATTGGATGTTTAGTTTCTTCATCCAGTGGCATTATGTGATCCAATGTAACACTATTCCAATGAAAAACAGTCGTTATTTTGTGCGCTTGATGTTTTATGTTTTCCCAATTTACCCACCTTTTGCTTTCACATGTCCTTTTTTGTTATGCAACTGTAACACCTATCGGCTTTTCTGCAGTCACAATTCCATTTTCTAAATCAGTTAATGATTTTTTTCCATATGTTTTTTTTTGTGCAAATCAGTAAATTTAAGGACTCTCATGAGTCATGACATGCTTTCAAGGATGCGAAGAAGTTTTTTTGGTCCGCTACTAGCCAGCGAAAAGCTGTACTTATGGTAGAATTACCAAGTGAATAAGAGAGAGCAACGAGTAGCTGTCCAATTTCTCAATCAACCTGCAAGGAAGGCAGGGCGTCATATTGGTAAGGAATTCACCTGCTGTGGCTCTCTCTTAAATTTTACATGCTTCATTTGAAGCTTTTTTAGTGTTATTATTTTTTAATTTTTGGGTGATACAGTTCCTGGAGTAAATGGTCCAATTTCTTGTCAGAAAAGTCGTGTAAAATGGATTGATGTTGGAGTCAATGGTCCAATTTCAATGATACTAGAAATGAATGGGCCGTTTGAACCAAATATTATCTCATAACACTTTTCTTCATATAGGCAGTCTATTTTCGAAACATGGCATCTAATGGTGGCCTGTGGTCATTATGTCAACATATGTTTTGTGGGCCTCACATTTTTCTTCTATTGGACTGAAAGACCTGAAGTCATTGTTTGGCTCAGATTTTGTATTCATGCTGGCAAAACCCAAATGCAGAATACTCTTTTCATGATAGACTGGCAATCTTTCTTTTCTGGGTCATTTAATGGGCTTAAAGGACCATGAGGCGATCAATATCTTGATTTCTCTCTTTTGCGGAAGTACAGTAAATTTTCCTCTTTTTTTTTTTTTGGCTTCCCCCTCTTTTGAGATGGGTCTGATTGTTTATTCTTCATTTCCTTTCTAGGATGTTACACTCCATGATTTGGATGCTGCAAATGCTCGCCCACAAGGAGGACAAGATATATTATCGCTCATGGGCCAGATGATGAAACCTAGGAAGATTGAAATTACTGAAAAGCTATGACAAGAAATTAACAAGGCTTTGCTACTTGTTCTTTGAATAGAATATGGCCTTTAATGTAAATTCATTATTTTATGGTGCGTTTGGTTGCACAAAATATCAAGAAATTTCATGATATTCTATAACAAATTAGACTGATTAGGCATGGAATTTCATGATATTTGGTGCACTCAAATGTAGCCTTAGATATTTCGTTCATCCTATTTAGTCAATTAGTACTGAGTCTGGTGGAGATATATGTGTAGTGGGATGGTGGAAGTGTGTAAGCCTTGTTGAAAAAACCACATGGTTGACAGCTGTTAACAGATGATATATTGACGAGGGGTAGTGGAGCTTGTCCTTGGAGTCCTATTCATTGATGAGGTGCCTTTTCCTTTCAAGTCTCTTTCATTTTCTACATGGGTTGGTTTGTTCCTCTGGTTTGACATATCCTATTTGCAGGTTCACATGTTCAATATGGAATGCTTTTCATACCTTAATCGTGCCCTTGAAAACTCACTATGACCAATAGTAATTTTTGCTTCAAACTGAGGAATATGCAATGTTAGGTAATGAGAAATTCTAGGCTTTCATGAAATGTGAAGGGTGGGAAAGGGCCTAAACTTGATTCCATGAATAGTCATTCGTTTTCCATGCTTGGTTTGGCTGAATGGATGAGTAAGTTGTCAATTATATGAAAAGTGCCCAAGTCCATCAAGTGGGCCTATTTTGAATAATCAAGGGTTTGGAATAGGAACTTGGAGCTTGTTCAAACTTCAAACCAAGTCTGCGTTTTTGTTCTACTATCTAGTTCTTTCTCAAACATTGCTTTCACATATATCAGCTGCATGGTTATGCTTCCAAGATAGAAGTGTGAGAAATAAATACCAACTAGTCAAATTCTAGCTTGGTGAGATCTTTTCTTTCATTAAACTGCTAGTTTTTCTTTGTCATATTGTTATAGAGAAATGCTTGTGCAACGGGTGTTTTCATACAGTTCCATGAGACATACATGAACTCTTGTTGTGGAATTTGGATTTTTTATTTATTTTTTATTTTTTTCATTTCTGTCTAATACATGTCGACCAATCTGATACTAAGATAATCACATAAGTCTGTAATTTTTGGTTCACAAAACATCTAAATTAGGACCCATAATTTGGGAAGTTTAATTTCAATAATTTTATGCCCGATATGCAATTTCTAATTTTCTAAGTGCCTGTATATCATCCATCATTCTTTGCTACTTTATGACCATTTGATCAACGATCAGACAACACAAGTTTGAGATGTGGGCCATTTATCAGGTATAGTATTTTAACTTGCCATGGTTCAAAATTAAATGTTGGTCTACTGATCCGGCATGTCGAACTTGTGTGAGAAAAATGGGTGGCTAGAAAAGAAGTCTCAAAATTGAATGTATATGTGGGACTCATTTGATGAGTGTACTACCCTGATTCTCGGCATATGGTATGTTCATAGTGTGACCAGGGAGTTGTCATGTTGGGCATGTCATTCAATCAACCACACCCACAACCCCCTTTTTGTTCTTAGTTTCTATGGAAATGTGTTACTTCTATATGCTTCTATGCATGATTAGGTCGTGTTTGGATGTTCAACTGGCTTTGATTGTGGTAATTAAGTTGTGACAATTTGGAAATGAGTAATCGTGGAACTAGAAATGTTTAGTTCTCTTGTATTTTCAACTTTCAAGTCTGCCTTGTAAAATGTTCCACTGTTGAAAAAATGATTCAACATCTAGCTAATGGCTGCTTCAAACTGGATCATTTTCCTAATTAAAATATTTACCAACCTGTGTATTAGGTTTAATGAATCTTATCACTACGCAACCAGATCAGATGGTGACAAGATTCACCCATATGCTAGATGGTGACAAGCTTCTTGAACCAATTCTCTATTGACAGTCACCAGTATGTTACTAAAGAAATTTGAAGTTGCTTGATCTTCTTAAATTGGAGTTGTCACGTTGAAGATATTTGCAGGGATTATTTATATCTACTTGAAATATTTCCCAACTCTCCATTGTAGATTGCAAACGAGAACCATCATGAAACACCCTTTCATAACTAAAAAATTTTCTACTTGTATCATTGAATTCTGAATTTGTTTGAGACAATAGCAATAAATGCTACTTGTTCTCATCACTTGCTTGTTGTGCTAAAGGTTGCATCTTTTTTTGTAGTTTACAGGAAAGCTGAGGATATGAACTACCACTTGGTGTGCTTCCACGTTCTTGCAGATTCTATTAGAAGGTTTTATATCTTCTTTGCTTTAGAAAAATAAAAGATAGCACCTTTTTTTTTCCTTAGATTCTATTTTATATTTCCTTTTTTTCTTCTGAAGTTTGTAGTTGAAAGATCCATTCTAAGTTGCATTTTGTCAATTATTTTGCAGTGCAGGTTTGATCTTTGCACCATGGTTCTTTCCCCTGGTTAACATCTCAATTTAATTTCCCTTTGCATTTAATTAGTGTTGAAAACCTTCTCCTTGAAGATTTCGTAAATGATATTTTACGCTTTGATTTTAGGGCAAAGAATGCTGAGGTGTCATGCATGGGGCTTGTTTCAGTTGTGGTGTTCATGGTCGTCACGCCACTTTTTAGAGCATCTGGCAGCATCTTGCTTCAGATAGTGCCTCCTAGCATACCACCCTCAGCTTTCAGTAAGTGATTGAAGCATGTTTATTTACTCTCCCTAAACTTCTTCCAGTAACTATAGCATACTGCCCTTAGTTTTTTACATTTGATTTTCAATTTACAATAAAAAAAAATAAATAAAAATAAAAATCAATGCTTGATTTTGATCTATGCCTTTATGTTCCCAAAGCTTTCTGAATTTTATTCATGTTTTATTTTATTGATTTGCATGCAGAAAATTTCTAGGCTTTCCCCCCCTTGAAGCGTGAGATAATGTTGAAATTTGCATATTTTGGAAGCCCATTTTGAACTGTGATATGTGTGCAGGTAGTGATGAAATTTGTCCATGATTGTTATATATTAGACATTTATTTATTTTTGTATATTTGCATGTCCTTACCCTGTCACGATTTGATTTGTTTTTACAACTAATTGATGACATTACCTTCTCAATTAGGCATAGATCTATGTTCATGTGTAGGTCAAGGGCATTGAGTACAAAGTATAACTCTCTCCCAAATGAATCTTCTCAACCATTTGAGACCGTGATTGAGATGAATTTGTGTAAGCTATCACTCATCTCTCTCCCTATGTAATTTATTTCCCAGGAAGGTGGGCTAGAAATAATGATGCTAGATTCATTGTGTATGAGAGTCATCCTTTAGCTCCAATTATCTTACAATACCAATTGCAGTACCATTCACCAATGCAATTTTTTGAATAGGATTCTTATTAAAGGTGTTATCTTCAGTCATAGACTATAGATCCTCAAGATTTTTTTACACCCATTAACTTCGGGAGCTTTTCTTCATTCACAGGAGTATTTTGGACAATCCCAAATTTACCTAGGATTCATAAATTTTTTCTAATGATTGATATTCGATATACTCTGGGTAACCATGACAGGAAGTGAGAGATTGTAGCTAATGAATGACGTTAGAGGCCGAGTCCAAACCACTTTGGATAGGGTATAGGCTGAGCTTAGAAGCCCATGGATTGAACCTGGTCTTGAGATTCACACCCAATAGCTAATTGTTATGTAAGATGGACATCAGATAAACAATAGTTGTTAGCCAAAATTAAGCCATTGATTCCTCAATAACTGCTTCCATGTAATGTAATTGCATACACTGGATGTTTTGTTTCTTCATCTAGTGGTATTATGTCATCCAATATAAGACTATTCTGTTAGGAACAAATTGAAACACGTGAGGCCTTTCCTGCATAACAAATGGTAAATAATGTTGAAACTAGACCAAGGAAAACTACAAGGAGCTAACAAGATGAAAACTACAAGTAAAAAAGCATTGAAACTTGGCATTTCTTTTAACTTCCACACTTGTGTTGTCCACATGCTTGGTTGGTAATGCGTGATTTTTATAACCATGCAGGGACTTCCTTTCTCTTTAATGACACTTAAATATTCTGATTTGGCTAGATACTTTCTTATTGTTTTTGGTTTGTCTGGTGACTCTTATCAGCTTACCTATGGGTAGTGGCAGTAATCTTTGTTTGGAATTCAATTCACTTATGCATCCAAAAGCGGCCTAAACCAGCTTAACTCAGTTAGGAAATAGACACGGGTACTCTCATTTCTTATTTCCATCTTTCTGATAACATCGTCAATGTAGGTTAATTTGGGGTTGCCATTGACACCGGGGAATGTGACTGCTCTCCAGCTCAAGCTAAAGTGAGGAAGACATTTTATACAAATGTTCCTGATGAATATATGCAAGCTGTTGAAGATCTGGTTGTTCCAAGGACTGAATTTGGTAATGCACCAGAGAAAGAGAATAACCATGTGAAGGTATTATTTTAGCCTCTGTGGCTACTTTGTTACTAGTTTCCATTGAATAGATGTTGTAATGCTCAAAAGGTTTTTATTTATTTATTTAATGTAGGTGCTTGAAAAACATAGAGTGACTCTTTCATGCAAATGTTCTACAACAGAAAATGGTGGAAAACTTTAGCTTCGTAAGGCAAGTATTACGCCTTCCTCTAGTCAATATTCATAACTAGATGCTACTAGTAAAATGCATGTGCATTGCATTTAGGAAATAATTCAAAGTATGCAAAAGAACAATAAAATCACGGATCGCTCCATGATTTATATGATCGAGGTTAATCTGTGTATGTTGATTGCTCTCTGGGGACCAAAATGTGTCCAGAAATGGATCCATCCACACATGAATGAACCATTGTTCTGTCCATTGGATGGTATACATGTCAAAAATCCAGCTCATTCATCAGGTAGTGTACACTTTGCACATGCCCTAGGCCAAAAACTGATGTTGGTCTGCTAATCATGGAAAATTATGCTTCTATTAGAAAAATCCTAGTACACTACACATATACTCAGGCCAAAGATCATCTTGCTCCTTTGTGATAAAATGGTTGGGAATCTTATAATCGAATTTTTGTGAAGGTTTTAACATTCTCAACCCCCAAGGATTGTGTATGGAATTCGCGAGCACTTAGTTCTCAACTGGTAGTCTTGGTTGGGAGGTTGGGAAATACAGATAGTTGATCCGATGGGCCCTGCTGAAATGTAGATAAGATTCTCACGTGCTTGTGTAATTAGTGAATGTAGGGGCGTCAGCAATTAGCATGAAACAGAATTTCTAGATGAAACAGATCTCTTCCATAAAGAGGAATCAGGAATCAGATATGAAATTTTGGATTCTTAGATCGATATTCAGTCTGGTACATGTTACAGGTTGAATTAATCACAAGGTGGCATTTCATCACAGATACATTATGCCTCAATAAGGATTTCCACCTGAAGCTGACGCTGTTTACCAGGGAGACTTTTGGACAAGTGCTAGCCTCCAGGAAAGGATTATATTGGAGACGGGTTCTCGGTTGGTGCAGTTTGGTAAAACAGATTTAAGGTTTTCAAAGGTAAAATGTTTCCAAAAATTGTTACTTATTAGCTGTACGGTTTTGCCTATTTGGCTATATCAAGCTATGTGGCTGATGGAAAGTTGTATTGCTATAAACATTTGTAGCATGGAAAATGGACCTTATGTGCATTTATATTCTGAAAACATTAAATAGACCATTAACTGTTTTATGGATAGTGTGGATTATTGTCTTGATGAATGTTAAATGGATGAAACATGCACGCACATGTTTAATCATTGATTGATTATAATATTATTAAACAATTGTGTGAATTATTTTTTGAATGACTATCAGGTGTAATATTAAAAAAAATACAAACAAATTTGTCAAATTTTTTTTTAATTAGTAGCTATCTTAGCGACGGACCAAATCTGTCGTTAATTTCTGAACAAGTTAATGGACAACGGATTTGAGGTCCCTCGCTCTCATATTAGTGACGGACCTTATTCCTCGCTAATATTTTTAATGACGAATAATTCAGATGGGTTTTTTCGAATTTCAGCAATGGATTTTTATTTTTTGCGACTGATCTTATCCGTCGTAATATGCGACGGACCTTATCCGTCATTGATTATAATCCGTCGGAAAAAAAAATGATCTAGTAAACAGTGACAGACCAAGAGACGGACGAAATTCGTCGTTAATTTGGTTTTACGACGGATTTGGTCCGTCGCAAATCTGCAATTTTGGCGTAGTGTCACTCGGTCGATCGTGTAAATCGGGTATCTGAGGAGCTAGACGGGGTCTATGCGACCCATATTGAGCTCCATCACTAGATGATATAATTCTATTTTTATTTAATGAACATTATTATTTGGGATTGTATAAGTCCTGTATGGGCGCTACATTTGGATTTTTATTGTGGTTGGAACGTTTTTATATAATGCATGGTTTACTCTGCCAACATTTACTATTAACTCTGATATTTGATGAGATGGTTTAAATTTTGACTAAATTTTAAAGGCTAACACTCGAGTTTTTGGAAAATGAGTCATATACTCGGGTTTAAAAAATCGGGGTGTTACAAGTTGGTATCAGAGTGGAATCTAGATAAACCAGGCCTTGGAAAAAAACAAGACTTATACGAATTTAAATATTCTAAAGTTGCATTGATGAAATTAGAGACTTGAAACTAGGTTTAATTCCCTTAGCATTAGGGTATTTCATGAACGTAGAAATCCAATATTTTAGGTTCCCTTAAAAATTTCTAGGATAGTCATTGAACTTATAAACAAATTTTAGGTATTTTGGAAAGTCTAGTTAAATTCAAGAACTCACAAGTTTAGACCCCCTGTAATCCATCTCAAGTTTGGACCCCCTGTAATCCATCATGGGACCTTAGCTATAGGTCGAAGACTAGAAGATGTGGGAAGAATGATGCTTAGATGATCATTTTAAGATCTTTGAAGCCTTCTCGCACCTAATCGCAAGAGATAGGGAGTTGTCGAGCACCAATCGATTTGAACAATACTCAAGTTAGGCGATTCATATAAACTGCTTTGCGATCTTAGGTTAAGACTTATTTAAACTTATGAGGATATGACCATGATAAATCCTTTCTTTTAATAGGATTATGGCCCCACAATCTTCTCGCCCGAGACCGCAGACTTTCCATTTGCTAACTTCTCCAACAGATAAGGTTGTTAGGGAAGAGAGTGTTAGTGCACTCATTTCTGCACACTAGTTTGTCAATCACGTGAACCGTTGTGTAAAGTAGTCGGGTGAGTCCTTGGAAAATGAAGACCGAAGACACAAGTGGAGTAGAAGCATCAAGAAACATTCACAGGTTAAAAAGACGCCCTTGTGATTCTAACCCTCAAACCAAAACCAACATATACCTCCTAAATGATCTTAACCCAAATAGGAAATCCCTTTTTGATCATCCCTTAAGCCATAAAGATCATATATTCTATCTCTTCAATTTGGCTTTAGAAGTTGAAGTTGCTGAAATAACACATTGAAAATAGTAACCGAATCTAGCCATTGCAGGACTTAAACACAAACAGATAAAACTGGCCTCTGTTCGGTTGGACTCGGTTTGACCGAATGGTAACTTTAATACGACCAAAGTCAGCCTTATTCCGACTGAAATAGGCCAAAACTGCAAGCAAGATTTAAGGCTAATTTAGTCCAATAGAGCTTAAATTTGGTCCGATTGAGTACAATCGAAGATAGCCTCAGTACAACCGAAATAGGCCAAAACAGTCCAGCAAGGTTCAAGGCTAATTTGGTCCGACCGAGTGCAACCGAAGATAGCCTTGGTCCGACCGAAAGTGGACAAAATTGTCCAGCAACTTCAGGACCTTATTAGGTCCGACAAAGCACTAATTCGGTCCGGCCAAAGATATTTCGGTCCAACCAAAAGACTACTCGATTGGACCGAAACATAGCCGTTATAGATCCATTGGAACCTTTTTCTTGTAAAAGGAGCATCCAGATCTTTGTGAAAATTATGGATCAAGGCATCCTAGAATCCCTGGTGCATCCCAAGCTTAACAAAATGTCTTAGACTCTATTCCTATGAGATTCATGTTCTTATCATTGTGATTTCATACTTTAATGAGCATTCCAAGCTCCTATTTGTGAAGAACATGATCTTATGCCTTTTCTAGAGCATTGAGACCAAACTTATTGGTATATTTATAGTCTTCATGATACTCAAGACCATCCATCAGTTGAATCCCCTAGGAAATCTACTTACCACCTAATTGTATGAGATTCAACCCACTCTCATCACCTTGGCAACCTAAATGAAACATCCAATGCAAGGAATTTGATCGTGGAGCTGAAACCTTAACAAAGAAATAGCAACATAATCGGGGGAGCATTAGGGAGCTAATTAAAACACGAGAGAGTAGAGATCTAGCAACCCAAGAAGTGCAACAAGAAGGGCTCACCCACTTACAAGTATAAGAGTCCAAAGAGTTTGACGGGAGAATATTTATAGTGTCCTTGTGTAGGACATAATGCCTTGTGTAGGTATGTGTGATTGCCTTGTGTAGGCTTGAATGATTGTCTTGTGTAGGCAATACCTTGTGTATGTTGTAAAGGTTTGAGGTAAACCTGATTTAAAACCTTTCATAGTGAAATCCAGTACACTCTAGGAGAGAGTAAGTCCGCCAGGAGTGGAGTAGGCACATAGTTGAACCACTATACATGCCTGTGTTTGGGATTGACATTTGTGCATCTGTTTAAATCGTGCTTATATGTTTAAATGCTTAGTTATGTATGCATGATAAGATGAACTCTTAGGATTAATAAGTAGCATATTCCATTCACACATGTTCAATATGATATAGACTAATTGCTTGATTGATATATCTTAAGAAGTCTATAAGATTGGACCCTCTATTGGCTTGGAAGAAGCCTTTAGAGTTAAATTGCCTTGCTTAGTTTAACTGGAGATTAGTTTAAGTTAGGCAATAAGGATTTTAAATTGGCATAATTATTGAAAAGTCCTATTCAACCCCCTCTATGACCTTTATCATACATTCATACTTCAATAGTAGTGGTCTAAACCACAATTTCAGAGAGTCCTAAGCACTCTCCCGTACCTGTAGTTAGTCCATGTAGCCCTGAAAGAGAGTCAACATCAGGAGTCATCCCATCTCAATCGCCTGTTGGTCTTGCAGGCACGCCTCCATCAAATGTGCAACATCAAGCTCCACTTGGCAATGTTATTAGTCAGATAACTACCATTATACAACAACAACAGGCTTTGATTGCCACACTGTTAGAGGATCTCCAACATAATATGCATGCATCAACCTCAAAGCCTGAAGAGATTAGTGGGGAAGATATGTTTGAAAGGTTTCAGAGGTTAAGGCCACCAACCTTCTTGGGAGCACCAGATCTAGTTCTGGCAGAACACTGGCTGAATATAATGGCCAAGATGATAAAATTGTTAAGTTGTTCGGATACCCAGAAGGTTGTTCTTGCCACTTATTCCCTAGAAGGCGAGGCAGATGTATGGTGGGAATGCGTGCTAAGAAGAGTCTCATTTGATTATGAGTGGACCTGGACTGAGTTTCAGAAGAGGTTCAATGAAAAGTATTTTCCACCTTGCTATCACCACGAGAAGGTATCTCAGTACCTCAAGTTGGAGTAGGGAAGTATGTCGGTGCCTCAATATGAAGCGCGACTTGATGAGTTGTCACGATATATGCCAAGGGTCGTTGATGACAAGGAATATAAAATCCAGAAGTTTATTGGAGGTCTTCTGTCACGCTCCAAACCCGGAGATCGGACTCACAAGAACTCCGACTGCCAAATCCAGTGCCGACAGCCTCCGTAGTACCCCATTCTCGACTCCCAGCACCCATATGCCAGATTCCGATCCTGGGATCCTACAAGGAGAATTTTCCAACATACATTTAAGATAACCACAAGTTTACCCAGATCACAAAGGCAACATCATCATCACATATCCACTAATATAATCATTTAAATACAATGCTGAAAAGGAAATACATATATCGAAAATTAAAGCTTTAGAGGTTCGCTCATGCTCCAAGCTCAACACTGCTGCAACCTAACGCCACCTGCACGCATATATCATGCATAATCTTATAGAAAGCTTAGTAGGTGGTGAAAGTGTGTGTACAAGGTAAGTATCAAGTAAGCAATATCAGAGTAATCAGAGTAAGCGAAAATATACTAGTAAGATCATGAATCATACAATATCAGAGTAAGCGGAAATATGCTGGTAAGTCCATGTGTACCATCAGCTGTACCAAGGCTATGTGAAGCAAGGAATGAATGGTAACGGCCATATCAATGCAGAAACATGGCAACCCAAAAAGCTAAATGTTGCGGATGCAATGCAATATGCGGTGCGAATGAAATGACCAAGTTGGAGTGAAGTCGGGATGATAATACGTAGTATCGCAGGCTATGGGGTCCATCACAAGAGACTTCTATCCAAAACAGTCCCATACCTAAATTTGGATAGCCAGAATCAGTGTAATAAACTCCAGATCTTATGTTAGTCGCGCGCCCCAACTAAAATTGTTGACATTACGAAGGTACACAACAATTAGTTGCGCACCACAAACCCAAGTGGATAGTGAATGAATGAATGAATGAGTATACAACTCCTGCTCAATAAGTCCACATATCAGTACGGTTCCTATCTGGGAAATCACCGGGGTCTATTACACTCAAAACCAGATTGCTGCCCCATCGCGCATAACAAGGTGAGTGAAAGAGACCTCACTAATCGGCCTCAACAATTAGAATCGGAATCGGCCTCAACAATCGGCCTCAACAATAAGAATCAGAATCGGCCTCAATAATCGGCCTCGACAATCAGAATCAGAATCGACCTCGACAATCGAAATCGGTATCGGCCTCAACAATCGGAATCGGAATCAACAATTGGCATCAACCTCGATAATCAGAATTGGCCTTAACAATCGGCCTCGACAATCGGAAACGGCCTCGACAATCGGAAACGGCCTCGATAATCGGATTCGACAATCGGAATTAGAATCAGCTTCAACAATCGGCCTTGACAATCGGAATCAAAATCGGCCTTAACAATCTGTAACGCCCTGAAATCGAGGGTCGAGCAAGAGCCCAACTCTCGAGTTCTAACACATCACTTATGCAACATAGATAATGATGATTAAATGTTGTCTGTATTAATGCATTAAACATGAGTGGGATTATACCAAAACAGCATATCATACTCCAAAGACAATTAAATTACGCAAGCGGAAGACTGTGATAAGTATATAAAGCATATAAGTGATTGTAAGTCTCCTGAGTATAATCATGTTACCAGGTCAATTAATTATAGGTAAAGTTTTCAAAATATATAAAATGTATACTGTCATCTAGTCATCATCCTAGTAATCCCCGTCAATCAGAACATGGCCTACATAAACCCTCCTGATAACTGTATATAAGAGAACTCCTTATCATCATAAAAGTCCAGCTCCTTTACGTAAGCATCGCCATCATCTGCAACTACAATAGGGTCTGGTTGGTGTTTAAAGCACTGTCCTAGAACGTGGGAGTGAGTGATCAACTCAGTGGAGCTATAAAGTAAAGGTTAACATGTTATCAATTCAGTCAAGCAGTAATGATAAAGCAGTACAACACTCATGTCCTAAATACTCTTGTTAATGTAAGGATGATATACGATAATGATGTATGCCCTCGCCTGTACTCCCTCTGCGACATCATCTCACGATCGTGGCATGCAACACTCCTCTGTGCTCAACTCCAATGCCAAAGGCACATGCAATGCGGTGCATACACATGATTAGCCAAGTTCTTAATTAGGCATATTCATACAGTATGATTGAGAAGCTAAGCTACCTCTCTTATATCATTTCCTAAACAATGATCCATCTAGGGTCGTCAATCCCAGTTAATCACATACGATAAGCAAGTTCTAAGTCGCCACGGGGAGGCTCGTCACCATCAGCGTAGGCCTAACTTATACGCGAAGCAACTATGAAAAGGCTCGTCACCTTAGCGTAGTCCTAGTGTATACTCGAGGTCACCACGGGCTTGTAACCTGATCATAGGCCGACAACTCGAATACAATGTCTCATACCACAGTATTCGAATCACGAGTTTGGGTTGCTCACTGTCACTACGGTGAGGCTCGTCGCCCCAACGTAGGCCGATAGCTCGACCATGATATCCCATACCACCATGCCCGGCACAGGAGTCTTATCGGATTAGGGTACCAAGGTTAAATGAGATTTTCATTGGTGAGTTTAGTACCTTAGATTCA
The DNA here is from genome assembly GCA_030180095.1 of Magnolia changhungtana. Lineage (NCBI taxonomy): Eukaryota > Viridiplantae > Streptophyta > Magnoliopsida > Magnoliales > Magnoliaceae > Magnolia > Magnolia changhungtana. The sequence goes on from JASAUF010000024.1 coordinate 1,387,360, forward strand.
AGCAGTAGCGTTCATATGTGGTAAACATTCATCGGGCTAATCGGGTTACTTGACAAACTCGACTGGTACGAGTGTGTGTTGAATTAATCGAAATGGAGCGCATATACACTCTTTGTGGCCTAACCACTGTCTTTAATCTCCGTACGACTCGGACTCATCGAACATATCCGTCATGGCTAAAATAGTTTGGCCACCGATCGTTAACCGTTACTGATTGCCTGGACTACATCGTAGCCTAAAATCACACTCCAAACAATAGTATTCACATGTGATGATCAAAGACAACATGTGACAACCAATTTAAGCATGAATCTCATTTGAGCATTTCAATAAACAAGTAGTACACATGTTATCACACAGAGACAATTTATCCATAAATCACATAGTAGAAAGATAGGTTACGTAAAGGAAGTTGTAACTATAAATAAGGGAATTGAGAATCATATCTCAACACCCTCATTAAATACATTCCAACGGGCATTTTCTCATTCAGGCATTTTGTCAAATGCTTAAATTACACACATCACATACATGTAATAAATCAGTTAAAACACATATTATAGCAAATCCTTTCACAGGGAGTTGCCACACGTACAACAATCAGGTATTCTCAAACATCAATCATAACAAGCACAAATCATAATTCCATTTTCATATAATCATTTCAACAAACACATAGAATGCATTAAAATCAGCGTAGTTTACATATGCGTAATATACAAAAAATATCGTATCTAAGTATATATGATAGCAATCAAGTCAAACATAAATCATTGCTGACATAGAAAGCCTTGAAAACTATAACCTAAACGTTTATAGTCCGCACCTTTCGCCGGTAAACTGGTAACGAACTCAGTTTATACACTAAGTCTTTGTCAACGGCACAACGACAACCTATAACATGAAATAGGTTAGCTATTTCATCACTGCTCTATTTGAATCCCTAAAATAGGTTAGGTTTTGGATTTTTTACCCAAGAACGGAGTCGAAATTACCGAGATAGCGATTAAGAAAGGCTGATTCAGCCTGTGGAGTGATAGGATTGAATCCCAGGAACAAACCCTCACTCTCTCTCTGTTCTCCTCACTTTCTAATTCTCTTTTCTCTCTCTTTTCTCTTCTAGGGATTAGAATTCATATGGCAAGGGAGAGAGAGGGTTTAAGGCCCTTATATAGGCCCATAACTGATGGGAATGGCCCCAGGTCTAAGGTATACTTGGGTTATAGGCAAAAGTTGGTTGTTTCAGTCCAACGAAACACATCTTGAGGCCCCTTTTCTGCGTACAGTCCGGAGTAAGTTCCCTGACATTGGATCTAGGTCAAGTTAAGTTTTTGATCCAATCAGATTTGTAGATCGACCATGGCAGACCATTTTCAGTTCAATGGTCATCGATACTCGATCAGGGCCACAAGCACACTGACATGTGTTAGAAATTTTCCCTAATCCGAGGGTGTAATTGGGTCAGATTCTGACGGTCTGAATCCTTAAATTTAACCCACAAGTGAACAGCCCAAATCACTTAAATTTGAGTTCGTTTTCTAAATATATTCGCGTTTCTCACACACTTCGCTCTAGGCTCAAGTTACTCATTTTTGGGTACTATTAGGACTTGATTTTCGAGATGGTTATCAAGTCCAGCGAGGCGGTCATAATCGTATACTTTCGTGGTCATCGGACTTTCGACGCATGGTCCAGGTTCGATACAGAGTTTCAAGCTGCTCCCGAGAGCAACTAGGTTTAGATATTGATCTTAGGTTTTCAGGTAATGTAGCGTCAGCAATTTTACTAGTTTTAGGTCTTACAGATCGTGTTTAAAGTGGTTAGTGCAAATTTCACAGATAATCTAGTTTAGCACTTAGTTAATTCTCGCCTAATTTCTAAAGGATTTGGTCCTGAGTGATTTCTGCCTGAGGTGGTACTTGAGTCTTTGTACGGATTTTTCCGATATGTTACAATCTACCCCCCTTAAAGAAAATTTCATCCTCGAAATTAGTACATTTTCATACTCCTCGAGAATCTGAGGGTAGTTCTTTCGGACCTCGTCTTCCGTTTCTCAAGTAGCTTCTTCCTCAGTGTGGTGTGTCCACAGAACCTTCACAAGTGGAATCACCTTACTTCGCAGCACCTGCTCCTTCCTATCTAGGATCCGCGTCGGTCGCAGTACATAAGTAGTGTCCTCATTCAACTGTATCTGCTCCCATTTGATAATGTTGAAAGGGTCAGGAATGTATTTTTTCAGCATAGATACATGAAATACGTTGTGTACGCCTACGAGTGGTGTGGGCAAAGCAAGGCGTTAGGCCACCATACCCACTCGGTCTGATATCTGGAATGGGCCAATGAATTTCGGAGTGAGATTCCCCTTCTTTCCAAACCAAAAGACTCCCTTCATGGGAGAGACTTTCAAAAACACATGGTCTCCGACGTTGAACTCTAGTGGTCACTGCATCGTATTGGAGTAACTCTTCTATCTGCTCTACACTGCAAGAAGTCGATACCTGATAATATCGATCTTCTCCGAGGTCACCTATACTAACTCTGTGTCAATCAAACTCTTCTCGGCAACCTCTGCCCAGCAATGCAGTGGTCGACAGGGGCACTCATACAAGGCCTCATAAGTAGAGCTGTACACGAGTCGAGTCGAGTCAAGTATTGCCCTACTCGTACTCGGCTCTTAACGCCCGAGTGCTGCTCATACTCGACTCTACTCGGCCAACGAGCATGGACTCCTTGCTCATACTCTACTCACCCGAGTACGAGCCGAGTACGAGTAGTAAACGAGTCGAGTCGAGTCTGAGTTTTCGAGGCGAGTTCGAGTACGAGTAGAAATCTGTGGGGTAAGGAAAAAAAAAGAAAAGGAAAAAAAAATAACAATTGTCTACCTTAAACAGGCTAGGGACGAGCTGTAGCAGGGATGGGCACCGGGCAAGGCAAGGACGGGCTGCGGACAGGGCAGGGCAGTGATGAGCTGCAGACAGGGGCACCGGACAGGGCAATGTGAGCGCCTGAGAGAGAGAGAGAGAGGGAAGAAGAAGGGTAAGGGAGAAGGCGACCGGGCAGGGCAGGGACTGTCGGACGATCGCTGTGGCCATGCGAGTTAGGGTTTTTGGAGTTTTTTTTTTGGGAACGTCGGAACGACCGAACGAGAGAGAGAGTGCCACCGGACAGGGGGACCGGGCACTGGCAGTGGCAGGCTAGGACGAGCTCCGCCGGACAGGGGAGTGAGGGAGAGGGAGAGAGAGAGAGAGAGAGGGAAGAGGGATGGGCCGAACAGTGGACACCACCTGAGGGGAACGAGAGGAGAGAGAGGGAGAGTATTTTCAAACGGACGCTGGGAGGGAAGGGATTTGGGTATTTTCGAACGGGCGGGCTGCGCTGTGAAAACGATGGGCAAAATAAAAGGGGGGCGTAGGTTTTTTTTTTTGAGGTAGATATATATACGGTCGAGTATGAGTCGAGCACACGAGTCGAGTACGAGTCGAGTACCGAGTCGAGTATCTCTAGACTCATACTCTACTCGTAATCTAAACGAGTATGAAAAACCCGCTCGTACTCGGCTCTAACTCAGACGAGTCGAGTACGAGTCGAGTATTCCGAGTCGAGTCGAGCGAGTACTCGAGCCTTAGTCTGCTCGTGTACAGCTCTACTCATAAGGAGCCATGACAATACTCGCCTGAAAGCTGTTGTTATAGGCGAACTCAGTATAAGGAACACAGTCGTCCTAACTGTCTTTGAAACAAGAACGCAAGCTCGCAACATATCTTCCAACACTTGATTCACCCGTTCCATCTGCTCGTCAGTCTGTGGGTGGAACGCGGTACTGAATTTCAACTCCACACCCATTGCTTCCTGGATACGAGTCCAGAAGATAGATGTGAATCGCTTGTCTCGATCTGACACGATCTCCATAGGAACTCCATGCAGACGCACTATCTCTTTAATGTACACCCTGGCTAAATCATCTATTGAGTTCGAAACTCTAATACGGAGGAAATAGGTCAATTTCATCAACTGGTCCACGATCACCCAAATGGAATCATGTCCCTTCCTCGTCTTCGATAACCCTGAGATGAAATCCATAGAAATGAAATCTCATTTCCATTCTGCTATGGGCATGGGCTTAAGTAGTCCAGGAGGTCGGCGATGCTCTGCCTTGATCTGCTAGCACGTGAGACAACGGGACACATAATTTGCTATGTGGGCCTTCATGTTGTACCACCAGTATGACCTCTTCATGTCTCGATACATCTTCGTACTACCAGGATGCATCTCCATCCTCGAATTATGAACAACTTCTATCACTTCCTTTCTTAAGTCCTGAAGATTTGGGACGCATAGGCGGCCACAATAACGTAAACTCCCATCCATACCAACTCTCCATCCAGAGTCTGCATCATCACTGGTTCGCTTCCTCAACTCTACTAACCATTCATCCTCGCCCTGAACTACTATGATTCAATCATCAATGAGTGGCTGCACACGAATATATGCGATGCTCTCGAACGGCTCCTCTATCATAAGTTTCTGCACAAAGTCTCACACAAACTCTACTATATCCCACTCTACTATCATCAGCTGAGCCACAAATGCTAATGCCTTCTTGTGGCTTAACGCGTCTGCCATAAGGTTGGCCTTACCAGGATGGTAGGAGACCTCGAACTTAAAGTCCTTCAAGGTTTTCATCCATCGCCGCTACCTCATATCCAGGTCTCTCTGGGTGAATATGTATCTGAGGCTCTTGTGGTCACAAAAGATCTCAAACTCCTCTCCATAGAGGTAATGTCTCCAGAGCTTCAATGCAAAGATGACGACTGCTAACTCGAGGTCATGTGTAGGGTAGTTTTCCTCGTGTTTTCTCAACTATCGCGAGGCATAGGCAATCACCCTGTCCTTCTGCATAAGGATGCAACCCAAACCAACATGAGACACGTCGGTGTATATTGTATACTTAACCCATTGCTCTGGTAATACTAGCACAGGGGCGGACGTCAACTTGTCCTTCAACTCCTGAAAAACTGCATCTGCCTTCTCATTCCAGGCAAACTTGAGATCCTTCCGAGTCAGCTGAGACAATGGTCTGGCTATCTTGAAGAAGTCCCGAATGAATCGTCGATAGTAACCTACCATGTCAAGAAAACTCCTCACTTCAGTAACCAAACCAGACTGCTCCCACTACAAGAAATCGCACCTTTAGCAACGAAAATTTTCATCGCTAAAAGTAAAATTTTCGTAGCTAAAACCTTTTAGCGACGAATCGTCGCCAATATGCCGCGGCAATAGACTTTTATCGACGAAAATTTTTAATCGTCGACAAAGACATGGCTTTTAGCGATGAAAATATTCGTCGCTAAAAGTGACTTTTAGCGACAACTTTTCGTCGCTAAAAAACATTTAAAAAACTTTAAGCGACAACCATTTTCATTGCTAAAAGTAATCTAGAAAACTTTTAGATACGAATATTTTCGTTGCTAAAAATTAAGTATTGAACTTTTAGTGACGATAGATTTCATCGTTAAAAAAATTACTTTTAGCGACGAATAGTTTCGTCACTAAAAAATACGAAAAAAACTTTTTACGACGAATTGTATGCCATTAAAAAACCTTTTAAAACTTTTAGCGATGATATATTTCGTCGCTAAAAATAATTATAAAACTTTTCGCGACGAACAATTTCATCGCTAAATATACATGTTAAACTTCTAGCGACAATATTATTTCATCCCTAAATATATGTATAAAACTTTTCGCGACGAACATTTTCGTTGCTAAATATACGTGTTGTGACTTGTAGCGACGATAGTTTTCGTCGCTAAAAAAATGACCTAAAACCTTTAGAAATGAAAAATTCCGTCACAAAAAAAATGACCTAAAACCTAAAAGTCTTTTAAAAAAAAATATTCCAGCACAAAATTCCTGATATACACCTGTTCCTGATATACACCTGTTATATAATATATTTCATCATATTCACATTCACATCCATCTAAACCCAAACTGGTAAATCCATCCAAACACAAACATATCTTATCCACATCACACTCATTCATACATAAATATATATAAGTTTAAACATCATAAATAAAATACAAAAAATCACGAAGATGAAGGCGGAGGTGGTGGGGCATCGGTGGGTAAGCATGCAGCGAGAGCCTGAAATATCTCCATCATCCGTCGCTCATGCGCCACCCGCATCTCGTCCATCTGCCTCGCATGCTCCTCCCTCTACCTCGCTTGCTCCTCCCTCTGATTCGCCTGCTCCTCCCTCTCCCTCATCAGCTCCTCTATCCTCCTCGCATGCTCCTCCCTCTGCCTCTCCAACTCCTCCATCCTCTTCTCCTGCTCCTCCCTCTAACTCTCAAGCTGCTCTCTGATGTCATGGACGAAAACCCGTAGCTGTTGAACCTCTCTCTCTGTGATATCAGCTTGGCGTATGGCGCTATCGCTAACGACTATGGAACGGGTGGAAGCAGCTCTAGCGGGTACCGTGAGCTTGACACCATGGCCAAACCCACTCACATATCCAGAACGGGTGCCAAGTACCTGACTCAAGATCTCTGGCTCGCTTCGCTGAGTACTATTGGGAGTGGGCTGACTGTGTAAGGTGTCCATCTCCTCCTGTAATGAAAACATATGAATTTTCATAATAATGACATTATTATAATTTAATGCAATTAAATTTTACAATGTAAGGATTTTACCCAAATCTCACTGGCTCTACGATGTACCAAGATCCCATCTCCTGCCGACAGTGAGTCCCTCTGTAGAAGTCTACTGGTCCGAGCTCCTGGCCAGTGACGGAATCTCGCTACGCAATTGAAAGGACAATAGAGTTAATATAAATGCATAGAAAGAATATATAAACGTAATAATTACGAATAATTTCTTACCATGTCGTGACAAAGTCATACAAATGACTTTGAACTAGCTACATGGTTCACTGCCAACTTTTCCCTGTTGTCAGAATTTATTTTAGTCTTCTTTTGAACATTTTATTCATAATACATTGTTATTAATTACGAATTTAATTATTGCGTTAAGATATCATAAATATGTAAATATTACATGAAAAGAATCAGACAAAAACCTATCGCAGAGTATCCGCCAGTCCTCATTGGTCACGTGCGGCGGTGCGAACTGTGCGGCCTCCTCGTAGCTCATGAACCGCTTGTACTGTCAGTGTAACTTACCGCGGTAATCCTTGAACCGCTCCTTCATCATGTCATCGATGGCATAAGAGATGTGCAGAATACTCAAATCGAAGTCAAATTTATCCTGCAATTTCGTAAACAATAGATTAAGGCAATAAACTTATTAAGATAATAACTTAAGAGTAAATGAATTTTCATAAAATAAATTTTAATTTACTAAAATTTACCTGAAGGTGCTGATGGATGAGCTGCCGCACATTATCTGTCACGTCTGCCCAACAGGGGGTGGTGGGGGGATCAGAGATCGGTATAAGACACCGACCTCTGACGTAAACAGTCTGGCATTGTTCCCAACAGGTCTAATGCAGTCCTGTGGGAACTCTACCGTCACCCTACCCTCACGCACAAGTCGCTCTAAAAGTAACCCATGTGTGGGTCCACGTCCTCGTCGGCTGGTCGATGACGCTGTTGCAAAAGAAATATATAAGTAAACATAAACAGAAGTCATTAAAAGAAATATATGTCTAGACTTATATGCAGTGCTCGGTGTATGTACGACTGAGGGATCAGACGCCTGCGATGCAACATGTGATGGCGATGTTGTCTCCGTCGCATCACGGGTAGAAGGGGTAGATCTAGTGTGCGAACGACGTGCTCTCCCACCTGGTGCCATCACTGAATATGTGCAAGGTATGAACTTATAAATTTAAACAATGTTAATACAAGTGCAATTTACTAAAACATTATACAAGTAGTGTTGACAGTAGAATACATTTGTGCTTATGCTTAGAGAGATGATTAAAATATGATTAAACCATTACACTAAATGCAAGCAGAATATAATAAAACTGTAAACTTTAATCTATAACCCTTAGAAATTTCATTACACATTGTCATTATATAATAAATACACATATTTCATTGTAATACGAAACAACTTTGAGGTAACCTATCTGAAGTACTCCCTGCGTAAGTTAACGTATGCGTTAGAAGCATATGTCATATAGTGTGAAGCACTCGACATTTTTATAGCCAACATGCCAGTCATAATAGAAGAAATCTGGTCTCTCGGGACTCCATTTAGATGTGCAAGTGACAGAGTCGCATATTTCATATCTTGTTTCCCGTGGTTATATATCTCTATCAGCCACGAAATTTCTTTAAGATAGTATAATCTTTTATCTGAGTCGTCGTCGATATATTCCACTCCACACTCATCGACCAGACCAGGTATCTCTATGGCCCTACCAGAAAAAGATAGGACCAAAACATCTATCTACAACAGCTGATGAATTATGTTGCATACTTCTACTATGCTCCGGTTTGAGGATGACATGATCAGAAATTGACTCAACTTCAAATGTGGATTTTAAACAAGTCAATAAAAGAAATTAATCATGACTTGTAGTTTTCACGTATACATGGAATACATAAATTGTTCGAATTGAAAAATGAAATGTAAATCATGTGTACATTTAATAATCGTCGTCTGTATCACTATCGCTTAGGGCTATTTCTTCTTCACCATCACTATCGCTGATCAGTATTTCCTCCTCATCGTCCGCAACATTGTCATCAATGAAACCGCTATCATCTCTAACAATGTCTTGTATTATTGAGGCATCAACATGATCAGGTGGCACATTATCTCTGTCTAATTGCACCACATCAATATCAACACTTGAATCAATCCCTGTATCCCTAGATGGCATGTCTTCTTGATATGCTTATTCAACCCTATACGTGTCATTTCCCTCGTCATCGCTATCTTCAACTTCTAGCACGAGAATGTCAAATATGTTCCTGGGCTTTATTTTTTACACCACGTGCCAAGATCTGCCTAACTTTGTGTCAGCGAGGTAAAATATTTGTTCAGCTTGACTGGTGAGGATAAATGGGTCATCCTTAAACCACTTTCGAGATAAATTTATGCTGTAAAGTAGTTGTTAGTCTGTATTCCCAACTTCTTATTTCCAATGTCCCACTAATCACATCTAAATAAGTACAACCACTTTCTCATACAATAACTCAGCTCAATAATATCCGTCAAAATTCCATAAAAGTCAATTTCACCCCCCTCATTTGTTCCCTTCAAAACCACCCCACTATTTTATGTGGTCCTACACTTCTCACGTTCTTCGGTGTGGAACAGAATCCCGTTTACAATACAACCTGTATATCTAAATACATGTCTATCAGGGCCACACGTCAGTGAGTATAGTGCATCAGACACATCAGCAGAGTTGCCCATGCACAACGTCGTCATCTATTATCATGTACAGAATATAATCGATTAGGGATTTTCTTAGGTTGAAATAATGTGGAATACAACGAAAATTTGAAGTGTGGTGAGATACAATGTGAAATCTTACATGTTTGGCAAACCATTCTGGAAATTGGTCCTGATGCATTCGATCATGATTTGTGGGGAATTTGGACTTCATCTCGTCTATGTGTTCGCTACACATAAATGGCATGTCATCAGTAAGAAACATTAAGATCATCGTATGTAGAGAAGACAATAATCAAGGGAAGACTTACTCCAAGTACGACTCTATTTCTTCACAATTATTCAACACATACCACCACGCCTTTGCTAGATCCCCAAGATCCATATCCAAAAACGACGAGGATCCTAAAGGACAAACGTTATGTGCAAATACAGATATGAGTCCTTGTTCATGCTCTTACCCTTCATCGGCATTCCGATCTTCTTGGTTGAATCTAGTCTCTGAAATAGCGGTGAAGACCGCTTGAGTTGAAGTCGGAATATGCCAATATCTCTTAGAGGGGGGTGAATAGGACTTTTTAAAGATTTATGAGTTATATTAAAAATCCTATCACTCTAATCTTATCATGTATGCAGTTTTCAGGATTACTTAAATGTAACTCTACTAGCTTCCAAGCCAGGTAGAGGATCCAATCACAAACTAATCAAGATATAGCAATATGCAACTTAGTCTATGTTGGATGTAACTGTGTTTGTGTGTGAGATATGATCAAATATATGAATATGAATGCATTGCCATGAATCACACATATAGAAAAGCAATCAGAAACACAGTCATTTTATAGTGGTTCGACGATAAGTCTACTCCACTCTCGGCTGCCGCACTCAACCCTTGAGTGTACCGGATTTCACTAAGGAGGTTTCCCATGGTTCACCTCAAACCTAAGGTTTTAAATCAGGTTCACCTTCAACCTTTACATGGAGGTTTCTACTCGGTTCTTTTCTAACCCTGGAGTTTTACTAGTTCACTCCTAACTAGATGTTTATGCTATCCATAGAGCAAGGGTCCACATCCTTACCATTAGTACCCCATCTGTACCATTAGTTGTTGATAAAATGACTTTAAATATAATTAATTCTAACTTAAGAAAACGCATGCAATATATTTCAACAACAACAACAACAACAACAATAATAAGATGTTTCAAATGTCGACTCTTAGCATGATCTGTTATGCTATGATAGATTGTTTTTATAAATTATCATGGGGTTCTCAGTAATCCATCCAAATGGGACCTGACCCCTTTGCTTGACATGTCATTGGGCACACAGGGATGAAACGCAACCACTTTCAAACCATCCAAACAAGCCCTCAGAGGTTGTATACTATAAATCTAGTGGCTGGAGGAATCACAAATAGGCTCATCCTAACCAGTTTTAGACCATCCAAAAAGGTTGTATATTATAAATCTAGTGGGCCAGAGGAATCACAAACAGGCCTGGGAATAGTGTTAGGTTTGGAAAAGCATGAAAACCGAATTTGTGCATTTAGCCTATCATCCATTGTCTCCATCAAATGAGCTCAAAACAGCAATTCCACTAATCTGATCTAGGAGTTGAAACAAGCAGACAAATTTTATGTTTTTTTTTTTATTTTTTAAAAGAAAACCACACCCAAGTGGGCTAAGTGTATGGAAACCTTCCCATAATTTAGTTGCATTTGAACTCATTGGCATGCATTTGAATGATAAGAATCATTGCTTCCTTTCCATCTATTTTCTTGCTTTCAGTGAATCATTGCCACCTAAATGCCTGAAACCAAACAGGCCATTAGGAATGCAATCCCAATAAACAAAATGGCAGAACACACTCTCATGGCTAGCAATGGAGTTTTCGGTATAAACCCCGTTTTGAAGCTTAAACCAGGGTTTTTTCTATGTGCGTTTGAGGCATAAACTCCCTTTTGAAGCTTAAGCCAGGGTTTTTTATGTGCATTTGGATGCACTTTGTAAATTCCTGTTTCATCATCCCTCTCAACAGAATAGGCCCTAAAATGCAACTTATGTTCCAAGCGGATTGCCTCCTGTAATTGAGAATATAAATAATTTGTAAAATCCCTAATTTGTAAAATCAGAAAAACTCAATTCGGGGTCCACATTCAAATCTGTAAGCCCTAAAATCCCCAAATCCCTAAATGAGGGTCCACATTAAATCAAAATTCCATAAATTACTAAATCCCCAAATCCATAAATCGGCATTGAGATAGAGAGAGAGAGAGACTAACCGTTGTTTTGAGGAGCTAGATATCATAAATGGTTTGTAGGATTTCCTCTCTTTCTTCTTCTTCTTCTTCTTCTTCTTCTTCTTCTTCTTTCGAGTGCTGGGATTTCAAAACCCTACCAAGAGAGAGAGAGAGAGAGGTGTTGGGAAACAGAGGGTCGGGCACATTTGCTTGTGGGAGAGAGGTTGGAAAACCGGTGGTGGGTGCAGTCACGTCACGCTCTTGTGAGAGAGAGAGAGAGAGAGAGAGAGAGAGAGAGAGAGAGAGAGAGAGAGAGAGAGAGAGTTTGGGAGAGGGCTGGGCGCGGGATTTGGGTTTTGAGAAGGATTTGGGTTTTGGAAGGGCGCGGGATTTGGTTTTGGGAGGGGTTGGATTTTAGGAAGCGGATTGCGTAGTGCATTACTTAGTACGCTTATTGTATTGAGTAAACTCCGTGGGGTCCACCCTGATTTATGTATTTTATCCACTCTGTCCATCCAGTTTAGCTGATAATTTTAGGGCTTAAACCAAAAAATGAAGTATATCCAAACCTCAATTGGACCATACCACAGGAAACAATGTGAATTAAACATCTACCATTGAAAATTTCTTGGGGGCCACAGAAGTTTTGGATCAAGCATGTATTTGTGATTCCCTTCATCCATGTTTTTGTGATCTTATGAACAGGTTGGATGAGAAATAAACATCACTGTGGACCCTATAAAGGTTTCAATGGTGGAAATCAATATTCCAACTGTTTCCTGTGGTATGGTCCACTTGATCTTTGGGAATGCTTAAATTTTTGTCTCAGCCCCTAAAATAAGATGCAAAATGGATGGACGGCGTGGATAGACCAGATACATTCACGGTGGGCGCAACAGAGTTTACTCAGTACAATAAGAGCGTACTGAGTAACTCAGTACGCAATCCGATTTCCATTTTTAAGTCTTGTGGGGCCCACCGTGATGTATGTCCATTCATTTTAACGAATTATTTTAACTGTTGATCCAAAAAAGGAGTCAGATCTGTGTGCCCCACCATGATGTATGTATTGTATCAACACTGTCTATTCATTTGGAGAGATCATTTTATGGGATGATGAAAAGAACGAGTCAGATCCAAATCTCAAGTGACCCCACCACCGAAGACAGTGGGGACAGTGACACCCATTGTTGAGACTTTCCTAAGGCCACTATGATGTTTATTTGAGATCTAACCTATTAATAAGTTTAAAAAAGACATGGATGAAGAGAAAAATCAAATATCAGCTTAATCCAAGACTCCTGTAGCTCTCTGATTTTTTTTTTCAGTAAGGGTTTAGTCTCCACATTTTTTTATTTTTATTTCTTTGTGGTGGGTCAACTTGAGATTTTGATCTGCCTCATTCTTTGACCCTTGCCCTGGAATGATCTGTATAGATGAATTTATGGTTTGGATACAACACATACATCATGGTGGGGCATTTATAACTTATTGACGTCACTTCATTAGCAAAACTCATTAGCATTTAACAATATTGTCTTTGCCTCCGTCGCCACTCTATGACTAGTGTGTGTCGCTGCCACGAGTCCCCTCATGCTGAGTGGTAATAGGGGGTTGAGAAGTGATATGCTAACATAAATGCTTAAAATATTGTTATAATGCAAATGAGTGGAATAACGTATAACTTAGGAGTGGGAGTGAAGGATAGGCAAGGCAATCCGACAAGACTTGTTTACCTGACGAGGGATGGTAAATAACTGGAATATTCCAATCAATCCAAATTTTTGATGGGTAGAATTTATGAGACCGAGAAGCCATATAGCATACACTTGGGTAAACCAGGTGTTGAGCGGGAGTTAAGAAGGGTGATGATGATGCAAAATGTACATATGAAGATGAATGCAACTAATTTGTAGCTGGGAAAAAGGGTGAATAAAGAAGGGGCATTTATAGTTTTTAGAAAGTTTAGGAGCTAAAGAAGGCTACGAAGGCTGTGATTGGTTGAGATGATGGATGTGCCATATGGCATCTTGCTATTGGTTAAAGGGGTGGTAAATAGTGAGATTTTGAAAGAAAAAAAAAACTGCTGCTGAGTGGTCATTTCGATCCTAGTGGAACTTTCCAGGTAAGGGGTACAATTCTCTCTCCCTCACATACCCTATCATTAAATTCCATGATATTCCATGTGGCGGGCAACACATCATGCGCTAATAGCCACGTGGATGGGGCCCAGTTTTCTCAGAAAGCTTATGGTGAAACCTAGGTAGTCCTCTAGGCTTCTCACTCTGATTTATTAGGGTCCTAAGGCTACATGGGCCTATGTTTGGGATTGTACTAAGCTTTGAATTGGGTTTTGATTTGGATTTTGGTTTGGGTTGGATTTCAGGATTGAAAGGCATATATATAGATCAGTTGCGTTATCGTGGGTGGGGAGTTTACCCACACTTAGAGAAAAGAACATAAATGAAATTTACAAGCAGAGAATTTTCTGAGGTTGTGGAAAACCTAAGAACAGAAGCCCTTATTTAAAGATGGAGAGTCTTGGTCTCACTACGATATGATTATTTAGGTCTTCGTACATTTGAGGAGAATGTGCACCTAAGCAAGTAGGCCACATCCAACCAACATAAAATAGAGAAAAATCGAGTAATTTTTGGCAAACCTAAGTCCATCTTAACTCAAAGAAAGGTGCTTAAGCCCACTGAGCCCGATTCCTTTTGATCTAAATTCCTAAATAGGTTGAGTATTAGAACCTCTAAAAGTCAACCCAACCAAACCCCAACCCCGGCTTAAATTTTTAATGGATCTAATTTGGGCTATCGTAAACTATACATAATGTTGTAGACGGGTAGTGGAAAGGAAGAGAAAGTTATCACTATCTTCTTCTTGGTAAACCTCAAACCTTAAGGGTATGTTTGGTTTTCTAATTTGCAGTATAATTTAAAGTAAATGAACCATAATTATCCTTTTAAGTGTTTATTTAAGAGAGAATTACGACACAAAAATTGAAGTCAAATACACCTTATAAAATAAATGGCAAAAGAAACTACAGTCATTATATTTTTACATTATAAAATTACTATTTTACAAAACAAACAATAGAAGAATGTAATAATTGCAATTATGCTAGTGATCATATCACCACAACTAATCATTGTCCACTTATAGTCAATTACCGTTGTAATTGAAAAACAAAACAGGCCCAGAATCCACATGGTAACAAAATTAACAAAAAAATCTCTAAAAGAAGAAAATATTATTAAGAATAATAAAAATCTCTTTATAGAGATCAATTTAGGGCAATATCCTAAGAACGAGTTAAATCCAAAGCTCCAGTGGACCTCAACATAAAAAACAGTGGGACAGTGACGCCCACCATTAAAAACTTTTAAAGACAAAAAAAAGTTTTATATCAGGATGATATTTGTGTTTTCCCTTATTTAATGTATTTTTTAACTTTTGAATAGGTTGGATTTCAAATAATCATTACGATGGACCTTCAGATAGGTTCAACGTTAGGAATCACTCTCCCCGCTGTTTTCTGTGGTGAGGTCCACTACAGATTTATATCTGCCTCATTCTCTGGCTCATGACTTAAAATGATATCTTTAAATGGATGGACGGTGTGGATATAACAAATACATCATAGTGGGGCCCACAGAACATAAACATTTGTAAGTCCAAGAGACGTTGCTCGTTGCAACGACTCACAAAATGCATCTCCCTCTCTCTGTCGCTGACTCTCTCTAAACCTCCAGTGCTCTATCCCTCCTCTCCCTCCTCTCTCTCACCGAATCTCTCTTCTCTCTCTCTCTCTCTCTCATCTCTCCACCCTGTCCCCTCTGTCTCTCTCGCATCCTCTACCTCCTCTCTCTCTCTCTCCATCTCTCTTCCTCTATCTCGCAGACCATTGTCGGACGCACTACCCACGCACGCCCTCTCTCTATCTCTGAAGCTCGGTTGACAGTGAAGGTATCTCCCTCTCTCTCCCTCTCTCTCTCTCTCTCTCTCTCTCTCAATCTCAATACCATTGATTTGGTAATTGGGGATTTAGGGATTTAGGGTTGGATGACAATTAAATCTCTATATGTAGTAATTTATAGATTAAAAATATCAGCAATTGTAGAGAAAAATTAAAATAGTTATCTGCTATGTTTAGAACCATCTGATTATCCAAATCATCCAATTAACAACATGCATAACAGACATAGAAGCTAGGCCCAAGCATGTGTGTTTAGAACCATCTGATTGATGTGATTATTGAAAATGGTTCAGCATCTGCGCTAGAATTTGGTTCAACTGCTGCTCCTGCCTTGGCTGCATTATTGAAAATGGGTTCTTGGCTTTCAGTGGTTGAATTCAATGTCAACATTATACACTTTTATTTTTACTTCTTATATTTAAGTCTATCATGTATGTTGCATTAGAATTCTTGATTTGCAAGGTCAACACTGCAAAGTCAGGGTGAGATATACTCATGTCCTTTCTGCCTGTATCTCACCTGTAATTTGGGTGAAAAAAAGTGAGAAATTATAATCCTTCTTACTCTGGGTTCCAATTTTCATGATGTCTCAAATGCAAGCCTGCTTCCCAAATTACTTTCATTTTGTTCTAACAAAGCAAAAGTTAGTTAATGGGTTGCTCCAATTTCCTTCAATCGGAGTAGATCTGTGTTAACTTGGCACATGTGTATGACATCCAGGCCACATATCAGGTGGAAAAAAGTGTACATTATCTAGCCAAAAGTCAGTCTAGAAAACCACTCAGGCCAGCCACAAATGATACATGCATGTTTAGCAAACTTCCACAATCTCAGGTATGCTCATGGAAATTGAAGTCATCATGCATTGAGGGTATAATGTTCTGCTGATGACGGGAGAGTCACCTCAGCATAGAAAGATAATAAATAGGTTTTCTTTGCTAATACACATCCAAGTGGAGAGTTTCCACGTGGGTTTTTTTTTAAAGCTTGTCCAAGTATGCTAGATTTTCCAGCATGGATTTTCTTGGGCATGTGTCTGTTTCTATGGTAACTGTGCTTCCCTATGCATAAATATGGCCATGTTTAATGCTTAAAATGGGTTTTGAATGTGGCTGTGGGCTCACCCAATAGGTTTCTATTTGGGAATGGCTATAGTTATTATTAAACATTAAGTTTTCATCAGCATGGGTGGAAAGTGGGCTTTGGACATGGACTATGTTGGATATGTGGATTTGGACATGGTCACTTTCATGTTATATGTGGTTATTTTTTTCATTTTTTCACGTATATTTATTGTATGGAGAGAAAATGCTATTAGTATTTCAGGATGTTACTAGACATTTACATATACCAGGTGGAGTGCATTGTATGGGTGAATAGTTACAATGGAACACGCCTTGCAAGACATGCTATGGTCTGTCACAGCAACTGCTAACCAAAACAGAAGGAGAGAGGATATGCTGATGAAATTTATTTCTTTTGAAGTGGAAGGCCAAAGCTCTTAATGTCGGTGAAAGTATTCCTTGTCCTTGAGCATTGTAGATCTTCTATCAGGATAAGGTTTTGGTAGAGAGTAATTCATTCAATGCAAATTCAAGGGCAAAAAATCCATGATATTAGAGACTTTTTAGCACCTTAGATGTAGTTTAGAATTTAGAAAGGGTTGAAATGTTACTTTTCATCAAATTTCCTAGGGAGGGATGGTTACAAAATGCTAGATGAAATCTGGTTAGGGAGATCTTAATTGACAAACTGGTCAAACCTTCTATGGAAGAGATTGAGGAGCTATGTCATTACTGTGCATTAATAAGGGATTTGTTTTTTTCTTTTTGAGATTGTTAACAAGGAAATTCTAAGGCAAAATCTTTAGCACATAAGGGAATTTTTAGGGTTTCCTAAAAAATTGGGAATATAGCTTCTTGTAATGATTTCTCTTTGCTTTTGTGTGATAGGGCTTCTAGGGGATTAGGCTCAACATTTGTAAGAGGAAAGACCTGTTGGGTTTTGATAGCTGATAATAAAAACTGAGACAGAGGCTACTACATTTTGATAGTTGTACTTGTTTCGAATCTCTCTCATTTCAGCCAAAATGGAACACAATCTTCTGCATTTGCATGTCGTGGTGGTTTAACCTTCCGGTTCTTATGTTTTCTGTTAATATTAAGTGTTCCCCAAATTAAAAGAAGAAGAAGTTTTTTTTTTCTCATTCATATTCTATTTGATCTTTAAGAATGTACTCTTTGATTTGCTTCATTTTATATCAAGATTCTGTGCAGTTGGTTGTTGAGGGATGAGGAGCACTAGTGAAGTTGCTGGAACCCCAGGATTGTGTAGCTCGCATGCTTCCTATGATCATTAATTTCTCTCAGGTATGACTATGACAGATATAAATGATCTTGTGATTATTTCTATAGCCATCTCTTTATCCTGTTTTGCGGGCAAGTTTCTTTATAGACATATGATTTGAAACGTGTTTTTCATGCATGAGGATATGTCGATGAAATTTGCACTTTTCTGGCTGTCAATTAGGTACAATTTTTAGGTCACACCCACCCTTTTGATTTACTCACACCCATTTTCTCATTTATGGGAATGGAAATAGTAAGAAATGTACCATTTCAACTCCTGAAATGAAAGATGGGTCTAAGCAAATCAATCAAGATGGATGTATGTAAATATTGTATAATGATTTATTAGGTGTAGAAACTATACATCATTGCACACATGGTCATGGCGATACATCGAATAATGGTGTATGATCTATACATATAATAATTTCTTGTAATTATAAGAACAAACATGATTAAATGTAGTATAAGAGTAAGATGTACATTTTCGGGATTTTTACTTCTATTAGAATCTCTAAGGATTATGAAATGATACTCATGAATAATTTTTTGTAATTATAAGAACAAACATGATTAAATGTAGTATAAGAGTAAGATGTGATTTTTGGATTTTTAATGTAAAAGACTCAAATTTGAAATGGTTGAAATATAAGAGATTTTATTTGTTGTCTATCCACCATACAATTTGAGGCTGACTGTATAAATGGTTGGGACCATTTAAAGACGATCCAGTTTGAAAGGATAAAATCCTGAAAATCACATTGCAATGAGTTGGGATGTATTCCAGCAAACCTCTTCATCTCGATATGTTTGATTCTGACATTGGCATAAATTTGTATGGAAACATGTGAATATTTCATCAAAGAGGTCATTTTCCATTTTCTTTATTTTTATGTCAGCCAATGTCCATGTATAAATGATAGTAGACAGACAGAGAGAGAGAGAGAGAGACCAAATTATACTAAAATGGGGTGGAAATAGCTTTTCTAAGCTTATTATATCTGTTAGGTTGCATTTATGAAACTAAATCTATTTCAATTAATGTGTTTATTTTCTCCTTGGCAATGTATCCTCAATAGTATGGACCATCCCAATTCTTAGGGTTTTGTACTATCTGTTTGTAGAAAAAACATGAGATGAAAACTTATTTTTTGTCTACACCAAAAGACAATATAAAAAAATTAAAAAAAAAAAAAAAACTTATTTGTTGCCATTTTCCCCCACATATGAGAAAAGAGACTTATAAATAATATCTCTCTCTCCACATGTCCAGTTTAGTACATTATGACTCGAATTACAATGTACCCCACTATTTGTGTTATAATGTAAAAGAAATTATTTTCCTCCACTCAAAAAATGGCTGCAAACCAAACACCAACAAAAATGGCCGCCTTAATGGTGGTGAATGATATGATACCTAATACACTAATTTTAATCCTTGGTTTTCAATGACAGGTGGGGCCAATGGACCAATAATCCAAACCCATGCCTGTTTGTCCCAAGAGCAGATGGACTACGCCTAAGAATCTCCTCGATAGGACAATCTTAACCTATCAATTTCTGGCTTCTATATAAAGGGTTACGTTGTCTTGTCTCACTTATGTACCATTTCATGTTATATATATTGTATAAGTATACATCATTAAATATATATTGTATGAGGGTTACAGTAATCTTGGAGTGCAAAAAATTTTCAAGTCTATGCATTTTAGTCCGAGTTCCATCTCTAATCACGATAGCCTTGGGAGGGTTGATACGAGGGATGGGTTGACTGCAAAAGGGCCGATTAAAATTATATTGGGTTATCTTGCTGGTCTTGAAATCATTATGTCTAGCAAGATAACCCAATATAGTTTTAATAAGCCCTTTTACAATCAACCTATCCCTCGTATCAACCCTCTCATGGCTATCATGATTATAGAAATAACTCGGACTGAAATGCACATACTTGAAAATTTTCTTCACTCTAAGATTACTGTAAACTTCGTACAATTTACTTAAAAATTTTCAGCACTCTAAGTTTATGTATTTGCTCGAAATTAATGGAGCAAACCCGGATATGCGTCGGAGCTATCCGGATGAGCAGGGGTCCTTGGAAGGTGGGAACTTCTGTTATGACCATGATGAAGTTGTTCATTTCCTAGGGGCCTGACCATTTAGATAGGCCATGTTTATGTATTTGCTCGAAATTAATGGAGTAGACCCGGATGTGCGTCGGAGCTATCTGGATGAGCGGGGGTCCGTGGAAGGTGGGAACCGCTGTTATGACCATGATGAAGCTATCCATTTCCTATTGATAACATTGGAGGGCCTGGCCATTTGGACAGGCTGTGTTTATGTATTTGCTCGAAATTAATGGAGCAGACCCGGATGTGCGTCGGAGCTATCCAGATGAGCAGGGGTCCGTGGAAGGTGGGAGTCGCTGTTATGACCATGATGAAGCTGTCCATTTCTTATGGACAGCATTAGAGGGGCCTAACCATTTGGACAGGTCGTGTTTATGTATTTGCTCGAAATTAATGGAGCAGACCCGGATGTGCATCGGAGCTATTTGGATGAACGGGGGTCCCTGGAAGGTGGGAACCGTTGCTATGACCATGATGAAGCTGTCCATTTGCTATGGACAACATTGGAGGGGCTTGACCATTTGGACTGGCTGTGTTTATGTATGTATTTGCAGGTACCACACCCTTGACCTAAATCTATAACCCCAAACCTATAACCTAAATCCATTCTCAATTCCCTAAAGCTATAACCTATAACCTAACCCTAACCCTAAACCTTAACCTTAACCTTAACTTATAACCTTTACTTACAACCTTAACCTAAACTTACAACCTATACTTATAACATAAACCTAAACCTAAACCTATTCTTATAACATAGACCTAAACCTAAACCTTTACCTATAACCTAAACCTAGACTTATAACCTTAACCTAAACCTATTCTCAAATCCCAAAACCTATACGTATAACTTAAGCCTAGACCTTGACCTTAACCTTAATCTATAACCTATACTTGTAACCTATAACCTAAACCTATACCTATAACCTATATTTATATCCTTAGCCTAAACTTATAACCTTAACCTAAATCTATTCTCAAATCTCAAAACCTATACTTATAACATAAACCTAAACCTAAACCTATAACCTATAACCTAAAACCTAAACCCAAACCTAAACCCGATCCTGAACACGAACCCGATTTCCTAAACCTAAACCTTAACCTACAACACATATTTATAACCTTAACCTAAACCTATTCTCAAATCCCAAAACCTTAACCTATAACCTAAACTTATAACCTATACTTAACCTATACTTATAAACTTAAACTAGACCTATACTTATAACCTATAACCTAGACCTATGCCTATACCCTAAACCTAAACCTTAACCTATAACCTAAACCTATACTTATAACCTTAACCTAAACCTATTCTCAAATCCCAAAACTTATACTCATAACCTAAACCTAGACCTTAACCTTAACCTATAACCTCTACTTATAACCTTAACCTAAACTTACAACCTTAACCTAAACCTAAACCTTAACCTAAATTCAAATCCCTAAACCTTAACCTATAACCCAACCTAAACCTATACTTAGAACCTATAACCTAAACCTATGCCTATAACATAAACCTAAACCTTAACCTATAACCTAAACCTATACTTATAACCTTAACCTAAACCTATTCTCAAATCCCAAAACTTATACTTATAACCTAAACCTAGACCTTAACCTTAGCCTATAACCTCTACTTATAACCTTAACCTAAACTTACAACCTTAACCTAAACCTAAACCTAAACCTTAACCTAAACTCAAATCCCTAAACCTTAACCTATAAACCTAAACCTATACATATAACTTAAACCTATTCTCAAATCCCAAAACCTATAACTTAAACCTAACCCTTCCCTAAACCTATACCTATAACCAAAACCTATAACCAAAACCTATAACCTTAACCTTAACCTAAACCTAAACCTAAAACCTAAATGTATTCTCAAATCCCTAAACCTAAACCTAAACCTAAACCTCAACCTATTCTCAATTCCCTAAACCTTAACCTATAACCTTAACTTAAACTATAACCTACACTTATAACCTAAAACCTAAATGTATTCTCAAATCCCTAAACCTAAACCTACACCTAATCCTAATCTCAATTCCTTAACCTAAACCTAGACTTGAAACCCCAAACCTAAAACCGGGTCTCGAACCCAATTTCCTAAACCTAAACCTTAACAACCTATTCTCCATTCCCTAAACCTTAACCTATAACCTAACTTAAACTTATACCTATAACCTATAACCTAAACCTAAACCTTAACCAAAACATATAACCTAAACCTAAACCTATAACCTAAATTATAACATATAACCTAACCTTAACCTAAACCTAAAACCTAAACCTAAGCCTATAAACTAAAACCTAAACCTAAACCTAAAACCTAAATGTATTCTCAAATCCCTAAACCTAAACCTACACCTAATCCTAATCTCAACTCCTTAGCCTAAACATAAACTTCAAAACCCAAACCTTAACCTAAACCCGAACCCGATTTCCTAAACCTAAACCTTAACTTATTCTCAATTCCTTAAACCTATAACCAAAACCTATAACCTAAACCTAAACCTATAACCTAAACTTAAAACCTATAACCTAACCTTAACCTAAACCTAAAACCTAAACCTAAACCTATAACCTAAACCTATAACCTAAATGTATTCTCAAATCCCTAAACCTAAACCTACACCTAATCCTAATCTTAACTCCTTAGCCTAAACATAAACTTCAAAACCCAAACCTAAACCCGAACCCGAACCCGATTTCCTAAACTTAAACCTTAACCCATTCTCAATTCCCTAAACCTATAACCTATAACCTATAACCTAAACTTAACCTAAACATATAACCTAAACCTAAACCAAAACCAAAACCTATAACCTTAACCTATAACCTAAACCTTAACCTATAACCTATAACCCAATAACCTAAACTTATAACCTTAACCTAAACCTAAAACCAAAACCTAAACCTATAACCTAAACCAAAACCTAAACCTAAACCCTAAATGTATTCTCAAATCCCTAAACCTAAACCTACACCTAATCCTAATTTCAACTCCCTAACCTAAACCTAAAGTTAAACTTGAAAACCCAAACCTAAACCCGATCCCGAACCCGAACCCAAATTCCTAAACCTAAACCTAAACCTTAACCTATTCTCAATTCCCTAAAGCTATAACCTATAACCTATAACATAAACCTAACCTAAACCTATAACCTTAACCTAAACCTAAAACCTAAACCTAAACCTAAACCTAAACCTAAATCGTAAATGTATTCTTAAATCCCCAAACCTAAACTTACACCTAATCCTAATCTCAACT
This sequence comes from Magnolia changhungtana, assembly GCA_030180095.1. NCBI lineage: Eukaryota > Viridiplantae > Streptophyta > Magnoliopsida > Magnoliales > Magnoliaceae > Magnolia > Magnolia changhungtana. Next base: position 1,410,716 of record JASAUF010000024.1, read on the forward strand.
CCCAAACCTAAACCTAAACCTAAACTTGAAAACCCAAACCTAAACCCAATCCCGAACCCGAACCCGAACCCAATTTCCTAAACCTAAACCTTAACCTATTCTCAATTCCCTAAAGCTATAACCTATAAACTAACTTAAACCTAAACCTATAACCGACACTTATAACCTAAACCTAAACCTATAACCTAAGCCCATAACCTAAATGTATTCTCAAATCCCTAAACCTACACCTAATCCTAATCTCAACTCCTTAACCTAAACCTAAACTTGAAACCACAAACCTAAACATGAACCTGAACCCGATTTCCTAAACCTAAACCTTAACCTATTCTCATTCCCTAAACCTTAACCTATAACCTAACTTAAACCTAAACCTAAACCTATAACTTACACTTATAACCTAAACCTAAACCTATAACCTAAACGTATTCTCAAATCCCTAAACCTAAACCTACACCTAATCCTAATCTCAACTCCCTAACTTAAACCTAAACCTAAACTTGAAAACTGAAACCTAAACCCGATACTGAACCCGAACCAGAACTTGATTTCTTAAACCTAAACCTTAACCTATTCTCAATTCCCTAAAGCTATAACCTATAACCTATAACCTAAACATAAACCTAAACCTATAACCTAAACCTAAACCTTAACCTAAACCTAAATCTAAACCTTTAACCTTAACCAAAACCAAAACCAAAACCTATAACCTAAACCTTAACCTATAACCCATAACCTATAACCTAAACTTGTAACCTATAACTTAACCCTAATCTAAACCTAAAACCTAAACCTAAACCTATAAGTGTAGGTTATAGGTTTAGGTTAAGGTTGTTTTTCTTTTCATTTGTTTTTTTTCCATAAGATTGTTTGTGTTTGGATGGATGCAGTTTATGTTTGGATAAATGTAGTTTAAGTCTGGATGAATTTATGTAGTTTGGGTTTAGATGGATGTGAATGTGAATATGATGAAATATATTATATAACAGGTGTATATCAGGAAGAATATGATGAATTATATTCTATAGGTATATATCAGGAAATTTGAGATGGAATATTTTTTTTTTAAAAAAAGAGACTTTTACCTACGAAATATTTCGTAGGTAAAAGTCTCATTAACGTTTTTTAGCTACGAAAATGTTCATACCTAAAAGTAACTCTTTCAAATAATGGCAGCCTTTAGCGACGAAACGTTTCGTCACTAAAAGTCACATCCAAGATTTTTAGCTACGAAATGTTTCGTAGCTAAAAGTAATCCATTCAAAATTTTGAAAGGGTTCAAAGACTTTTAGTGATGAAACTTTCCGTTGCTAAAAGTAATTTCGAAAAAGTGGTTGCAGCCTTTAGGGACAAATATTTGCATTGCTAAAAGTCTCAGCCACATTTTTTAGCTACGAAAATTATCGTAGGTAAAACCAACCATTCGAATTTAAAAAAAAAAAAAAAAAAAATTTGTTTGCAGCTTTTGGCGATGAACATTTTCGTCGCTAAACGTCTGTTCCATGATTTTTAGCTACGAAATTTTTCGTAGCTAAAAGTAATCCATTCGATTTTTTTGAAAATTTGTTTGAAGGTTTTGGCGATGAAATGTTTCGTTGCTAAAAGTCTGTTTTATGATTTTTAGCTACGAAAATTGTCATAGCTAAAAGTAATCGATTCAAATGTTTGGAATAATTGTTTGGAGTCTTTCATGACGACAAATTTCGTCGCTACAAGTCTACTCCATGATTTTTAGCTACGAAAATTTTCGTAACTAAAAGTAATCCATTCGATTTTTTTGAAAATTTGTTTGCAGTCTTTGGTGATGAAAATTGTCGTTGCTAAAAATTTGTTCCATGATTTTTAGCAACGAAAATTTTCGTAGCTAAAAGTAATCGAATCGAATAGTTGGAAAAATTGTTTGCAGCCTTTAGCAACGAAAATTATCATCGCTAAAAGTCTCATCCATGCTTTTTAGCTACGAAAGGTTTCGTAGCTAAAAGTAATTCATTCAAATATTTTGAAAATTTATTTGCGGCCTTTGGCGACGAAAATATTCGTCACTAAAAATGTCACGCACAATTTTTAGCTACGAAAATTTTTGAAGCTAAAAGTAATCCATTCATTTTTTTTAGTGATGAAAATTTTCGTAACTAAAAGTCTCATCCATGATTTTTAGCTGCGAAATTTTTCGTTGCTAAAAATGACTTTTAGCGACGAAAATTTATTTCGTCGCTAAAAACCCTATTTCTTGTAGTGTCTCAGTCCTGAACTGTGGCTACTTTAGCAAGGTCTACAACTATCCCCTCCTTGGACACCACCTGCCCCAGGAACTTCACTTCTTCCTTCCATAGTCGCACTTCTTGTACTGCGCAAACAACTGGTTCTTTCTGAGCGTATTGAAGACGGCTCACAGGTGCTCCTCGTGCTCTTCCCGACTCTTGGAGTATATTAGGATGTCATTTATAAACATGATGACGAATCGGAATAGATACGGCCGAAGCACCCGGTTCATCAAGTCCATGAACACGACCAGTGCATTTGTGAGTCCAAACGATATCACATGGAACTCGTAGTGCCCAAAATTGGTCCTAAAAGCTGTCTTCTGCACGTCCTCATCTCTAACGCTCAACTGGTGATACCCTAACTATAAGTCAATCTTCGAGAAATGTTGTGCCACCTTCAACTGATTGAACAGATCATCTATCTTAGGCAAAGGATACTTGTTCTTCACCGTCACTTGGTTTAACCTGCGATAATCAATACACAATCGCAGTGATCCATCCTTCTTCTTCACAAACAACACAGGCGCTCCCCAAGGAGATACACTTGGTCGTATAAAGCTTGCATCCAACAGAACATCGATATGTTTCCTCAGCTCTTTCATCTCACACGGAGGCATGCGATACATGGGTAATGAAATGGGTGTCGCACCAGGCACAAGATCAATGGTAAAATCGATCTCGCGCGGAGGAGGTAACCCGGGTATGGTCAAGAGCACGTCCGCGAAATCCTAAACTACTGGCTTGTTCCCCAATGTCAGACCATCAACATACTCTAACAAGGTAGCGTAGCAACTGATGCAATAATATCAACTGACCTGCACTGGGAATATAAAGGTCGCGCCCTCAGGTCCATGGGCTGTCACCACCATATCATCACAATCGATCTCTGCCCTCATCTTCGTCAGCCAATCCATACTGAGAATGACGTCATAATGACACAATGGAGCGACCATAAGGTCAACAAGCACTATTCTGCTCCCCTTGGTCTATAGAACAACCCTTACACATCTTGGTAGAGTCTGAGAAAGTCCCTGTGGCGTTAAGGAGTCTCAACCCAACCATAGGACTAATTTCCAACCCAAGTCGCTTGTCTGTTGTGCATGACACGATAGAGATAGTGGACCCGGTGTCCACCAATAAAAAGACTAGAGTACCTTGGACGTGATTTGTGACTTCGAAAGCCATAGTGCTGTAGGTGCTGTCTCAGATGCCTCAGCTATAAGTGAGTGCACACGAGCCTGCTGAGAACGGTTTAGCTGTGGTACCATTGGTCGCTGAGGTGACCTAAATTGAGGTGCAAGTGGCCGGAAAGATGGATGTGCTGGTATTGACCGTAGAGGTGGAGTTGAGAGAGGTGGTGGCATCTGACGGTTGATCCTCTGAGGGGGAGTAAAGTCGTTGTCCCTCATCCTGGTGAAACAGTACATGTCAGCATGGCCCGACCTCTAGCAGTAGGTGCACCATATATCAGGTCACCTCAGATGTGTCGGTGGAGCCGTAAGCCTACGAGGCGAGTCAATACGGGGCCTTTTGCTGAGGAACGGCCTTCTCGGTAACTCTGGACGCGGCGTAGGGACCATAGGCACATGTGTATGGGATAATCTGTCCCCATCCTGCTTCGCTCTCAAAGACATGCCCACTAGCTCAGCATAGGTGGATATGCTAGTGCAACACATCTTCGAGCGTATCTCAGGTTGCAGACCCTCAGAAAATCGTTGCATCCTCATCGGCTAATCTACCAATATCAGGGGAGCATATCTAGCTAGCTTCGTGAACCGGTTCTCATACTCTGCCACACTTATCCCTCCCTGACGAAGGCGAAGAAACTCACTCTCCTTCTCATGACGATAAGTGAGGGGAAAGTACTTCTCATGGAAGCGGGTCTCAAAAGCTGCCCACGTCCATACATATCCAACGGCAATAGTCCGAAGGACACTGTCCCACCAGAGGCTGGCATCCTTCTCGAACATATAGGTGACCAGCTCCACCTACTCTGCCTTAGTGCAGTGCAACGGCTTCAGCATCTTAGAGATGCAGTTGAGGCAATACTCGGCCCCCTTGGGTCTGTGAGTACCCACAAGCGTCAGAGGTCAAAAGCGCTGGAATTGCTCAAATAGGCCGCTAGCGCTCATATTACCAGCAGGCTGCACAAGAAGTGCAGGTGGAACCACACCCATGCTCTCGGCAAAGACCCCTACGAGGGTGGCCGAAAACTGTTGTTGCTGCTGTTGTTGTTGCTACTGCTGCTGTTGCTGCTGCATCAAGAGCATCATCTGCTCCAACCTATCAGTAGGAGGAACCGACTGAGGCATGTCTCGTGTCGAAGAAGACGTCTGGTTCTTCTGAGGAACCGGTGGTGCGACAGGTGCTGGCCCATTTGTGGGGCCAGTGGCCGGCTGAGAATCCGGCATAGTGTCGTGAGTCAGTTCCAAACTGGGGTCCGTCGGCTATCGCTTAGGGGAGGTGCCCCGTCAAACGAGTCGCCTAATGTGAGATATGTCGTATTTCGTGTGGCCTTAGGTGGTACCCCTACATACAACATAGGGTGCAACCCATGTCAAATTCAGCACAATATCACACTCGCATACACACATCATTCACATTTCGAACCCAAAGGATCTTCATGCATTTCATTTACCAAAATTGTCACAATACATGAGATGTGGTATTACATGGATCATGACAGAAGATGCATGTAAGCTAATCTAAGCAAGGTTCACACACACTAAAACCTACAACTACTCTACCACATTACTAAGCCTATCAAGGCTATACATAAAAACAAGGCAAACAAGTAACAAAGTAAATTAAAAGACGACTGCGAGCATGACTAGTCGTCTGAATCAGGTGATGGAGGAGGTGCACCCTTATCCTGCATGCAGCACAGGATAGCCTTCAAGGTGTGAGACACATTCTTGAATTTCTGCTTCACGAAGGCCCGGGTCTCACCAACCTCTTATCGCAGGGCGGCCTGGCCCTCCTCAAGTCGAGTCAAGTGGGCTTTTATAGCAGCCCGATCACTGCCATGCTCCTGTGTACAGGAGGAGAGCCCTTATCAATGTCTTGGGCCTCCTCTTCTTCTTCATGCTCTCCTTCTTCCTCTATCTCGTTCTCTTCCTCTTCTTCCTCACTCCCCTCATCTTCGCTTTCTGTCTCATCCTCACTCTCATCAAGTCGAGCTTGACGCTCTCGTGGCCCAATCTCCATATTGTTGAGAGTAGTATCGTTGATGAAATGGATCGGCACAGGAAGTTCTGCGCCAAGTCTGTAGACGAATTCACGTGCAAGCCTGTATATAAGTCGACCGAAGGTGAGCTAAACAGACGTCATAGAAGAGCGCACACTCTGCACTATCTGTACTAGTACATACGTAGGCACGCACAGCTTCTCTCCCTGCCCAGCTTGGTACAGAAAGTCTACCATCAGGCGCGTGCACTCGTTACGATTACTCCACCTGGGGTACACATTGTATGTGAAGATGTGATGGAGCAGGCGGAAGTCGTCGGTCATATTGGATGCAATGAGGCTATTGTTTGGATTCCAGTGGGCCAGTTGGCCACAAAGGAATCACGTGCGGCGATCTCTTTCACGTGCACTCTTAAGACTCTTCTCACTAGCATGGACTTCACTAAGAGGCACTCTCATGATTCGGGCTATTAAGCCGACATCAACTGTGGCGTCCCACCTTTCCATGAAAATTTTGAATTACAAGGGCTCCGGCATTGGCTCGTGAATATGGTCATAGAAGGCTCGGACAGTGCCCACATTTGCACAAGACTTACCCTCAAATATGGGGCCCCACCTGGCACCCACTACGCAGTCCATCACCAGATATTCTCCAAAGAGCATCTCATCCACGTGTACTTCAAAAAGGACCCTACGACCCTCAAATCTTCCATGGGACAGATCCACCAGTAGAGCTCTCTCGAGGGGAGCCTAGGGATCGAGATCCTGCTTTGTCCTTATCTCTCGATCGATACTTATACCTACGGCGGTGCTTTTTGGCCTCCTTAAATGAGTAGGGCGGCTAGACTCGACTTTCGTCCGTGGAAGCCCTCTTCTCCCCCATGAAAGAAAGAAGCGTGGAGACAGCGAAAATAGCGGTGACAAGCTCAAAAAGAGACATTGAAATGAAATAATGTGGAGGGATAGGATGGGTTGGTGGACTTTGAGATTTTCGAGACACAAAAGAGTGTTTGTGTACTCAAATGAGAGGGATTAAGGGAGGTATATAGTTGTGGAAGATGGATTTGAGAGAAATAATGGAAGGTGGGTATACAATGAAGAAGATATGAGGATGGAGGGGTGAATTTGAGAGAGAAAAATGGGTTTTTGAGAAAAAGGAAAGCTTAGAGTTAGGTGGGGGTTGGAATGAAGAAAATGAAAGAAATAAAAGGGGTCCCATGCAATTTCGTGGGCCCCATAGCAGCAGACAACTGTCGGCTCGCGCCAGACCGACAAGCTCTGACGACCCGACCGGTGAGGCCTCACCGATCTGGCAATGCCATCACCAGTCCCTAGACAATCTGGTGATGGCTCGACCCAGGGACGATGTCACCCCACCCCCCCCCCCCCCCCCGATTTGCACTATTTGGGCCCCCAGACTCCGTTTGAGTCGTTTTGGGTTCCAGCTCGCATATATTTGCTCTTTTCAGTTTGTTCGAGTGTGAGATCCATCAATTCATCATCTAAACTCATCGGTTGACGGTCCAGGAAAGATCTGTGGTCACCACGCATGATCTTGAATGCGTACGGGCCCCGATTTCAACAGTCAGTTTCACCTGGTGGCTAAACTGGGAGTCCTATGATCATTTCTACATTTCGTCATACCCTCCTAAGTCAAAGTACGTCAGTGTACGTTGTGTTAACATAACCTAGGTCCAGTTTAATCTAAATCATGCTCTAATACCAACTTGTAATGCCTTAAAAATCGGGAGTCGATCAGGAGCCTAACTCCCGAGTTCCAACACATCACTTATGTAACATAGATAATGATGATAAAATGTTGTCCGTATTAGTGCATTAAATATGAGTGGGATTATACCAAAACAACATATCATACTCCAGAGACATTGAATTGTGCAAGCGGAAGACTATAGTAAGTATATAAAACATATAAGTGATTGTAAGTCTCCTAAATATGATCATGTTACCAAGTCAATTAATTACATGTAAAGTTTCCTGTAACGCCTTGAAAATCGGGGGTCGAGTAGCAACTCAACACCCGAGTTCCAAAACATCACTTATACAATATAAATGCTTATGATTGAATGTTGTCTGTATTAGTGCAATAATCAGAGTGGGATTATACCAAAACAATAATTTATACTCCAGATCAAGTTATAAAATGCAAGCGGAAGACTGAAAGATGTATATAAATGTATATAAAGCCAGAAACGGTCACAATCGGTCTCCAGAGTATGAACACCTTACTGAGTCACCATATACATGTATTAGTTTCAAAAATAAAATGCCAAAAAAATGGTACAACTATAATGGTAAACCTTGTAGCCCCATCATCTGAATGGCCTAAGCGAAGCCTCCAAAGAACTGCATGTAGGAGAACTCATCCTGATCATCAAAGTAATCAGGCTCAACCTGATGCGTCTCATCGATACCCGCATCTAAGACAGAGTCTGGTGGGTGTCCAGAACACCGTCCCATAACGTGGGAGTGAATAGCTAACTCAGTGGAACAATAAAGCATAGGTTAACATGTTATCAATTCAGTCAAGCAATAATGATAAAGCAGTACAATCAAACACTCCTAAATACTCTTATTATTGCAAGTATGAAATGCAGTCATGATGCATGCCCTCGCCAATGCTCCCTTGTGCGACACCATTATACATCTGCGGCATGCGTTCATCCCTCAATGCTCCACAATGCCAGGCACATGCAGTGCTATGTTATGAACGTGATTACTGAGTTGTTATTAGTCCTTTTCATACAGCAGTATTGGGAAACTAAGGTACCTCCCTTATATCATTCCCAAACAATGATCCATTCTAGGGTCGTCAGTCCTAAATAATCTCATACGATGATGCGGTTCTAGGTCGCTGTAAAGGACTGCCAGGGCTGTTGCATGCACTCGTTACACCGCTCTCCAATCACCTTATCAATACAGGCCTAATTTATACTCTGTTTACTACGGGAAGACTCGTCGCCTCACCGCAGATTTAAAGTATGCTCGAGATCACTACAAAGGGTTGTCAGGGCTCTTACATGCAATCATTACACCACTCCCCCATCACTAAATCAATGTAGGTCGACAGCTCGAATACAGTGCCCCATACCACCGTATTCAACTCACAAGTCTAGGTTGCTCATTGGTCACTATGGGGAGGCACATTGCCCCAGCATAGGCTGATAGCTCGACCATGGTGTCCCATACCACCATGCTCGGCTCATGAGTCTTAGTGGATCAAGGTACCAAGGTTAAGCGGGATTCACTGGTGAGTTGGGTACCTTAGGTTCAAACAGAGGCGTCCATACATGGTGAACATACATCAGCAGATCGAGTTACTTGACGAGCTCGACTAGCACGAGCACACGTTGAGTTGATCGACATGAAGTGTGCAAACACTCCGTGTGGCCTAACCACTACCGACAACTTTAGTACGACTCGGGTTCGTCAAACCCATCTTAAGTGTCGAATAAATCTCAGCCACGAACTCAAGCCTGTTACCAATTGCCTGGACTATATCATAGCCCCAATCACTAACCATAAAGCATATAGAGTAATCAAATTAGAATTAACTAAGTAATTCAAACATGATAACAAGCATATTATAAAACACCACTTAAACAGGAAATTTAAGCACATAGATTTCATAAGTAAATGATTAAACTAAACAACTTGCATGGAGGAAATCATATACATCTCTAAGGTAGTTGAGAATCCTGTCTCAACACCTACCTAAAACACTATCTCTTAAGTACTTACTCATACAAGCATTTTCACAAACACTTAGTTTACACTTATTTAACATACATAACGTATATTAGCCAAAATATCTATTAGGGCGAATCCTTTCGCCGAGTAAGTATTACACATATATATAGCATATACACACAGTACTTAATCATGGTAAACACACTTCCATATTTTATACATATATGGTATTTCTACAAATATACAGAATACACTAAACGCCATAATTTGCATACGTAACGGAATCGCAAAACGAACATTGCATTTTGCATGTGAAATAACACCAGATCATGAATCTATCATTATCTGACATTGAAAGCATTGAAAACCATAACCTAAGCATCTATAGTCTGCACCTTACGCCGTAGAAGCGTAACGAAGTCGATAGAATCTCTAAGTCTTCGTCTACGGTGGCACAATAACCTATAGCATGAATTAAGTCAGCTATCTCGCTACTTGTAACAATTGAAACCCTAGAACAAGTTAGGGTTAGGGTTTTCTTACTTAAGAACGAAGACAGAATCGCCAGAATAACGATTAGACGGTGCTGGCTAAGCACGTATGGTAGCAAGTTAGAGCAACAGGATCTTTCTCCCACTTCTCTCACACTTTTTCTCTATTTACTCTCTCTCTCTCACCTAGGGTTTTCTCAAATTCGTATGGGATGAGAGAGTGAGGGTTTAAGGTCCTTATATAGGTCTAGAACTCACGAAAATAGACTCAGGGCCATGGTATACTTCGGTTATGTCCAAATACGGACTGTTTCGTCTCAACGGAGCACTTCTGGAGCCCCCCTTGAGCCAAAGGTCGGACTTAAGCTCACTGACCTTGGATTTGGGTCGAGTTAAGTTTTCGTTCCAGTCGGGTTCGCAGATCACACGTGGCGGACCAGTTTCAGTTCAACGGTCACTGAAACTCGATGGGTTACAAGTACACGGACATGTATAGTAAATGTTCCCTGATCCGAGGGTGTATTTGGGTCAGATTCCGACGATCTGATTGCTTATATTTGGCCCACAAGCGACAAGTCTCAGATTACTTAAATTAGATTTAATTTCTAAAGAAAACCATGTTTTCTCACACTCCTTGCTTCGGGCTCAAGCGAATAGCCCTGAGACACTATCTGGTTTTGACTTCCGAGATGGTTGTCAAGCCCAGCAAGGCGGTCCTAATTCTATAACCTCGCATTATTCAAAGTTTCGATGTGTGGTCTAGATCTGATACGGAGTTTCGTGATGCTCCCGAGAGCAGCCGGATAATGAGATTGATCCTAGATTTTTGGGTAATGTAGCATCAACGATTCCACAAGTTTTGGGTCTTGCAGATCATATTTAAAGTGATTAGTGCGGATTTCATATGTAATCTAGTTTAACACTAGTTAATCCTCGTCTAATTTCTAAAGGATTTGGTCCTGAGTGATTTCTGCCTGAGGTGGTACTCGGGCCTTTATACGAGATTTTTCGAGTTGTTACAATCTACCCCCTTAAAGAAAAATTTTGTCCTCGAAAGTAGTACCTTTCCGTACTCCTCGAGAAGCTGAGGGTAGTTCTTTCTGACCTCGGATTCTGTCTCTCAGGTAGCTTCCTCCTCTATATGATGCGTCCACAGTACCTTCACGAGTGGAATCACCTTACTGTGCAACACCTGCTCCTTCCTATCTAGGATACGCATCGGACGCAATACATATGTAGCATCCTCGCTCAACTGCACCTGCTCCTAATGGATGATGTATGAAGGATCAGGGATGTATTTCTTTGGCATAGATACATGAAATACGTTGTACACGCCCGCGAGTGGTGTGGGCAAAGCGAGACGATATGCCACCGCTCCCACTCGATCAAGTATCTAAAATGGGCCAATGAACCGCGGCGTAAGCTTCCCCTTCTTCCCAAACCGAAGGACTCCCTTCATAGGGAAAACTCTGAGGAATACATGATCTCCAACCTCATAGTCAAGTGGTCACCGCCTCGTATTGGCATAACTCTTCTGTCTGCTTTAGGCTGTCAAGAGTTGATGCCTGATAATGTCGATCTTCTCTGAGGTCACCTGTACTAATTCTGGGCCAACCAAACTGCGCTCGCTAACCTCTACCCAGCAATGTGGTGCTCTGCAAGGGTGCCCATACAAGGCCTCATAAGGAGCCATGCCAATACTTGCCTAAAAACTGTTGTTGTAGGCGAACTCTACGTACGGGAGGCGGTCATCCCAACTGTCCTTGAAGTCCAAAACATAAGCTCGCAGCATATCTTCTAAAATCTGATTCACCTGCTCTATCTGCCCGTCAATCTAAGGGTGAAATGCGGTACTAAACTTCAACTTCACACCCATCGCTTCCTGGATACGAGTCCAGAAGATAGATGTGAATCGCGTGTCGTGGTCTGACACGATCTCTAAGGGAACACCATGTAAATGTACTATTTCTTTGATGTACAACCTAGCCAAGTCGTTTGCAGAGTTTGTCACTCTGATAGGGAGAAAATGAGCTGATTTGGTCAATCGGTCCACGATCACCCAAATAGAGTCATAACCCTTTCTTGTCTTCGGTAGCCCCGAGATGAAGTCCATAGAGATGAAGTCCCACTTCTATTCAGTTATGGGCATGGGCTAAAGGAGTCCAGGAGGTCGGCAATGCTCGGCCTTAACCTGCTGACACGTGAGACAATGGGAAACATACTCTGGTATATGAACCTTCATATTGTCCCACCAATATGACCGCTTCATATCCTGATACATCTTCGTGCTACCAGGATGCATCATAAGCTTCGATCTGTGGGCAGTCTCGAAAAGCTCATGTCTCAAGTCCTGAATATCTAGGACGCATAGGCGGCCACGGTAGCGTAACCCCCCATCTGCGCCAACTCTCCACTCAGAGTCTACATCATCGCTAGCTTGCTCTCGAAGCCCAGACAACCGCTCGTCGCCCTTCTGGGCCTCGATAATCCAGTCATTAATAAGTAGCCGCACCCGAACATGTGTGACACACTCGAATGGCTCCTCCACTATGAGTTTCTACTCGAAATCCAACACGAACTCCAACATATCCCACTTTGCTATCATTAGTGGAGCCGCAAATGCTATAGCCTTCTTGCGACTCAACGCATCTGCCACAAGGTTGGCCTTGCCAGGATGGTAGAAAACCTCAAACTTGAAGTCCTTCAAGGTCTCCATCCATCGGCGCTGCCTCATATTCAAGTCTCACTAAGTGAATATATACTTAAGGCTCTTGTGGTAGCATAAAAGCTTGAACTCCTCTCCGTAGAGGTAATGTCTCCAGAGCTTCAATTCGAATATGACCGCTGCTAACTCAAGGTCGTGCGTAGGGTAATTCTCCATGTGCTTCCTTAATTATCTCGAGGCATACGCAATCACCCTGTCCTTCTGCATAAGGACATAACCCAAACCAACGCGAGACGCATCAGTATATATAGTGTACTTAACCCCTTGCTCTGGTAATACTCACATAGGGGCGGACGTCAGTCTGTCCTTCAGCTCCTGAAAAGCTGCTTCCGCCTTCTCATTCCAAGCGAACTTCAGATCCTTTCATGTCAACTGTGACAACGGTCTGGCTATCTTCAAGAAGTCTCGAATGAATCGTCGGTAATAGCCTGCTAGGCCCAAAAAACTCCTCACCTCAGTAACTGAACCAGGCTGCTTCCAATCCTGAATGGCGGCTACCTTAGCAAGGTCCACCGCTATCCCTTCCTTGGACACTACATGTCCCAGGAACTTGACTTCCTCCTGCCAGAAGTCACATTTCTTATACTGTGCGAACAATTGGTTCTTCCTCAGAGTATCTAGGACTGCTTGTAAGTGTTCCTTGTGCTCTTCCCGACTCGTGGAGTATATCACTATGTCATCTATAAATACGATGACGAATAGGTATAGAAATGACCGAAATACCTGGTTCATTAAGTCCATGAACACGGCCGGTGCGTTCGTAAGACCGAACGACATTACAAGGAACTCGTAATGCCCAAAACAGGTCCTGAAAGCCGTCTTCTGCACGTCTTCATCCCTAACGCGCAACTGATGATACCCTGACTATAAATCGATCTTCAAAAAATGCTTTGCCCCCTTCAACTGATCAAACAGGTCGTCTATCCTGGGCAAAGGATATTTTTTCTTCATGGTCAACTAGTTCAACCTGCGGTAATCAATACATAACCGTAGCGACCAGTCTTTCTTCTTGATAAACAACACAGGTGCTCCCCAAAGAGACACAGTGGGTCATATGAAGCCCTTCTCTACCAGTCTGTCAATCTGTTTCCTCAATTCCTCCATCTCACATGGAGGCATGCGATACATCGGTAATGAAATGGGTGTCACACCAGGCATAAAATCAATGGTGAAGTCGATCTCGCGCCGAGAAGGCAAACCAGGAATCGTCTCAAACACATCCGCAAAATTCTAAACTATGGGTGTATCCACAAGCGTCGGACCATCAATATTCTTCAGTGAAGAAGCGTAACATCTCAATCGAGAAACGTGACTGACCTGAACAGGGAAAGTAAAAGCTGTGCCCTCTGGTCCGTGGGCTGTAACCATCCTAGTCTTGCAATCGATCTCTGCTCGCATCTCAATGAGCTAGTTCATACCGAAAATGACGTCGTAGTAAACTAGGGGGATGATGATCAGGTCAACCAGTATCGTTCTGCCACCTAAGTCTATCGGGCAGCCCTCACACATACTAGTAACATCAGAGAAAGTCCATGTGGCAGTGATAACCCTCACTCCCTTCATAGGAGCAGTATCCAAACCCAGTCGCTTGACTGCCATGCATGAGATCATAGAGGTAGTGGACCCTGTGTCCACCAATAAGAAGATAGGAATACCTTAGACGTGTGCAGTGACCTCGAAGGCCATAGGTACTGAAGGTGCTGTCTCTGACTCCTCCGCTGCAAGTGCATGAATGCGTGTCTGCTAAGGTCGGTTGGGATGAGGCACCATAGGTCACTGTGGCAGCCTAAAATGAGGTGCAGGTGGTCTGAAGGATGGATGTGCAGGTGCTGTCCATAGTGGTGGAGCCGATAAAGCCTGAGGGTGAGAACGATCAATCTTCTGCGGTGGTGAAAACCCGCTGTCTCTCATCCGTACAAAGCAACTCTCTGCAGGGTGACCCAGTTTCCCGTAGTAAGAACAGGTCACACCTAGACGCCTCATCGGAACTACTGGCACCGCAATCCTGGGAGGAGAGTCAATACGAGGCCTCTTGCCGAGGAATGGCCTACTCTGGATATCTAGTCGTGGCCTAGTAACCATAGGGCCACGAGAGCGTGTCAGTCGCTCTACATCCTGCTCTGCCCGCATAGACATATGTACCAGTTCGGCATAAGAGGATATTATTAGTGCTATGATTTCATATCCCTTTGATTGTCAAATTTTGTAGTGCCAAAACCTATGTCTTGTACTTCTTGTGTTTCTTGTTCGTGACTACACACTGCTTCAAGACAAGATCATGAATGAAGAATGTTTTCAAGACAAGATCATGAATGAAGAATGTTTGCATGTCTTGTCATGGATGAAGTCTACAAGAATAAAAGACTTCAAGTTTCCTTCTAACAAATTCAAGATTAGAAGACTTCATCAAGACAAGTCAAGAAAGTACCAAAGCCGTCAACTCGATTCAAGCTTCTCCTTCAAGATCATCTGAGAATACAGACCTTCAAGACTTCAATGTTCATCTAAAAGGGCCAGGCTATATGCCCTAGAGGGGGGGTGAATAGGGCAATGCTAAATAAAACTTAAAACAACGGAATAATAAAAGATATAAATAACAATGCTGAAATAATAACAATCTCAAAGCATATGAAATATGAGAATGATACTAAATCAGTTATAAGGACAACCTTACACCAAAAACCAATGGCTTATGGTAGGACAACCTGGAAAATCTGAAAATCTGTAACAACCTAGGACTGGTCCTGAGAAACCTAAGACTGGTTGAAGTAAAGCTAGGACTGGTCTTAAGATTTCTAGGACTGGTCTTAGAACAGTCACACCAAGTAAATTAAAATATTTGGATTAAGTATCCAGAATGACCTATCATATAGACCAACCTAAGGTCAATCTAAGGTCAAACAAACCTTGAGTGAGATGGACATTGAAGTCTTGAAGGTCTGTATTCTCAGATGATCTTGAAGTAGAAGCTTGAGTCGAGTTGATGGTCTTTCTCGAGCTTGGTAGATTCTTGACTTGTCTTGATGAAGTCTTCTAATCTTGAACTTGATAGAAACAAACTTGGAGTCTTCTATTGTTGTAGACTTCATTCATGACATGTCTTGTAAGCATTCTTCATTTATGATCTTGTCTTGAAAACATTCTTCATTCATGATCTTGTCTTGAAAACATTCTCCATTCATGATCTTGTCTTGAAGCAGTGTGTAGTCACAAACAAGAAACACAAGAAGTACAAGACATATAGGTTTTGGCACTACAAAATTTGACAACCAAAGGGATATGAAATCATAGCACTAACAATCTCCCCCTTTGTCAAATTTGTGACAAAAACACATTTATAAATATAAGAGTAAAATGAAGAAAGAATCATGAGCCATCAGAGTGAGAAAAAGAAATACTCTACTCCCCCTAAGTGAGTAGAAACAATCAACCATTTTCAAGTAATCACTTTCTCCCTTTCTCCCATTCTCCCCCTTTCCATACTACTCCCCCTTTTTGTCACAAAATGACAAGGGAAGGCCAAAGGAGAGAAGAGAACACCATATGAAGAGTCAAGATTTAATTATCAAATTAGTACAACACTTCAATGTCATCAATCCAAACCATACAACCAAAGTCATCAAACGTAATAATAATATAGTATCCATCATATTCAAACAAAAAAAAAAA
Source organism: Magnolia changhungtana (assembly GCA_030180095.1). Lineage (NCBI taxonomy): Eukaryota > Viridiplantae > Streptophyta > Magnoliopsida > Magnoliales > Magnoliaceae > Magnolia > Magnolia changhungtana. The sequence goes on from JASAUF010000024.1 coordinate 1,426,759, forward strand.
ATAAAAAATCCACCTAATCAGATCCAGATGAAGGAGCAGGGATGGTTGGATCAATCTAATGTAAACCCCTATTAATGCGACGAAAATATTTTCACATATATTTAAATTGCATATCATGGGCTACACTCAGGTTATCAACCTTCTCCTCCAATGCACTTAGACGTGCATCATAACCAAAAGATGGATCGTAATCAGAATCATTTTGGGAGTCAGTTTCAATTTCTTCAAATATATTATCCATATTTATATCAGCCTGTGGAGGAAGATCAAGTAGCTTCTCCTTCATTTCACAAATTTTTCAAGACCTTCACCACCACCTTCATAGAATTGACCTGTGAAGCAAATCCAACTTTATCTTATTTAAATTAGTATTATTGAATAAAAGATGATGAATTGGTGCCTCATTCTCAGGTAAAGCAACGAGCATATTTGTGGCTAAACAAGTCATAAGATAACCAAATGGAATATCACTATGACCGGGATGAAGACAAACGAATGATAAAATGACATATCAAAGAAGGTAAACAGACAACCATGCTTCTGGGACACAACAGAGTACAATACCCGAACCATGAAGGCGATTAACTCGGCTTTTTTATTGCTGGACCGAGGATACACGTTTGAAGTGAAGATTCGGTGCAAAACTCAGACTGGGTAATAAAAATTTTGAAGGGAGCACATTTCCTTTGTGTGTCCAATGCACTTCCATATTGCATAAATCTTGTCAACATTTGTTTTTCTGATTCTGATGGTTTGTCATATAATGTATGAATTGGAATACCTTCATCTTTGACAGGTATATCCATAATACCTGATATCAAATGTCGATCTATCAAAAATTTCCCTTCTCTAAAGCAATTGAGAACGTTAAATTATCAAGGGAAAAATCAGAGATACATGTAACCATAGATTGTACAATGGACTGGTATGCAGGCCCACCCCAAAACAAAATATTAGTCCAGCCAACAGATTCAAAGAGAGGTGTAATCTCAAATTGTTCAATGTGACTGAGACTTACAGGACGCTCAACGATAACTTTACGGTTACGTAACTCCCGTACATCATTAGGATCATCTTCGGGTGACCGAAGGTGCCATCTTGTTATAGATGTAGATCTAGATGAAGATGGACCACGGGATGTTTTCTTTTTCCCTCTAACATCCATTTTCAACAAGATTTACCAAGGACCAAGCACAAAGAACACTAGAAGTGGTGGGTTTCTCTAGATCAGATTTTTAGAGAGGAAACCCTAAACAATCAACAAAAGACGAGATCTAGCTTATGGAATAAACAAATCAAAGCATAGAAAGCATAAATCTTCAATAAAAATGAAGAAAAATGACTTATCTTGAAGAAAATCACGAACTCTCAAGATTGGTCAAGCCACGACTCGTCGAAGGAAGAAAAGGAAATGAAGAACAAAGAGTTTTCCCCAAATTATATGATGCTCACGATCTCTATGACTGGTCGAGTGCAGTCCACGACCGGTCGAGTCAGGACTAGTCGTGTATGGCAAAGGCCGGTCGAGCATCGACAAAAATAAATATTTTTATGCAGAAATTGAAATTTATTCACATAAAAATTTAAAATATAGTACACTATGATGCATGCAGACAAGTATATTCAATTTAAAATGCACATACCAAGATCAAATTTCATTTTAGTAAACCTGCTTTTGTCGAGCGATTTAGTAAATATATCAGCAAGTTGGACATTAGTTGGAATATATTCTAAAGAGATAGCTTTTTCTTCAACTAATTCACGAATGTAATGATACCTAATGTCAATATGCTTGGTACGCGAATGCTGAATTGGATTTTTGGAAATATTGATAGGACTGGAATTATCACAATGTAAGATCATTGAATCTTGATTAATTCCATAATCGCTTAACATGTGTTTCATCAATACGAGTTGTGTACATGCATATCTTGCTGCGATATACTCAGCCTCAGCAGTGGAAAGCGATATTGAACTTTGTTTCTTGCTAAACCAAGAAACCAAACAATTTCCAATGTAAAAACAACCACCACTGGTTGATTTTCTATCATCAATATTACCAGCCCAATCAGCATCAGAATACCCAGCTAATTTAACATTAGTATCAAAAGGATACCAAAGACCCAAATTAGTTGTACTTGCAACATATCTAATAATTCGTTTGACAACAGTAAGATGTGAATCTTTAGGATTAGACTGATATCTCGCACAAATACCAACGCTAAAAGCGATATCAGGTCTACTAGCAGTTAGGTATAATAAACTACCAATCATACTACGATATAGCTTAGGATCTACATCTTTACATGTAGAGTCTTTTGAGAGTCTCAAGGTTGTACTCATAGGAGTATCAAATTTTTTACCATTTTCAAATCCAAACCTTCTAACCAAGTTTGTAGCATACTTGGTTTGAGAAATGAAGATTCCATCAGGTTGTTGTTTTACTTGTAACCCTAGGAAGTAATTTAGTTCACCAACCATGCTCATTTCGAATCTTGATTTCATCAACTCTGCAAACTCAATAGACATGTTAGAATAAGTTGATCCATAAATAATATCGTCTACATAGATTTGAACCATTAAAATCTCATTATTATGTTTCTTAACAAATAGCGTCTTATCGACACTTCCCACTTGAAAACTATGACTCAGTAAGAATTTAGTCGATTTTTCATACCATGCCCTGGGCGCTTGTTTCAGACCATAGAGAGCCTTTTTGAAACGAAATACATGATCAGAAAGCTTGGGGTCTTTAAACCCTGAGGGTTGTTCTACATAAACTTCTTCATGTAAATCGCCATTTAAGAAGGCACTCTTTACATCCATCTGATAAATTTTAAACTTTCTAAAGCAAGCGATGGAAATAAAAAGTCGATAGATTCAAGGTGAGCGACCGGAGCAAAGGTTTCATCGTAATCGATGCCTTCAATCTGAGTGTACCCTGTACAACAACCAGTCTAGCCTTGTTTCATATAACATTTCCAAGTTCATCAGACTTATTTTTAAAGATCCATTTTGTTCCAATAATGTGTTTATCTTTAGGTCTAGGAACAAGATACCAGACATCATTACGAACAAATTGATTAAGTTCATCCTGCATAGCTACTATCCAATTTTCGTCAGAAAGAGCTTCTTTTACATTGACCGGTTTTATTTGGGATGTAAAACAAACATAATTGCATATGTTTTCAAGTTGTTTGTGTGTACGAACTCCAGTGAGAGGATTTCCAAGGATTTGATTAGTTGGATGATCTTTGACAGTCCTAGGTTCAGATTGAGATGAAGAGGTATCTTGATTTTCAATTATAAGAATTTTATCATCATCTAAACTCGGAGCAGGTGTATTCAAATGATCATCAATGACCACATTGATGGACTCTTGAATCACACCTGTTCTTTTATTTAGAACCCTATAGGCTCGACTGTTTAAGGAATATCCAAGGAAAATACCTTCATCACTCTTCGTATCAAAATTTCTCAAATTTTCACGATCTCGTAAAATGTAACACTTACAGCCAAAAATTCGAAAGTATTTGACAGTAGGTTTCTTTTCAAACCATAACTCATAAGCAGTCTTATTTTCATATTTACTAGTATAAACACGATTAATAATGTAGCAAGCAGTATTAATTACTTCGGCCCAAAGATTTTTGGAGAGCTACATACTATTTAACATGACATTAGCCATATCCTGAAGCACTCTATTTGTTCTCTCAACTATACCATTTTGTTGAGGAGTTTTGGGCGCAGAGAATTCATGTGATATTTCCTGATCACTACAGAATTTCTCAAAACTGCTATTTTCGAATTCAGAACCATGATCACTACGGATCTTATAAACTTGAGAACCTTTTTCATTTTGGATTCATTTGATGATCTTCTTTACCTCATCTAGGGTTTCAGATTTGTCTTTTAAGAACGATACCCAAGTGAATCTAGTAAAGTCATCTACGATAACCAAAATATATTTTTTGCCGCCTCGACTCTCCATTCTAGTTGGTCCAATGAGATCCATGTGGAGAAGCTCGAGAGGTCTGGATGTGGTATTGGAGTTCACTTTCTTGTGAGAGCTCATAATTTGTTTGCCCAACTGGCATTCACCATATATTTGTCTACTTTTTGTAATTTGGGTAGACCTCTTATAAGTTCTCTTTTGCTCATTCTAAATAAGTTCCGGTAGTGTACATGTCCAAGGCATTTATGCCATAATTCAATCTCATCAGTATGGACCATGTAACACGATTGAGTAGATGAGCTTGCATTACTAACGATGTAGCAGTTTTCAGAAGTTCTGCGACCAGTTAATATAACAGAACCCTCTTTATTAACAATCTCACAACCTTGATTAGAAAACTTTACATTATGATTGTTGTCGCATTTCTGAGATATACTCAGTAGGTTGTGTTTCAAGCCCTCAACATATAATACATTTTTAAATAAGGGAAGGTTATAAAGCTGAACCGTACCTTGGCCAATGATTTTGCAATTGCTTCCATCACTAAAAGTGTGACCCATCATCCCTGTCTTTAAGATCGGTGAATAAAGCTTTGTCACTGTCATATGTCCTGGAGCATCCCTTTGTCAAGGTACCACTTTGAATGGCTTGTCGCTTTGAAAGCAAGTGTGGGCAACCAAGCAGTCAACTTTAGGAACCCATTTCAGTACTGTTTTGGGTTTAGGAGTGTAGTTGAACTTTTTCTGTCTATTGTTATATGAATGACCTATAGAGTTAAATTTTAATAGCTCCTTGAGAAGATCAATAATCTTTTCAACCAAAGGATTTTGGTTTTGAAGATTGAAGTTGGCATGGCTATTTTTAGATTTTTGAAAGGTCCTTGAATTTTTGAAAAACCTTGATAAGTATACTTTACTTTTGAGTTCGAAGACTCTCCTTTCACAAACTTAGGAGCAGTATTCTTTTGTTTAGGAGAAGTATTCTTATCATAGCCCAACCCGGATCTATCGCCACATTTTCTCGATCCGGATAATAATTTTTCCAATTTAGGATCACCTTGGGCATATCTCCAAGTGTCTTTTAAACTCAAAAGAGAAGCTACTTCATTTTTGAGTTTCTCGTTCTCGGTTTTCAAATCAACAACTTGGGAGGTTTTGATTTTTAAATCACATTTGGTCTTTTCAAAAAAATCAGAAATATGAGATTTTTCTAAAACAAGAGACTCATAATCTTCTTTAAGTTTAGAAAATTTTTCCTTTTGTAATTTAAGCTTGACAGTAATTTTACAACTCTCCTTATAAAGGGCATTGTATGCATCCTGAAGATCATCTTCATTGTCACAATCACTATTCAGATTCTCTTCGCTAGTTACTTCATCATAATTTGAAAAAGTGACTTTGGCTAGAGTCATAAGGGCTTTAACATCATCTCCCGACTTGTTTTCAGAATCTTCTGATTTCAAAGAGGATTCCGAATCAGATGATTCATCCCAAGTAGCCAACATACTCTTCCTTTTTTATTTGTCCTTTTTAGGACATTTGTTAGCCAAGTGCCCATACTCTTGACAGTTGTAACATTGACTATCTTTCAAAGATTTTCAAGCTCTAGGTTTAGATTGTCTCTTATCGTTTGATTTTTGAAAATCTCCTCTTTTCTTATTTTTCAAAATTTTATAAAACCTTTTTACAAAAAGTGCCATATCATCTTCAGAATTTTCAAAGTCTGAAGTGCTCTCTTGTGGAATATTTTTAGATGACTTGAGAGCAATTGATTTTCCTTTTAGAGCTTTAAAGTTCAATTCATAGGTTTGTAAAGAACCAACTAGTTCCTCAACCCTCATGTTATCCGTATCACGAAGTTCCTGAATCGCGGTTACTTTTGAATTGAACCGTTCAGGAAGTGAGCGTAGTATCTTTGCACATACTTTACTTTCTGGGATTCTATCACCAAGACCCCACATTGAGTTTACAATGTCATTCAATCTAGTGTAGAAGTCCATAAACATTTCATTCTCCTCCATATGAATTTCTTTAAATTTAGTTGTGAGGAGTTGGACTTTAGATTTCTTGACAATTGATGTACCCTCGTGTGTCATTTCTAAAAGATCACATGCTTGTTTAGCATTTTCACATGAGATGATTCTTTTGAATTCATCTGGTGACAATGCACAAGTAATTGCATTTAATGCTTTTGCATTGGCACTACTCTTACTTTTCTGAAGTGTGGTCCAAAGAGCATAAGATATTACTTTCATTGATTTTGAACCATCTTCATCAGTTACTTCAGTGATAGGTAGTTTCCATCTGTTTACTGTGGCCAGCCACACACTTTCATCCATGGATTTGAGAAAGATTCTCATCCTTGCTTTCCAATAGGCATAGTTTGTGCCATTAAAGGGTGGTGGCCTAGTGACAGATAGGCTTTCAAAATTTGACATCTTAATATAGCTTAGATCGTTAGCTCAGAAATAAATCCAATAAATAAGCAATAAGCACGAGCTATTAGGCTCTGATACCACTTGAAAGGGCCAAGCTATATGCCCTAGAGGGGGGTGAATAGGGCAATGCCAAATAAAACTTAAAACAGCGGAATAATAAAAGATATAAATAACAATGCTGAAATAATAACAATCTCAAAGCATATGAAATATGAGAATGATACTAAATCAATTCTAAGGACAACCTTACACCAAAAACCAATGGCTTATGGTAGGACAACCTAGAAAATCCGAAAATCTGTAACAACCTAGGACTGGTCCTGAGAAACCTAAGACTGGTCGAAGCAAAGCTAGGACTGGTCTTAAGATTTCTAGGACTAGTCTTAGAACAGTCACACTAAGTAAATTAAAATATTTGGATTAAGTATCCAGAATGACCTATCATATAGACCAACCTTGTTTCGACAAGGAAACAAATGTATTTGATTTGGGAGAATCATCTTATTCAAACATAACAATGAAATAGTTATAAAGACAACCGTCATATTTTATTGATTCTGAATTCATTTGCATCCTCTGGTATCCCTTGATTCTAAGATAGCTTACAAAGAACTCATTACAAATGTCAATTATTATAGCTAAATATAATTTTCGGCAGCATAATGGCAATGATCTCAATCATCTCCAATGACTTAGGAGGAATAGACAAGTCAATCAACAAGTCTTCAAGAGAACGAAGATTTTCGCACATATAACGGTCTTATTTTGGTCATCTCCGAAACTTAGGAGGAATACGTCTCTTTGTTGATGAGATCTTGAAGCTTTGAGGACTCTAACTATTCCGGAGTTTTTCAACCCATTCTTTGAGTAAAATCTGCTATCAATAGGTTTACTGGTCCACAAGAAGAACGATTGATAGTGGACTTGGTCCGATGAAACCATAAGAAAACTCGTTGCCTTGAAAGCTCATGATCCCTAAACTTCTGAGTCAAACTCCTTCGCTGCGACGGTCCAAGAAGTCGAGTCCATACTTAATCTGGGTCAATGCGAATGTTTCTCTTTCGTCTTTTCTTCACTTCTAAAATCTTGAACCCCTTTTGAGGGAAGGAACGGGGTATTTATAGACATTTTCACCAGTGAAAATCTCAGATCTGGTCGATGTGGGATAAAAAATATCATTCAATCCATTTTAATTCACCGTTTATGAACTTTTGCGGACACGCTCATCAATATACTTTGCGGTCTCGCGCACAAAACCCTTAATCTCGCAAACTATCTTAGAATCTTTTTACTTTGCGTCATGATCCTTCAGACTTTCCTTCACTTTCATGACTCCGTAAAGTAGTCTTCATTCGATATTTCTTGATTCTTCAGTCAGCTTTCTTGATCTTTCTCTTCTTCACTTCTTTGCTATTTTTATGCCTCAACAAACCTAAGGTCAATCTAAGGTCAAACAAACCTTAAGTGAGATGGACATTGAAGTCTTGAAGGTCTGTATTCTCAGATGATCTTGAAGTAGAAGCTTGAGTCGAGTTGATGGTCTTTCTCGAGCTTGGTAGATTCTTGACTTGTCTTAATGAAGTCTTCTAATCTTGAACTTGATAGAAACAAACTTAGAGTCTTCTATTGTTGTAGACTTCATTCATGACATGTCTTGCAAGCATTCTTCATTTATGATCTTGTCTTGAAAACATTCTTCATTCATGATCTTGTCTTGAAAACATTCTTCATTCATGATCTTGTCTTGAAGCAGTGTGTAGTCACAAACAAGAAACACAAGAAGTACAAGACATATAGGTTTTGGCACTACAAAATTTGACAACCAAAGGGATATGAAATCATAGCACTAACATCATCTCACTTCAAGGTTTGTTTGACCTTAGATTGACCTTAGGTTAGTCTGTATGATAGGTCATTCTGGATACATAATCTGAATATTTTAATATGCTTGTTATGATTGTTCTAAGACTAGTCCTAGAAATCTTAAGACCAGTCCTAGCTTTGATTCGACCAGTTTTAGGTTTCTCAGGACCAGTCCTAGGTTGTTACAAATTTTCAGATTTTCCTGGTTGTCCTTCGACCAGTCCTGGACTTGCTTCGACCAGTCCTGGGAAGTTCTACGACTCCTCCTTCGACCAGTCGTAGTCCTACGACTCGAACTCCAGCGACCTATCTATGGTCCTACGACCAGTCGTAGGTGACTCACGACCAGTTGTAGGAGGCCCACGACCGATCGTAGGTTACCTAAGACCAGTCGTGAGAACATCTAATCTAATCCCGCCGAAATCTTTCAAAATCTTTGATGCTACGACCAGTCCTAGGGATCCTAAGACCAGTCGAAGATGGGATTTTTCAGGCTATAAATAATCCACGAATTTCAGAGATTAGACATTCCATTCCATTCCATTCAATTCAAGCGATTTAAGGCTATACTCTGAGATAAGTTGTGATTATTTTTTAAGCTATTGTGCATATTTAATATTCCTTTTGATAGCATTATTCTATTGTGCTTCTGATCCACATTCTAATCTCATTTAGAAAAGAGGAATTTGTGACATTCCTTCTTCTGGGATCAAAATCACATAGACCTTGCTCTTCTTGATTTAATCTAAAATCAATTAGACATAGAACCTTTCTTTAAGTGAGTATTGGATATTGAACAACGTATCATACATCTACTTCGATTGGTTCTACTGGGCTACTTCAAAAGGAGATCCAGGTATTTTACTTTGTAATTTACCTTCTCTGGTTTTATTTGAGATTTGCCAGAAAAATCTCATTGTATTGGTTATCTGAGGAGAGCCAGAAAACTCAGATTGTGGGGGTTTTTGGATTGTGTAAGCCTGAGATAAAAAGACACAATTGTGAAGGTTTTGGGTGAACTTGTGAAAACCTATTTTTGAGAGTGCATGCTAATATCCCCTGTGTGAGGATATTAGGAGTAGAGTAGCATTCTGTGTGGCTGTTGCCTAACAGTTGGTGAGCACACAGGCGAACCACTATATATCGTTGTGTTGTGGATGTGCTTGATTTCTTTATTCATTTATTCCTTCATTATTGTGGATTGCTTTTGTGGATGAATATTGTAATTTTCATTTCAAGCAAGTGTGGTTGAATGGTGTAATAACTTAGGATTTATTTCTGTAAGTTATTCTTGATTTAGTTTCCATATCATTTGTGATTGCTAGATTGTTCTAGAAATGAGGTTGTCCTACCATAAGCCATTGGTTTTTGGTGTAAGGTTCTCCTTAGAACTGATTTAGTATCATTCTCATATTTCATGTGCTTTGAGATTGTTATTATTTCAGCATTGTTATTTATATCTTTTATTATTCCGCTGTTTTAAGTTTTATTTTGCATTGCCCTATTCACCCCCTCCCCCTCTAGGGCATATAGCTAGGCCCTTTCAAGTGGTATCAGAGCTAAGTTGCTCGTGCTTATTGCTTATTTATTGGATTTATTTCCTGAGCTAACGATCTAAGCTATATTAAGATGTCAAATTTTGATAGCCTATCTGTCACTAGGCCACCACCCTTTAATGGCACAAACTATGCCTATTGGAAAGAAAGGATGAGAATCTTTCTCAAATCCATGGATGAAAGTGTGTGGCTGGCCACAGTGAACGGATGGAAACTACCTATCACTGAAGTAACTGATGAAGATGGTTCAAAATCAATTAAAGTAATATCTTATGCCCTTTGGACCACACTTTAGAATAGTGAGAGTAGTGCCAATGCAAAAGAACTAAATGCAATTACTTGTGCATTGTCACCAGATGAATTTAAAAGAATTATCTCATGTGAAAATGCTAAACAAGCATGGGATCTTTTAGAAATGACACACGGGGGTACATCTATTGTCAAGAAATCTAAAGTCCAACTCCTCTCAACTAAATTTGAAGAAATTCATATGGAGGAGAATGAAATGTTTATGGACTTCTACACTAGATTGAATGACATTGTAAACTCAATGTGGGGTCTCAGTGATAGAATCCCAGAAAGTAAAGTGTGTGCAAAGATACTACGCTCACTTCCTGAACGTTTCAATTCAAAAGTAACCGCGATTCAGGAACTTCGTGATACGGATAACATGAGGGTTGAGGAACTAGTTGGTTCTTTACAGACCTACGAATTGAACTTTAAAGGTCCAAAAGGAAAATTAATTGCTCTTAAATCATCTAAAAATATTCCACAAGAGAGCACTTCAGACTTTGAAAATTAGAAGATGATATGGCACTTTTTGTAAAAGGTTTTATAAAATTTTAAAAATAAGAAAAAAGTAGATTTTCAAAAATCAAACGATAAGAGACAATCTAAACCTAGAGCTCGAAAATCTTTGAAAGATAGTCAATGTTACAACTGTCAAGAGTATGGGCACTTGGCTAACAAATGTCCTAAAAAGGATAAATAAAAAAGGAAGAGTATGTTGGCTACTTGGGATGAATCATCTGATTCGGAATCCTCTTTGAAATCAGAAGATTCTAAAAACAAGTCGGGAGATGATATTAAAGCCCTTATGACTCTAGCCAAAGTCACTTTTTCAGATTATGATGAAGTAACTAGCGAAGAGAATCTGAATAGTGATTGCGACAATGAAGAAGATCTTTAGGATGCATACAATGCCCTTTATAAGGAGAGTTGTAAAATTGCTGTCAAGCTTAAATTACAAAAGGAAAAATTTTCTAAACTTAAAGAAGATTATGAGTCTCTTGTTTTAGAAAAATCTCATATTTCTGATTTTTTTAAAAAAGACCAAATGTGATTTAAAAATCAAAACCTCCCAAGTTGATGAATTGAAATCCGAGAACGAGAAACTCAAAAATGAAGTAGCTTCTCTTTTGAGTTTGAAAGACACTTGGAGATATGCCCAAGGTGATCCTAAATTAGAAAAATTGTTATCCGGATCAAGAAAATGTGGCGATCGATCCGGGTTGGGCTATGATAAGAATACCTCTCCTAAATAAAAGAATACTGCTCCTAAGTTTGTGAAAGGAGAGTCTTCAAACTCAAAAGTAAAGAATACTTATCAAGGTCTTCCAAAAAATTCGAGGACCCTTCAAAAACCTAAAAATAGCCATGCCAACTTCAATCTTCAAAACTGAAATCCTTTGGTTAAAAAGATTATTGATCTTCTCAAGGAGCTATTGAAATTTAACTCTATAGGTCATTCATATAACAACAGATAGAAAAAGTCCAACTACACTCCTAAACCCAAAACAGTACTAAAATGAGTTCCTAAAGTTGGCTGCTTGGTTGCCCACACTACTTTCAAAGCTACAAGCCATTCAAAGTGGTACCTAGACAGTGGTTGCTCCAGGCGTATGACAGGCGACAAAGCTTTATTCATCGATCTAAAAGATAGGACTGATGGGTCACTCACTTTTGGCGATGGAAGCAATTGCAAAATCATTAGCCAAGGTACGGTTCAGCTTTATAACCTTCCCTTATTTAAAAATGTTTTATATGTTGAGGGCTTGAAACACAACCTACTGAGTATATCTCTGATATGCGACAACAACCATAATGTAAAGTTTTTCTAATCAAGGTTGTGAGATTATTAATAAAGAGGGTTCTGTTATATTAACTAGTCGCAGAACTTCTGAAAACTGCTACATTGTTAGTGATGCTAGCACATCTACTCAATCGTGTTACATGGTCCATACTGATGAGACTGAGTTATGGCATAAACGCCTTGGACATGTACACTACTGGAACTTGTTTAGATTGAGCAAAAGAGAACTTATAAGAGGTCTACCCAAATTATAAAAAGTAGACAAAATATGTGGTGAATGCCAGTTGGGCAAACAGATTAGGAGCTCTCACAAGAAAGTGAACTCCAATACCATATCTAGACCTCTCAAGCTTCTCCACGTGGATCTCATTGGACCAACCAGAACGGAGAGTCGAGGTGGCAAAAAATACATCTTGGTTATCGTAGATGACTTTACTAGATTCACTTGGGTATCATTCTTAAAAGACAAATCTGAAACCCTAGATGAAGTAAAGAAGATCATCAAACGAATCCAAAATGAAAAAGGTTCTCAAGTTTATAAGATCCGTAGTGATCATGGATCTGAATTCGAAAATAGTAGTTTTGAGAAATTCTGTAGCGATCAGGGAATATCACATGAATTCTCTGCGCCCAAAACTCCTCAACAAAATGGTATAGTTGAGAGAAAAAATAGAGTGCTTCAGGATATGGCTAATGTCATGATGAATAGTATGAAGCTCTCCAAAAATCTTTGGGCTGAAGCAATTAATACTGCCTGCTACATTATTAATCGTGTTTATACTAGTAAATCTGAAAATAAGACTGCTTATGAGTTGTGGTTCAAAAAGAAACCTACTGTCAAATACTTTCGAATTTTTGGCAGTAAGTGTTACATTTTACGCGGTCGTGAAAATTTGGGAAAATTTGATACGAAGAGTGATGAAGGTATTTTTCTTAGATATTCCTTAAACAGCCGAGCCTATAGGGTTCTAAATAAAAGAACAGGTGTGATTCAAGAGTCCATCAATGTGGTCATTGATGATCATTTGAATACACTTGCTCCGAGTTCAGATGATGATGAAATTCTTATAATCGACAATCAAGATACCTCTTCATCTCAATCTGAACCTAGGATTGTCAAAGATCATCCAACCAATCAAATCCTTGGAAATCCTCTCATTGGAGTTCGTACACGTAAACAACTTGAAAACATATGTAATTATGTTTGTTTTACATCCCAAATAGAACTGGTCAATGTAAAAGAAGCTCTTTCTGACGAAAATTGGATAGTAGCTATGCAGGATAAACTTAATCAATTTGTTCGTAATGATGTCAGGTATCTTGTTCCTAGACCTAAAGATAAACACATTATTGGAACAAAATGGATCTTTAAAAATAAGTCTGATGAACTTGAAAAATTATACGAAACAAGGCTAGACTGGTTGTACAAGGGTACACTCAGATTGAAGCATCGATTTCGATGAAACCTTTGCTCCAGTCGTTCGCCTTCAATCTATCAAACTTTTTATTTTCATCGCCTTTTTTAGAAAGTTTAAAATTTATCAAATGGTTGTAAAGTGTGCCTTCTTAAATGGCGATTTACATGAAGAAGTTTATGTAGAACAACCCTCAGGGTTTGAAGACCCCAAGCTTTCTGATCATGTATTTCGTCTCAAAAAGGCTCTCTATAGTCTGAAACAAGCGCCCAGGGCATTGTATGAAAAATTGACTAAATTCTTACTTAGTCATAGTTTTCAAGTGGGAAGTGTCGATAAGACGCTATTTGTTAAGAAACATAATAGTGAGATTTCAATGGTTCAAATCTATGTAGACGATATTATTTATGGATCAACTTGTTCTAACGTATCTATTGAGTTTGCAGAGTTGATGAAATCAAGATTCGAAATGAGCATGGTTGGTGAACTAAATTACTTCCTAGGGTTGCAAGTGAAACAACAACCTGATGGAATCTTCATTTCTCAAACCAAGTATGCTACAAACTTGGTTAAAAGGTTTAGATTTGAGAACGGTAAAAAATTTGATACTCCTATGAGTACAACCTTGAGACTCTCAAAAGACTCTACATGTAAAGATGTAGATCCAAAGCTATATCATAGTATGATTGGTAGTTTACTATATCTAACTGCTAGTAGACCTGATATCGCTCTTAGCGTTGGTATTTGTGTGAGATATCAGTCTAATCCTAAAGATTCACATCTCACTACTGTCAAACGGATTATTAGATATGTCGCAAGTACAACTAAGTTGGGTCTTTGGTATCCTTTTGATACTAATGTTAAATTAGCTGGGTATTCAGATGTTAATTGGGCTAGTAATATTGATGATAGAAAATCAACCAGTGGTGGTTGTTTTTACATTGGAAACTGTTTTGTTTCTTGGTTTAGCAAGAAGTAAAGCTCAATATCGCTTTCCATCACAGAAATTTGAGTATATCGCAGCAGGATATGCATGTACTCAACTCGTATGGATGAAACGCATGTTAAGCGATTATGGAATTAATCAAGATTCAATGATCTTACATTGTGATAATTCCAGTGCTATTAATATTTCCAAAAATTCAATTCAGCGTTCGCGTACTAAGCATATTGACATTAGGTATCATTACATTCGTGAATTAGTTAAAGAAAAAGCTATCTCTTTAGAATATATTCCAACCGATGTCCAACTTGCTGATATCTTTACTAAACTGCTTGACAAAAGCAGGTTTACTAAAATGAAATTTGATCTTGGTATGTGCATTTTAAATTGAATATACTTGTCTGCATGTATCATAGTGTACTATATTTTAAATTTTTATGTGTATAAATTTTAATTTTTGCATAAAAATATTTATTCTTGTCGATGCTCGACCGGCCCTTGCCATACACGACCGGTCCTGACTCGACCGGACTAGACTGCACTCGACCGGTCGTGAAGATCGCGAGCATCTTATAATTTGGGGAAAATCACTTTGTTCTTCATTTCCTCTTCTTCCTTCGACGAGTCGTGGCTCGACCAGTCTTGAGAGTTCGTGATTTTCTTCAAGATAAGTCGTTTTTCTTCATTTTTATTGAAGATTTATGCTTTGATTTTCTTATTCCATAAGCTAGATCTCGTCTTTTGTTATTTTTTTTTGGGTTTCCTCTCTAAAATTTCTGATCTAGAGAAACCCACCACTTCTAGTGGTCTTTGTGCTTGCTCCTTGGTAAATCTTATTGAAAATGGATGTTAGAGGGAAAAAGAAAACATTCCGTGGTCCATCTTCATCTAGATCTACATCTATAACAAAACGGCACCTTTGGTCACCCGAAGATGATCCCAATGATATACAGGATTTATGTAGCCGTAAAGTTATTGTTGAGCATCCTATAAGTCTCAATCACATTGAACAATTTAGGATTGTCCCTCTCCTTGAATTTATTGGCTGGGCTAATATTTTGTTTTGGGGTGGGCCTGCATACCAGTCCATTGCACAATCTATGATTACATGTATCTCTGATTTTTCTCTTGATAATTTAACATTCTCAATTGCTACGAGAGAAGAAAAATTTCTAATAGATCGACACTTGATATCAGGTATTATGGATATACCTGTCAAGGATGAAGGTATTCCGATTCATACATTATATGACAAACCATCTGAATCAGAAAAATAAATGTTGACAAGAGATTTATGTAATATGGAAGTACAATGGATGCACAAAGGAAATGCGCTCCCCTCAAAATTTTTATTACCCAGATACAGAGTTTTGCACCGGATCTTCATCTCAAACGTGTATCCTCGGTCCGGCAATAAAACCGAGTTAATTGCTTTCATGGTTCGGGTTTTGCACTCTGTTGTGTCTGGCATCGTTGTCTGTTTACCTTCTTTGATATGTCATTTTATCATTCAGTTTCGTCTTCATCCGGGTCATAGTGATATTCCATTTAGTTATTTTATGACTTGTTTAGCCACAAATATGCTTGTTGCTTTACCTGAGAATGAGGCACCATTTCATCATCTTTCATTCAATAATACTAATTTAAATAAGATAAAGTTGGATTTGCTTCCTGGTCAATTCTATGAAGGTGGTGGTGAAGGTGCTGAAGCAGAAAATGAAAGGGAAGCTGCTGATCTTCCTCCACAGGCTGATATAAATATGGATGATATATTTGAAGACATTGAAACTGATTCCCAAAATGATCCTGATTATGATCCCTCTTCTTGCTATAATGCATGACTGAGTGCATTGGAGGAGAAGGTTAATAACCTGAGTGTAGCTCATGATATGCAATTTAAATATATGTGAAAATATCTTCGTCGCATTAATAGGGGCTTACTTCAGATTGATCCAACCATCCCTGCTCCTTCATCTGGATCTTATTAGGTGGATTATATTTTTTGATTTGTTTTATATTTGAATATGATGGATTCTGTATTTCTATTATGGTTGATGACTTTGGTTGTATGTTTTGTTTTATTGTATATCCTTATTTGGATTGATGACATTGAAGCGTTGTACTAATTTGATAATTAATCTTGACTCTTCATATGGTGTTCTCTTCTCTCCTTCGGCCTTCCCTTGTCATTTTGTGACAAAAGGGGGGAGTAGTATGGAAAGAGGGAGAAAGGGAGAAGGGGGGAGAAAGGGAGAGAGTGAGTAATTGAATATGGTTGATTGTGATTGTTTCTACTTACTTAGGGGGAGTAGAGTATTTTTGATGGCTCTGATGGCTCATGATTCTTTCTTCATTTTACTCTTACATTTGTAAATGTGTTTTGTCACAAATTTGACAAAGGGGGAGATTGTTAGTGCTATGATTTCATATCCCTTTGATTGTCAAATTTTGTAGTGCCAAAACCCATATGTCTTGTACTTCTTGTGTTTCTTGTTTGCGACTACACACTGCTTCAAGACAAGATCATGAATGAAGAATGTTTTCAAGACAAGATCATGAATGAAGAATGTTTGCAAGTCTTGTCATGGATGAAGTCTACAAGAATAGAAGACTTCAAGTTTGCTTCTAACAAATTCAAGATTAGAAGACTTCATCAAGACAAGTCAAGAAAGTACCAAAGCCATCAACTCGATTCAAGCTTCTCCTTCAAGATCATCTGAGAATACAGACCTTCAAGACTTCAATGTTCATCTCACTTCAAGGTTTGTTTGACCTTAGATTGACCTTAGGTTGGTCTGTATGATAGGTCATTCTGGATACATAATCTGAATATTTTAATATGCTTGTTATAAGCGTTTAAGACCAGTCCTAGAAATCTTAAGACCAGTCCTAGCTTTGCTTCGACCAGTCTTAGGTTTCTCAGGACCAATCCTAGGTTGTTACAGATTTTTGAATTTTCCTGGTTGTCCTTCAACCAGTCCTGGGAAGTTCTACGACTCCTCCTTCGACCAGTCGTAGTCCTACGACTCGAACTCCAGCGACCTATCTATGGTCCTACGACCAGTCGTAGGTGACTCACGACCAGTCGTAGGAAGCCCACGACCGATCGTAGGTTACCTAAGACCAGTCGTGAGAACAACTAATCTAATCCCGCGGAAATCTTTCAAAATCTTTGATGCTACGACCGGTCCTAGGGATCCTAAGACCAGTCGAAGATGGGATTTTTCAGGCTATAAATAATGCACGAATTTCAAAGATTAGACATTCCATTCCATTCCATTCAATTGAATCGATTTAAGGTTATACTCTGAGATAAGTTGTGATTATTTTTTAAGCTATTGTGCATATTTAATATTCCTTTTGATAGCATTATTCTATTGTGATTCTGATCCACATTCTAATCTCATTTAGAAAAGAGGAATTTGTGACATTCCTTCTTCTGGGATCAAAATCAAATAGACCTTGCTCTTCTTGATTTAATCTAAAATCAATTAGACATAGAATCTTTAAGTGAGTATTAGACATTGAACGACGTATCATACATCTACTCCGATTGGTTCTACCGGGCTACTTCAAAAGGAGATCCAGGTATTTTACTTTGTAATTTACTTTCTCTTGTTTTATTTGAGATTTGCCAGAAAAATCTCATTGTATTGGTTATCTGAGGAGAGCCAGAAAACTCAGATTGTGGGGGTTTTTGGATTGTGTAAGCCCGAGATAAAAAGACACAATTGTGAAGGTTTTGGGTGAACCTATGAAAACCTATTTTTGAGAGTGCATGCTAATATCCCCTGTGTGAGGATATTAGGAGTGGAGTAGCATTCTGTGTGGCTGTTGGCTAACAGTTGGTGAACACACAGGTGAACCACTATATATCGTTGTGTTGTGGATGTGCTTGATTTCTTTATTCATTTATTCCTTCAGTATTGTGGATTGCTTTTGTGGATGAATGTTGTAATTTTCATTTCAAGCAAGTGTGGTTGAATGGTGTAATAACTTAGGATTTATTTCTGTAAGTTATTCTTGATTTATTTTCCATATCATTTATGATTGCTAGATTGTTCTAGAAATAAGGTTGTCCTACCATAAGCCATTGGTTTTTGGTGTAAGGTTGTCCTTAGAACTGATTTAGTATCATTCTCATATTTCATGTGCTTTGAGATTGTTATTATTTCAGCATTGTTATTTATATCTTTTATTATTCCGCTGTTTTAAGTTTTATTTGGCATTGCCGTATTCACCCCCCTCTAGGGCATATAGCTAGGCCCTTTCAGGTATACTGACACAGCACATCTTTGACCCAATGTCAGGTCGCAAGCCCTCAGAAAAATGTTGTATCCGCATTTGCTCGTCAACAAGTATCGTAGAGACGTATCTGCCCAACTCAGTAAATCGATGCTCGTACTCGGTAACTGTCATGCCTCCCTGCCTGAGGTACAAGAACTCATTCTCCCTCTCATGTCGATAGGTCTGAGGGTAGTACTTTTCGTAGAAACAAAACTCGAAAGCTGCCCAAGTCCATACGTAGCCAACTGCGACTGTCCGTAGGACACTATCCCACCACATACTGGTCTCCTTCTCAAACATAAAGGTGGCCAACTCAACCTGCTCTGACTCGATACAATACAGCATCCGTAACATCTTGGAGATGCGGTCTAGCCAATATTCAGCCTCATCGGGTCTTTGAGAACCCGTAAAAGTAGAAGGCCTCAAGCGCTGGAATCGCTCGAGAAGGCCACTAGTGCCCAAATTCCCCGTAGGGTATGCAGCAGGTGCAGGTGGAGGCACATCCTTAGCATGAACAGAAGGCTCTGCAGTCTCAGCAGGACCTACAGATGGTGAAGGTGGAGTCGCACTCCCACCCTGAGAACAAGAGGTGCTGGTGCTGCATCAACATCATCATCTGTTCAAACCTATCAGTAGGCGGGGCAGGCTGAGGCACGTACTGTATCGAGGAATACACACAGTTCTACTCACGAATCGGTGGTGTATAAGGTGGTAGTCCAGCTATAGGACCAGTGGAAGGCTGAGACGCAGGTATAGTCTCACGATCCTGGCCTAAACTAGGGTCCATACGACCATCTCTGTGGGAAGGAGCCTGGTCCATCGTATCAGTGAGTGTGAGGTGTGTCGTGCTCCGCGTATATTTTCGTGGCATGCCCTATACAACATAGGGTGCAACGCATGTAAGATGAAGCATAGCAACAAATACACAATCACTTAAGCATGCCATACACTTCATAACAAAAGACGCTACATGCATTTCATTTACCAAAATTACCACAATACATGGAATACAGGGATACATGAATCATGACAGAAGATGCATGTGAGCTAATACAACCAAAGCCTCAAATACTTAAAACATGTTACCACGACTGCACTACTAGGCCTATCAACATGAAAACACAAACACATCCTAAAGCAGTAACCAAAACAAGCTGCAAGACGCCGGCACGGATGACTAAGCATTCGAGTCTGGCGATGGAAGAGGGGCACCCTTATCCTGCAAACAGCATAGGATAGACTTCAAGGTACGAGTCACCTTCTTGTACCAATGTTTCACGAGGCCCCGAAGATCCATAATGTCCTGACGTAGGACAGCCTGATCCTCCTCAAGTCGGGCTATATAAGCATCCCTAGCAGCTTGATCAGCGTCTTGCTCTGGTGCCATAGGCAGTGAGCTCTCCTCTATATCTTGTGCCTCCTCTTCCTCTTCTTCTTCTTCATGTTCCTCCTCTTCTATCTCAGCTCTATCTTCTCCTCACTGTCTTCTTCCTCGCTCTCTGTCTCATCATCGATCTCCTCAAGTCGAGCTTGGTGTTGCCGTGGCCCGATCTCCATCTGGTTAAGGGTAGTCTCGCCAATGTGATGAACCGGCACCGGTATCTCCCCCCAAGACTGTAGCCAAGCTCACGTCCAATCTTGCATATGAGTCGGCCGAAGGGGAGCGAATCAGTCCTTCTAGCGGAGCGTGCAGTATTGATTATCTGTCGCAACACGAACATAGGCACACACAGGTTCGCTCCCTGCCCCACTTGATACAGGAAATCTACCATAAGGCGCGTACACTCACTGTGATTGCTCCACCTAGGGTAGACATTGAATGTGAAGATGTGATGGAGCAAACAGAAATCGTTAGACATATTGGTCGCTAGAAGACTTTTGTTCAGCTACCACTGGACCAGTCGGCCACAAAGGAAACATGTGCGGCGATCCCTTTCATGTGCACTCCTTAGATTCAGCTCGCTAGCATACACCTCACCAAGGGGCACATTCAGAAGCCGAGATATCAATCTGACATCAATTGTGGCCAACCGATCCCTTCCACATGGGATCTGGAACTGCAGGGGTTTAAGCATAGGCTCGTGAATGTTGGTATAGAAAGCTCAGACAGTGCTCGCATAGGCGCGAGACCCACCATCAAATAGTGGACCCCAATGGGCCCCTTCCAGGAACTCAAACAACGGATATTCCCCAAAGAACCGCCCATCAACCTGAGCTTCAAAAAGGACCCTACTGTCCTCATAAACTTCATGAGACAGCTCCGCCAATAAAGCCCTTCCAGCAGGAGCCCGGGGATCAAGATCTCGCTTCTTCCGAAACTCCCGTTTGGCACTTGTGTTCGCGACGGCGCCTCTCGGCCTCCTTGAATGCGTAGGGCGACTAGGCCTGGCCTCATCTACGGCCCCCTTTCTCTTTCCCATGAGAGAAAGGATGGTGAAAATTGAGAAAATGGATGCAATGAACTCAAAGAGGGCCATGGAAAGTGAAGATAAGGGGGAATAGGGGCTGGAGTTTTTGGTTCTCGAAGAATTTGAGCCGCAACAGAGGTTGTAAAGGCCCAAATGATAGGGATTAAAGAAGGGAAGTGAAGAGATGGGATGAGTTAGAGAGCTTACACGATTTTGAACCACAAATGAGGGAGGTAAGAGCTCAAATGAGAGAAAACGGAGAGGGTAGAGGGGTAGGTATGGCTGTAAATGATGGAGGTGTTTGGGTTGTGGTAGAAAATGATGGAATGGGTGATTGGAGGGGAGGTTTGAGAGAGAAAACAACAACCTTTAAGGAAAATGAGAGCTTGGAGGTGTGATTTGTGAAGGAGGGGTGACTTTTGAGAGGTTTTAAATGAAACCCCACATATCAGTGCACCACCCTAGGCCTCAAACACGATCGGCCAGAGCGACCCTCCCGGCCGGGCCCATTAACCGGCGAGGCCTCGCCAAACCTGCGAGGGCCTCACCACTCTCTGGACAAACTGGCGAGGCCTCGCCATTTGGGCGAGGACCTCCAGCCCCCTAGGCCCCAAAAAGGTCTGGGTCCCTCTGGATTAGCGTGGGTAGGCCCACGACTCCGTTTTGAGTCGTTTCGGGTCGTTTTGGGAAGTTTCTGATACATACTTGTATTTATCGACTTTTGACTGCTGGGATGGGGTGAGTTGTGATCTAAACCCGTCGTTTGACGGTCTAGAAGTGTTTTGGGGTCGACTCGTGCAATCACGGTTGAGTACAGACTCAAACAAAATGACCAACTTCAGTAAACTTCGTCGATTAGTGAAACTGGGACACCTACGACTGTTTCTACATTTTCTCGCACCCACATAAGTTGAAGGGCAACAGTGTACGTCGTGTGACCATAACCCAAGTCCAGTTTAATCCAAATCATGCTCTGATACTTACTTGTAACGCCCTGAAATTCGGGGGTCGAGTAGCAACTCAACACCCGAGTTTCAAAACATCACTTATGCAACATAAATGCTTATGATTGAATGTTGTCTGTGTTAGTGCAATAATCATGAGTGGGATTATACCAAAACAGTAATTTATACTCTAGATCAAGTTATAAAATACAAGCGAAAGACTGAAAGATGTATATAAATGTATATAAAGCCAGAAACGGTCACAATCGGTCTCCAGAGTATGAACACCTTACTGAGTCACCATATACATGTATTAATTTCAAAATCAAAATGCTAAAAAAATGGTACAACTATAATGGTAAACCCTGTAGTCCTGTCATCTAAATGGCCTAAACGAAGCCTCCAGAGAACCACATGTAGGAGAACTCATCCTGATCATCATAATAATCAGGCTCAGCCTCCTACGTCTCATCGATACCTGCATCTAAGACAGAGTCTGGTGGGTGTCCAGAACACCGTCCCGTAACGTGGGAGTGAGTAGCTAACTCAGTGGAACAATAAAGCATAGGTTAACATGTTATCAATTCAGTCAAGCAGTAATGATAAAGCAGTACAATCAAACACTCCTAAATACTCTTATTAATGCAAGTATGGAATGCAGTCATGATGCATGCCCTCGCCAATGCTCCCTCGTGCGACACCATCTTACGTCCGCGGCATGCGTTCATCCCTCAGTGCTCCACAACGCCAGGCACATGCAGTGCTATGTTATGAACGTGATTACCGAGTTGTTATTAGTCCTTTTCATACAGCAGTATTGGAAAACTAAGGTACCTCCCTTATATCATTCTCAAACAATGATCCATTCTAGGGTCGTCAGTCCTAGATAATCTCATACGATGATGCAGTTCTAGGTCGCTGTAAAGGGCTATCGTGGTCACATTGCACGCACTCGTTGCACCGCTCCCCCATCACCTTTTCAATACAGGCCTAGTTTATACTCTGTTTACTATGGTAAGACTCGTCGCCTCACCGCAGATTTAAAGTATGCTCGAGGTCACTACAAAGGGATGTCAGGGCTGTTACACGCAATCGTTACACCACTCCCTCATCACCATATCAGTGTAGGCTGATAGGTCGAATACAGTGCCCCATACCACCGTATTCAGCTCACGAGTCTGGGTTACTCACTGGTCACTACGGGGAGGCACATCACCCTAGTATAGGCCAATAGCTCGACCACGGTGTCCCATACCACCATGCCCTGCTCATGAGTCTTAGCAAATCAAGGTCCTAAGGTTAAGCGAGATTCACTGGTGAGTTGGGTACCTTAGGTTCAAACAGAGGCATCTATACATGGTGAACATACATCGGTAGATCGGGTTACTTGACGAGCTCAACTAGCACGAGCGCACGTTGAGTTGAGTGACATGAAGTGCGCAAACACTTCGTGTGGCCCAACCACTGCCGACAACTTTAGTATGACTCGGGTTCGTCAAACTCATCTTAAGTGGCGAATAAATCTCAGCCACGAACTCAAGCCTATTACTGATTGCCTGGACAATATCATAGCCCCAATCACTAACCAGAAAGCATATATAGAGTAATCAGAGTAGAATTACCTAAGTAATTCAAACATGATAACAAGCATGTTATAAAACACCACTTAAACAGGAAATTCAAGCACATACATTTCATAAGTAAATGATTAAACTAAACAACTTGCAAGGAGGAAATCATATACATCTCTAAGGTAGTTGAGAATCCTATCTCAACACCTACCTAAAACACTATCTCTTAATTACTTACTCATACAAGCATTTTCACAAACACTTAGACTACACTTATTTAACATATATAACGTATATTAACCAAAACATGTATTAGGGCGAATCCTTTCGCCGAGTAAGTATTACACATATATATAGCATATACACACAGTACTTAATCATGGTAAACACACTTCCATATTTTTTACATATACGGTATTTTCTACAAATATACAAAATACACTAAACGCTATAATTTACATACGTAACTGAATCGCAAAATAAACATCGCATTTTGCATGTGAAGTAACACCTAGATCATGAATCTATCATTATCTGACATTGGAAGCATTGAAAACCATAACCTAAGCATCTATAGTCTGCAACTTACGCCGTAGAAGCATAATGAAGTCGATAGAATCTCTAAGTCTTCGTCTACGGCGGCACAACAACCTATAACATGAATTAAGTCAGCTATCTCGCTACTTATAACAGTTGAAACCCTATAACAAGTTAGGGTTAGGGTTTTCTTACCTAAGAACGAAGATAGAATCGCCGGAATAATGATTAGACGGTGGTGGCTAAGCACGTATGGTAGTAAGTTAGAGCAACAAGATCTTTCTCCCACTTCTCTCACACTTTCTCTCTCTTTACTCTCTCTCTCTCACCTAGGGTTTTCTCAAATTCGTATCGGATGAGAGAGTGAGGGTTTAAGGTCCTTATATAGGCCCAAAACTCATGAAAATAGACTCATAGCCATGATATACTTAGGTTATGCCCAAATATAGACTATTCCGTCTCAACGAAGCACTTCTGGAACCCCCCCTTGAGCCAAAGGTCAGACTTAAGCTCACTGACCTTAGATCTAGGTCGAGTTAAGTTTTCATTCTAGTCGGGTTCCCAGATCACACGTGGCGGACTAGTTTCAGTTCAACCGTCACTAAAACTCAATCAGGGTTACAAGTACACGGACATGTATGAGAAATGTTCCCTAATCCGAGGGTGTATTTGGGTCAGATTTCGATGGTCTGATTGCTTATATTTGGCCCGCAAGCGACAAGTCTCAGATTACTTAAATTAGATTTAATTTATAAAGAAAACTATGTTTTCTCACACTGCTCGCTCCGGGCTCAAGCGAATAGCCTTGGGACACTATCTGGTTTTAACTTCCGAGATGGTTGTCAAGCCCAGCAAGGTGGTCCTAATTCTATAACCTTACATTATTCAGACTTTCGATGTGCGGTCCAGATCTGATACGGAGTTTCATGATGCTCCCGAGAGCAGCCGGATAATGAGATTGATCCTAGATTTTTAGGTAATGTAGCGTCAATGATTCCATAAGTTTTGGGTGTTGCAGATTGTATTTAAAGTGATTAGTGTGGATTTCGTATATAATCTAGTTTAACACTAGTTAATCCTCGTCTAATTTCTAAAGGATTTGGTCCTGAGTGATTTCTGCCTAAGGTGGTGCTTGGGCCTTTGTACGGGATTTTTCGAGTCATTACATTTCCAAAATATTCAAAATGTGTAATGCTATCTAGTCATCATCCCAATAATCTCCGTCAATCAGAACATGGCCTACATAGATCGGCCTGATAGCTGCATATAGGAGAACTCCTCATCATCATAAAAGTTTAATTCCGCTACGTAAGCATCGCCATCATCTGCAACTACAACAGGATCTGATTAGTTTTTAAAGCACCGTCCCAGAACGTGAGAGTGAGTGATCAACTCAGTGGAGCTATAAAGCAAAGGTTAACATGTTATCAATTCAATCAAGCAGTAATGATAAAGCAGTACAACACTCATATCCTAAATACTCTTGTTAATGCAAGGATGATATGCGATAATGACGTATGCTCTCGCCTGCACTCCCTCTATGACATCATCTCATGATCGCGGCATGCAATATTCCAGCTGTACTCAACTCTAACGTCAAAGGCTCATGCAATGCGGTGCATGCACGTAATTAGCCAAGTTCTTAATTAGGCATATTCATACAAAAGGATTGGAAATCTATGGTACCTCTCTTATATCATTTCCCAAACAATGATCCATCTAGGGTCAACAATCCTAGTTAATCACATACGATAAGCAAGTTTTAGGTCACTACGGGGAGGCTCATCACCATTAGCGCGGGCCTAGCTTATACGCGAAGCAACTACAGAAAGGCTTGTCGCCTTAGCGTAGTCCTAGTGTATACTCGAGGTCACTACAGGCTCGTCACTTGATCGTAGGCCGATAGCTCGAATACAGTGTTCCATACCACCGTATTCGGCTCACGAGTTTGGGTTACTCACTGGTCACTACGGGGAGGCTCGTTGCCCCAGCATAGGCTGACAGCTCGACCACGGTGTCCCATACCACCATGCCCAACTCATGAGTCATAGTGGATCGAGGTACCATGGTTAAATGGGCTTTTCATTGGTGAGTTTGGTATCTTAAATTTAAGCAGTAGCATCTATATGTGGTGAACATTCATCGGGCCAATCGGGTTACTTGACAAACTCGACCGGTATGAGCGTGTGTTGAATTAATCGACATGGAGCGCATACGCACTCCTTGTGGCCTAACCATTGTCGTTAATCTCCGTATGACTCAAACTCATCGAATGTATCCGTCGTGGCTAAAACAGTTCGGCCACCAATCGTAAACTGTTACCGATTGCCTGGACTAAATCGTAGCCACAAATCACACTCCAAACAATAGCATTCACATGTGATGATCAAAGACAGCATGTGACAACCAATCTAAGCATGAATCTCATTTGAGCATTTCAACAAATAAGTAGTACACATGTTATCACACAGACAATTTATCCATAAATCACATAGTAGTAAGATAAGTTATATAAAGGAAGTTGTAACTATAGATAAGAGAATTGAGAATCCTATCTTAACACCCTCATTAAATACATTCCAATAGACATTTTCTCATTCAGGCATTTTGTCAAACGCTTAACCTACACACATCACATACATGTAATAAATCAGTTAAAACACATATTATAGCAAATCCTTTCACATGGGAGTTGTCATACATACAACATTCAGGTATTCTCAAACATCAATCATAACAAGCACAAATCATAATTTCATTTTCATATAATCATTTCAACAAACACATAGAATGCATTAAAACCAATGCAGTTTACATATATGTGTAATACACGGAAAACATCGTATCTAAGCATATGTGATAGCAATCAAGTCAGACATAAATCATTGCTGACATTGAAAGCCTTGAAAACCATAACCTAAGCGTTTATAGTCCACACCTTTCGCCGGTAAACTCGTAACGAACTCAGTTTATACACTAAGTCTTTGTCAACAGCACAACAACAACCTATAGCATGAAACAGGTTAGGATTAGGATTTCTTACCCAAGAACGGAATCGAAATCGCCGAGATAGTGATTCAGAAAGGCTGATTCCGCCCGTGGAGTGATGGGATTGAATCCCAGGAACAAACCCTCACTTTCTCTCCCTTCTCCTCACTTTCTTCTTCTCTTTTCTCTCTCTTCTCTCTCCTAGGGTTTGGAATTCGTATGGCAAGGAAGAGAGAGGGTTTAAGGCCCTTATATAGGCCTAGAACTGATTGGAATGGCCCCAGGGCCATGGTATACTTAGGTTATAGACAAAAGTTGGTTGTTTCGGTCTAACAGAGCACATCTGAAGACCCCTTTTCTGCGTACGATCTGAAGTAAGTTCCCTAACATTAGATCTAGGTCAAGTTAAGTTTTTAGTCCGATCAGATTTGTGGATCGACCGTGGCAAACCATTTTCAATTCAACGGTCATCGATACTCGATCAGGGCCACAAGCACACTGATATGTGTTGAAAATTTTTCCTGATCCGAGGGTGTAATTGGGTCAAATTCTGATGGTCTAAATCTTAAATTTGACCCACAAGTGAATGGCCCAAATCACTTAAATTTGAGTTCGTTTTCTAAATATATTTGCATTTCTCACACACTTCGCTCTGGGCTCAAGTTGCACGGTTATCAAGTCCAACGAGGCAGTTATAATCGTATAGTTTTGTGGTCATCAGACTTTCGACGTGCAGTCCAGGTCCGATACGAAGTTTCAAGCTGCTCCAGAGAGCAACTGGGTTTAGAGATTGATCCTAGCTTTTTAGGTAATGTAGCGTCAGCGATTCTACTGGTTTTGGGTCTTACGTATCGTATTTAAAGTGGTTAGTGCAAATTCTACAGATAATCTAGTTTAACACTTAGTTAATTCTCACCTAATTTCTAAAGGATTTGGTCTTGAGTTATTTCTACCTGAGGAGGTACTCGGGTCTTTATACGAATTTTTCTGAGACGTTACACAATCAGTCTCAACAATCAGAATCGGAATCGATCTCAACAGTTAGCCTCAACAATCGAAATTGGCCTTGATAATCAGCCTCGACAATTGGAATCGGCCTCAACAATCGGAATCGAAATCAGCCTCTACAATCGAAATCGGTATCGACAATCGGAATCGGCCTCAATAATCAAAATTAGAATCGGCCTCAATAATCGGCCTCGATAATCAGAATCGGCCTCGACAATCAGAATCAGAATCGGCCTTAACAATCGGAATCAGAATCGACAATCGGAATCGGCCTCAATAATCAGAATCGAAATTGGCCTTGATAATCAGAATCAGAATCTTCCTCAACAATCAGCCTCGACAATCGAAATCGGCCTCAACAATCGACCTCGATAATTGGAATCAGAATCAGCCTCGACAATTGGAATCGGTATCGACAATAGGAATCTGCCTCGATAATTAGCGTCGACAATCGAAATCGGCCTGAACAATCAGCCTCGACAATCGGAATCAAAATCGGCCTTAATAATTGGCCTCGACAATCAAAATCGAAATCGACAATCGAAATCGGCCTCGATAATCAAAATCGGCCTCTACAATCGAAATCAAAATCGGTCTTAACAATCGGCCTCGACAATCGAAATCGGCCTCAACAATCGGCCTTGACAATCGGCCTAACAAATGGTCTAAGGGAAGGTCACAATGTGGACATTTAACCATCATCACCATCAATGTAGACATTTAACCATCATTGCTCCTAAGGAGTGGCCCACATAGAGCCAAACGTATCATGGGCCCATGGACTCACACAAGGACCTAATACATGTCGCTATGGGCCTCACTCATGGGCCAAATACTCATCACAGTGGGCGTCCGCACATGGGCCATAAATACATCACTTGGGCCTCGCCCATGGGCCTTGGATACATCACAATGGGCCATGACACATGGGCCAAAAATATATCATAGGTGGGCCCTACACATATGCCTAATATACATCATAGGTGGGCTACATCAATGGGCCACACTAATGGGCCTCATACACATCAAGCAGACCATATCACATGGGTTGCACCACTGGGCCTCATATATAACAATGTGGGCTGTAATGACGGGCCTCATATACATCAAGGTGGGCCGCAATAACGGGCCTCATATACATCAAGGTGGGCCACATCACATGGGCCGAAATTATATTACATTAAGGTGGGCCCTATACATTCCAAATAGGCCCCATCCGATGGGCGGTTTGGATAAAATAAATGCATCAAGGTGGGTCCCGCCCATCCAAAATGGACCGACGGTATGGATAAACCCATATGTCATGGGTATCACACCGTCCAAATGGATGGTGTGAATAAAACACATACTAAGGTGGGTCCACACATGTGGCCCACCAATGATCTTGATCTGCCTCATTTTGTCTCGAGCCTTAAGACAATCTTGCCAAATGGATGGACGGTTTGGATATAACACATACCTCTGATCAGACCCACATAACTTGCTGATGTCAATACAGCAGCTAGGTGGGGTCCCCACCATCCAGATGGACAGTTGGGACAAAATACATATATTATGTGGGTCCACGGTTCAGATAGGACCCACAAAACTTGCTGATGTATGCAGTAGCTACTGCCGTAGGTGGGGACCACAAATGTACAGTCTAGATTGAACACATACATCAGGTGGGTTCACACATGTGTGGAACCCACCAGCTTTAAATAAAGCTAATATTTATTTATTTTATTATTATTTTACAAACAGTCCAGTAGCAGCAGCTGCTGGATGTTCAAACTGAATAGACGGTGATGGATATATAATAAATTCATTAAGGTGGGTCCCACCGTCCTTGTAATTGGACGGTGTGAATGCACCACACGTATGACCAGCTCCACCGTCCAGAAATGCTAGACGACGTGGATATAGATACATCAAGTGGGTTGCCACCATCCACTATCTGGATGGTGCATAGACCCATACATCATGGTGGTGTCCACCGTCCAGATCAATGAACGGTGGAGATAAGACACATATCACAGTGGGTCACACCATCCCACACAGTGAATAGTGTGGATGGAGGCATACATCATGGTGGGTCCCACACATAATATAATATTATACTATTAGATAATATATATAATATACATATATATATTATTATATTATAGGGTATAACGTCCAGACCATCAGACATTGTCTAGCTAGGACGTATGAAAAACATACATCATATTGGGTCCCATGTACTTGTGACTCACCAGCCACCTACATCGAGATGGTCCCACGTTCATGTGGCCCACTTATGGACAGTGTGGATCTAATCCATTCATCAAGTTGGGGTCCATACTTCCCAAAACGGATGATATGGATATAATACATATGTCATAGGTGGGCCACTCATCATAAATGAAAGAGAGGGAAAGAGAGAGAGAGAGAAACGTGAAGGGGAGGGACCCCACCACTATTGGACCCTCCCTTAAACAATGCATACATCAAGTGGGTCCCACAACAAGTGGGCCCTAAAATTATCAAGATCGAGATAATGAATACCCATCATTAGATCTCCTCTTTCTTCTTCCGCCAATGCATGTTGGAGCTCCAATGGATGGACTTCAACGGTTAAGATCGATCATGAAGGGTGGGATTGGATGGTCGAAAGGTGGCCACACCTAGCTCTTTCTCATGGAGAGCTTGGACGTCCACCTCCCATGGTTGCTTGGGAGAATGAGTTTGAAATGAGAGACAGAGAGAGGATGGGATGTAAGAGAGAGAGGGATGGGTGAGTGAGTGATGGAGTGATGGGTATGTACTTAACATGCATAGGTGTATAAGAGAGAGAGGTTAACTTTGGGGTTGCTCTTGTACTTGACATGAGGTGATTGATGTGCACTTGATTGATGGGACATGTTATAGAGATTCTCTTGAGATTGCAAATGCACGGCATTTTCTCGAACTGAACACGGGCCCACATCTCCTGGCCAGGGTATCGCCTCGGCGCGCGAGATGTGGCGTCAGAACCGCAGCGACAACACAGTTGCAAGGGTACAAGTTTCGAGTCGAGCTGACTCTGATATATGGGACACGACTCAGGATAGCTTGCAAATGCCAATTATAGGTCGCGGGTTGTCGAAATTCGACCGGGAAGACCGTAGAGCCTACGGAACTATACGAGCTAGGATACGGGTCTCACATCTTCGATCAGAAATCCAGTCAAGATTGTGCACCTTGGATTTTGCTAACTTCGCTAACTTAGTGGACGAAGCCATGCGAATAGAAAAAGACTTCGAGCGTATGGCCTAGACACGTACTCTTATTCGAAGTTTAGCAAGTAAAGCTAAGACGACGCTGTCTGTATCTCCTATTATTGAGAAGAGGGTGAAATTCACATCTCACCCAATTCATTTTTTAGTTCAGGATAAGCTTTACAGTTATTGTGGCAAATCGAATCATATCTTAAGGTAGCATTTCAAGAAGCAGTGAGATGAGAGGATCTTCCCTCTAGAACAATAACCTCAGCCACCAATTCAGGGTTCTTCAAATCCTGCTCAAGCCTCACAACCTCAATCACGAGAACGGGGAACTCATCGCATGTACTCCTTAGATACACCCAACCCTGAGCAAGCCCACCAAGGTATGATCTTTACAAATTTTCCTTAGTAGTTACATAATAGTTAATAAGGATTAAGAGTTTTGTGAATGTGTAGTAATACGACTTTAACAATTTGAAATAATTAAATTATGGATTTTATGATAGCACCCCAGATAGTTAAAATGCAATGTTAAAGCGTAATGAGCCATTCAGGCTTATTTCTTAGAAAAAAAGGAAATTAAATAACATATTTCAAATGACTAGAATAATCGGGAACATGAACCGACGAAAACATGTTTAAGCAAAGTATATGCGGTTTGACTTGAATTCTAAATCCTAATGATTACAATGATCTCAATGCCCTGATCAAGTAGAAGATTGATACTCACTGGGATTAAGAATGATACTAGTAAACTCATTGCTCGGCTAAGCAAAAGTTTGGCGTATCAGGTTCAGACCTACTATAACCATCCTTCCGTATTGCTTAAATAATTAAAATAGGAGATTTCTTTTACATAGTAGTAAGATATCCTCAATTACGTTTATGATAGAAATAGTGAATTTTGGGATGAAATTCTTTTAAGGGGGGTAGATTATGACACCTCATACTTTTCAATACTCGAGTGTTACCACAAGAACCTAATTTAGTATAAACACAAAGTTGATTCGTCCAAACACTCACCTTTGTTCTAACTTAAGTTTGACTATTGGAAAGATCCTCATCAGAGATCGAGTCATCTGACCCTCTAAGCATAGGATCAATGGTTAAATCTCTACCTATGTTGGCTTTAAAACACCTAGAACTAGTAAGGAGGGAGTATGAAACACTTTTGCTTTTGGATCACAAGATTCAACCGTTGGAATTATAGATCAACTATGAAATTCAAGATAAATCATTGGAGTTGGACCTCGCATCGTACGTTGATGGATATGATCATCAGAACTGGTCATTAGATCCATCTAAGAAACTCTTGGCCATCAATGAACCGTCTTGAAATAACTCACCCATTCAAAACCATGTTGCCCTCTCAATTGAGGTGTAGGGGCAATTAATGACGAAAATGACTGATAATTCTACCCTAAATAAGATTATGAACCATCAAATATGCCAATGATCAGGTTTGGAAAGAATCTGACCATCGGCTTAGAGAAATTAGCAGCTAAAGTCAAAGATCCTAAGGTGCGGCCGATCTGGACTTTTAATCAGCCTGAACGACGGCCAAAGGCCCTACTTGAACCCATGGAATCTAGTAGATGGACCAGATTCCTCAAGATCACCCAAGTGGACCCCACCCTGTAAGTGCATGTACATAGGAGGTGCACAACTGTCGTGCATTAGACTAGGAGACCCAGTCAATAAGGTCTGACCCAACCTTTCGAGAAATTCTCCCACCCGCGACAGACAAACGGACAACGTCCATTTGGGATGAGATGTGGCCCACCATCATGACCTAAATGGTCGATTTGAACCGCCCATCTAATGGAGCACCCATTTCTGACCAAAACCTTATCTGGTTCACATAAGGACGAGCACATGCATGGGCACAAACTCGGGCGCAAGGAGGC
Organism: Magnolia changhungtana; assembly: GCA_030180095.1. Taxonomy (NCBI): domain Eukaryota; kingdom Viridiplantae; phylum Streptophyta; class Magnoliopsida; order Magnoliales; family Magnoliaceae; genus Magnolia; species Magnolia changhungtana. The sequence goes on from JASAUF010000024.1 coordinate 1,459,894, forward strand.
TATGTAAAACCATCCTTCTAAAAATGTAAAGAATTTCGTTCTTCCCTCTTTTCATGCTGGCAATCCACGTGCGTTGCCTTTACAACATCGCATCCTTCCACTTAGAGCCATCGGTGCCCTCCAAACTAGGGCTTTTCCTAGCTATGGCTCAATTTTTCTCGTGCCGCCACTGTCGCACATCGCACCTAAACCTATTAAGAAAAACCAATAATCAATGTGCAACTGGTGGGTCCCATAGTGATCCTGGGACAGATCCACACTGTCCACGCATTGCTGATCGCAAGGTCAACCACTCAAGGATGACCTGCCATTAGCGGCTGGGTCATGTTTTTCATTAGATCAAAAAACCCATCAGGTGGTGATGGGGTCCATTCATTGATTTGAGTCATCCGTTAGGTGAGCAAGGGTCCTGAAGACTCACCCCCGGTGTCTATTACGAACCATGCAAGTCATTCATTGTGGCCCAAATCAGATCAGAGAGATTTTACTTATATTATGTCAGGGATGGAAACTGGCTTAGTTTAACTAATCCAGTGATTAGTGGTGATCGAAACTTCGGGGAGGGGATTAACGTGGCTTATAAAGGCCACCCTTTTAGGGTTTCCTTTTAAAAAAAGGAAAGAAAGAAAATGAGAAAGGTGCCACTTCTTTCTCTGCACTGAGTTTCACGGCAACTCGTTGGGTTATCGAGCAAGTTTGCTCGAGCCTGATCTAGAGAAGAGGAGACAGGGAAAGAAAGGAGAAAATGAGAGAGAGGATAGAGAGAGTGAGGACATTGTCCTCCGTGCTGTCCACTGCCGCACCGAGTTGCGGCTCATTCTGTCTTAGTTGGGCTCGAGTTCGAGCTAAGCTCCGTCCTGGTCAGTTGATGAGGAGAGAAAAGGAAGAAGTAGGGAGAGAAATGTGAGAGAGGAGTGGTGCCGCACTCCTGTTTGAACGGGAGCAGAGGGGTGCTGCATCTAGCCGCTGGAACGAGTCCAGCTCGTCGCTGAGTCCAACATGACTCAGGTGCCGGTCTACTCCAGTTCCGGTTGGAGATTCCAACAGGGAGATAGGGAGAAGAGAAGAAGCAGAGAGAGAGAGAGAACCTAGAGTTTTCTTAGCTGCCTAGTCATCTTAACCAAAACCTAGTTGGGCTTATACCTAGTTCGGGTTTTAGTCTATCCAGGCCCATTGCTGGACATTCCAGTAGGAAAGAAAGGAAAAAGAGAAGCAGAGGAGGAAGAGAGAGAAAGGGGAAGAAGGAAGGAAGAGAGGAAGAGAAACGTGAGAGAGAAAGAGAGGGAGTTCGGTTTGGTGCTTGTCGAGTCAACTCGGTTGGTCTTAGCTCAGTTTGGCCAAGTTCTCTTGGGTTCGTGTCGAGTTGTCGAGATATGCTATCAAGTTAAGGTAAATCGAAAACTCATTTGCATTCATTTGTTACTGAGTTGACTCAATGAGTTTTCACTTAATATATTGACCGTAGGAACCAAGTACTGACCACTTTCCTTGATGTTTTGATTGGGTCGTAGTTACATATTTATCAATTAAGATTTGACTTTATCAGGCTACATTCGTGATATCTAGCAGGCCACACACAACTAGATTGCTTGTTCAAGGTGAGGACTCACCCTTTGAGCTTCCCACTTAAATTCATCAATCTGGACATAGATAATGCTTTGATTCCCTCATTTAGTATCTCCTAAGTTACCTAATTGAGTTAATATCTTACTATGCTAATATGTTAATCTGTTGTGAAATTGATTCTCATGTTAAATAATGAACGTGTCTCTTTAATTTTAGCAAGCATAAATGATTTGATGTTTACATGTTATTTTTAGGAGTACAACCTATAAATTGATTAGTTGTTTGCTACTCGCGATTATTTGATGGATTGAATGGAACTTGTTGTGGACTTACCATCTTGCAGACAATATTTGACCTATGCAACTTTAATCACATATTTGTGTTATATGGCTTAGACCGCATATTTACCCTATGTGGCTCGGATCTCTTATTTGCCTTTTTGTGGCTTCAATGGATATTAGCACCATTTTGTAGCTTATTGATTATATTTGCATATCTTATTGATTTGCAGGTCATTATGCGGAGTTCATTATGATTTTCGAGTGGAGTTGAAGTTCGTTTACCGATTTTCTAGTCATCTTACGAAGTTCATACAATTTTCGGATGATGCTAAAGTTCCTATGTTGATTCTCTCTTCATCTTTCAGAGTTCAGTTGTATGATGATTTCTGGGTAGAGAGGGAGTTCTCTTATTGATTTTCTAGCCACCTTGCAGTGTTCACATACGATATGATTTCCAGGTGAGTAGAGGCTTGTATGTTGGTTTTCTAGCCATCTTGTGTTGTTTAGTCGTACCATGATTCTTGAGTGGAGTAAGAGTTCACTTATCGATTTTCTATCCATCTTGCGAAGTTCATGTACGATATGATTTTTGGGTGGTCTAGAGTTTATATGTTGATTCCTATTATGCAGAGTTCGCTATGATTTATGGGTGGAGCAGGAGTTCGCTTATCGATTTTCTAACCATCTTGCAAGAGTTCGTATGATTTTCAAATAATGTTAGAATGCCCTTGTTGATTCTCTCTTCATCTTGCAGTGTTCAGTCCTACCATGATTTTCAAGTGGAGCGGGAGTTTTCTTATTGTCTTTCTAGTCATGTTGTAGAGTTCACATACGATATGATTTTTGGGTGAAGTAGAGGTTTAAAGGTTGATTTTCTATTCACCTTGCGGAGTTCACTTGTATTGTGATTTTCGGGTGGAGCGGGAGTTCGCTTATCGATTTCCTAACCACCTTGCGGAGTTCACATACAATGTGATTTTTGGGTGCAATAGAAAGTTGTATGATTTATTATTTGATTACTGGACACGTTCGCTTGCATTGCGATTGCCATTATATTTTGCTTATGATGAGATTATGTTGATTAGCTTAATTTTTTAGTATATGATCATGATTATGAATTGCGCTGTTTAATATATTCATTCTCATGACTCGCGATCTATCCCAGATTCTGAATGATGAGTGTGTAATCTTAGAGGGTACTCATTGCGATAGCCATTAACGCTATCAAACCATATATGTTGATGCAGGTGTAGAGCGAGCCGATGCTGTTCACTGGGTTGCCTAAACAAATTTGGTAACTGAGGAGCTAGACGGGATCCATGCGACCCATGTTAAGCTCCATCACTAGATGATATATATCTATTTTTTGTTTAATGAGCTTTGTTATTTTGGATTATATAAGTCCTGTATGGGTTATATTTGGATTTTTATTATGGTTAGAACATTTTTATACAATGCATGGTTTAATCCACCAACATTTACTGCGAACTCTGATATTTGATGAGATGATTTAAAATTGGACTGAATTTTAAACGCTAACACTCGGATTTTTGGAAAATGAGTCATATACAAATGAGTCATATACTCGGGTTTCGAAAACCAGGGCATTACACTTTTTCATCTTAGAAAATTCTTAGAAGGGTTTTTTATTTTTGAAGACAGTCTTCTTGTGACATTCCCTTTTCGAGTTTCCACTTTAAAGTTCGAGGATTCTCCTTTCACAAAAGTAAGAGTAGAAGTCTTAGGCTTTAGATGTTATATATGTTATAGCAAAGGCTAGACTTATCACCATAGTGACAAAATATGATTAGTAATTTTTCAAGTTTTTTCTCCCAATGTATAATTCCAATTATTCTTTGAACTTTGAAGTGAAAAAACTTCAATCCTCAATTTCTCATAATCAGACTTAAGATTTTGAAATTCTACATTTTTCAAACTTAAATATAGTTTGAATTTTTCACACTTTCTGTTGCATTTTCAGGAAAATGAGATTTTTCCAAGACAGCTTTTTCAAGTTCTAATTGCAATTCCTCACACTTTCTTTTGCATTTTCAATTTTGACACAATTTTGCAACTTTGTCCGAAGGTCTTCTTCATTTTCAAAGCCACTCTCGGGAGTTTCATATCCAAATGTGTCACTATCTCTTGGAGTAGTGAGTCTGGCTATTGTCATGAATGCATTTTGATTTCTTACTTTTTCTTGATATGATTCATTAGATTCTAAAATGAATTCAGATTCTGATGATTCATTCCAAGTGGTAATCATACCCTTTCTTTTAAATATATCCCTTTTTAGTACATTTTGAAGCAGGAAGCCCAAACTCAGAGCACTTGCAATATTGGGTGCCTTTGGATTTAGCTTTCCAATAGTTAAAATTGCCCATTCTCTTGTCAAAAGGTTTTTGAAAATTATTTTTCTTTTTATTTTTAAAATTTTATAAAATTTCTTTGCTAATAATGCCATATCATCCTCATTTTCCCTATTATCTGAATTTTCATTCATTATCTTTAGTTTGGACTTAGAGAATTTAAGAGTTATGGACTTGTTCTTTGGAGCTTTGAAATTTAACTCATATGTTTAAGGAAATTTAACCAATTCCTCAACCTTCATTTCGTCGGTATCCTTCAATTTTTATATAGCAGTAACATTGGAATTGAACCATTTAAAAAGTGATCTTAATATTTTTTGTACAAACCTTTATTTCATGGATACATTCTCTAAGACCTTACATAGAGTTAATTATGTCATTTAATTTTGTATAGAAGTCCATGAATGTCTCATTTTCTTCCATATGAATTTCCTCAAATTTGGTTGTGAAGATTTGGATCTTAGATTTTTATTTTTTTTCACAATATTAGTTCCCTCATGGGTATTTTTAAGTATATCTCAAACTTGTTTTGTTGTTTCACACGAAACTATTATTTTAAATTCATCCAGTGATAGGGCAGAAGTTATAGCATTCAAGGCTTTTGCATTAGCACTACTTTCACTTTTCTGAGTATTTGTGCACAAATTGTAGGTTATTTTTTTTATGGATGTGGTTCCATTCTCAGCTACTACTTCCATCGTAGGAGGGGACCATTGAATCACAGTGACTTGCCACATACTTTCATTTATGGATTTGAGGAAGATATGCATCTAGGCTTTTCAATATGAATAGTTTGAGTCATCAAAGGGAGGTGACCTGGACATGGATAAGCTTATGAAATTTGACATCTTTTAGATCTGTATTTAGCTCTAGGATTTGAATCGAATCTAGAGCAATCTCGCTTTGATACCACTTGTAATTTGAGCTATCGATGTCCTAGAGGGAGGGTGAATAAGACTTAACTAATTTTTTATAATTAATCTCAGAAAATAAATTCACAACAATAGTAATTATTCAAAATATTAATTTCAATTGAGTCGTACGACAACCTTATTTCACGATTTCCTTGATTTCAGTATTTCAATATGATAAATATAACAATAAGATTATCAATCACCACAAGACGAACAAAGTTATAATGGTTCAGTGTTTAACACACCTTTTTCACTCCTAAAATTACTTCTTCACGTAATTTTGGATTTCCACTATATTCAAGGTTTTCAGAGGCTAACCCCAACAATCTCTTACAGTTTGTGATTTTCATAAGCTATCACAACTAACCTCAAGTGATTTTAATGGGCGATCACTCCTCAACCCAATATGATTTTTCAAGCAATCTCAATCAACCTAAAGTAAAAGTAATTTACCAAATGAAAATTTATATTCTTTAAGAACTAAATGAAAACTTATCTTCTTGAAGATGTGAGTTGAAGCGAATATATCGATAAAGCATTTAAAGACGAAACTTCAGTCGATGCAGCGATCCTTTCTTTTCTCAAATGAAGATGAATTGATGTATGCATAACTAAGAAGGGTCTAAGAATATATGATTTTTCAAAGAACAAAACTCTAAAAGTTACAAATTCAATCCTCTATTCTCAAGTTGAGTACAGGGCATCTCTAATTAAATTTAACAAGACTTGAGAAGAGAATTGAATAAGCTACAAAAGTAATATAAAAATGACAATGCAAATATTTTGAAAAGAAGAAGATTTCTCTCTTTTGTTTCTTGTATTTTTCTCTCTTTTCTCGTGTTTTTAAATAGTGAGAAGTGAGCTTTATTTATAGAAAAAGATCTAGATCTTCGGTCAGCCTAAGAATCCCTTTGGGTGGTCCAATTTTCATGAATTTATTTCAACGGTTATCAAATTTCACGGGATCTTATTTTGAATCAAACTTAGGCTAGCTGAAGACAAAATTCGACTGGCCTAAGATACCTTCAATTGGCCAGAGACAGGCTTCAGCTGGCCTAAGATTCCTGGAATTCAAAATCATGCATTGCTAGAGACTTGACCAAGGTTGATCTCGAGCTAACCCGAGCTAGTTCGGCTGGCCAAAGATAAGGTTGGGCTAGTCGAACACCCCTAAAATTTAATGTAAAGATTTAATAAGTTAAATCTTAGAAAACCACTAAGATGTACTTTAACATATGGTCTTTCCTAAGGTCTTCTTTAACTGTAAGTTGGCATACAATTGATTCTTCTCTTGAAATTTTTTTAAGCCTTCTAATCTTGAGATGTTGAGTCGTGCAGTAGTCTTAAAATATTAAAGTGAGTTTAAGATCCATACACTATATATTTTGTCTACAAAATTTGATAATCTACTTGTGTGCGTAAAACATTAGCACTTGCAGAATCAATATGTGTAATCGATTAATTTATTATTGCCTAAGGTTACTTTAGACGCTCTTGTCCATGCGATTGATATTCGAGTGCTTCATGAGAGAATCACTCAATTGAATTCATATTCTTATTAGTGTTGATGATTGGTTTAATAGAATTATTTTCTGATTGGATAAGATAGGACTTTGATTCCAATTGAGTAATAAGTTGAATCAATAAATAAGATATTGTGATTACTGTCAGTGGATTCTTAGATCCTTAGTTGTTGTTGTTGTTTTTTTTTTTTTCTTTCTTTTTTACTTCATTGGATTAATAACCTTGACCAACCGTTACCTTTAGATTAGTTCTAGGTTGTGTTCCCCATTCCATATGAATTCGATCTTGGTCTCATCGAGTTAAAGTTACATTGAAGCCCTACACTTGGGGTTGCCAACCTTTTGGGTTCGATCAAGTTTTTGGCGCTGTCGTCGGGGAGTGGCGCGAACATAATTAGGTTTAAGTTTTCTAGGTTTTCTGTTTTACATTAAATTTTTCTAGATTTTTCTAACCGAGGGCTTTTTTTATATGTTTTCTAATTTCAAATTATTTTTTTTTAAAAGTTTATTTTGTTTTAAATTTTCTAACATCACTAGCACAATTGTTTATTTCTATTTTATAGGTGTATTTTAGTTCTAGCTCTCCTCTTTTGGTAACATCATTCCTCACTCCCTTCACTTGCTTCATTAATTGTTATAGGATTTTATTTTTCTGTAGGATTTTGATTTTGTTTTTAGGTTTAGGTTTAGAATGAGGGTGTTATCATGTTCATGCCGAAGTGGACACGAGAATACTCTAATCAACTTCTAATAGATGAAATATTAGTTGAAGGGTTGTCAGATCACTATGTTAAGAAATGCCATATGTCTTGTAAATTAAGCGGAACTACGATTAGGAACCGACCGGGGAATGATACTCCACTAGTTAAGAGGATAATGTGTAATATTATATGGCTGAGAACACTTATCAACAACTATCGAGTAAACCCACATATGACATGTATGATTTTGATTGGAGGAACAATTAAATTTTAAATTAGAAAGGTGAACCAACCATAGACTCTAACAACTATCCCCTTGGGCCTCCTACTTATGAGATCCCATTGAAGAAGACCTAAGAGGATATGGTTCAGAGGTTCATGAATGCTCAAGAGCAAGTCAACCAAAACATCATGTAAACATTCCAAGACATCAAAAATGTAATTGGAGTAATCGATGTCCTAGAGAGGGGGAGGGGTGGGGGTGAATAGGATAACCTCAGATAATAAATTCATAACAACAATTAATATTGAAATATTGATTTCAATTGAGTCGTAGAACAACCTTCTCCTGCTCTCTTAATTTCGGTATTTCAAGATAATAAATACAAGGAAAAGATTATCAATCACCATAAGACAAATGGAGTTATAGTGGTTCGGTGTGAACACACACCTACTCCACTCCCAAAATTACTTCTTGATGTAATTTTGGCTTTCCACTGTAACAAAGGTTTTCACGGGCTTATCTTAACAACCTCTTATAGTTTGTGATTTTTGGAGGCTATCACAATTAACCTCAAGTAATTTTAACGGGCTTATCACCTCTCAATGTAATGGGATTTTTCCAGGCAATCTCAATCAACAGAAAGTCAAAGTAATTTACCGAACGAAAACTATCTTCTTAAAGACGTGAGTCAAAGTAAAAATATCGATGAAGCCTTTGAATGTGAACCTTCAGTAGATGCAGCAATCCTTTCTTTTATCAGATGAAGATGAATCAATGTATGCACAACCAAGAAGGATCTAGGGATAGATAATTTTTTGAAAAGAAAAATCTTAAAAGTTGCAGATTTAATCCTCTATTCTAAAGTTGAGTATATGCCACTCTCTATTTGAATTTAAGTAGGCTTAAGAAGAGAATTGCATAAGCTACAATATAATATATGAATGACAATGCAAATAGCTTGAAAAGAATAAGATTTTTCACTATTATTTCTTGTACTTTTTTCTCTCTTTTTTCTTGTTATAAAATCGTGATAAATGAGTTCTATTTATAGCAAAAAGATTAGAGCTTCGGTCAATCTAAGAATCCCTTCGGCTGGATGGAGTTTCACGATTTTGTTTCAACAGCTAGAAGATTTCGTAAGATCTGATTTGAATTCAGCTGTCTTGAGATTCCTTCGACTACCCAGAGAGAGGGTTCGACTAGCTTTAGATTCATGAAAATCAAAATTACCTATTGATGGAAACTTAACCTAGGTTGTTGTCGAGTTGACTAAAGATGGTTCGGCTGACCGAATACAGGGTCAGGCTAATCGAACAACCATGAAATTTAACATAATAACACAAAATAGTTTGCATCAAACTTTTTCAAATTTTCATGGTTACGTAAAATGTAAAACTTGTTTCCAAATGTACAAAAATAGTTTACACTAAGCTTTTTCTCAAACCACATTTCATATGCTACTTTACTTTTTCCAGCTCTAATATAAACATGGTTGATCATATAACAAGCAGTATTCACAGCTTCAACATAACACTTGTCATCTCTTGTAACACCCTATTCTTCCTCTCAACAACTCCATTTTGCTAGGGTATTTTAAGAGCTAAAAATTTCATGCAATATACCATGGTTGTAACATCCCGAAAAATCGAGGGTCGAGTAGTAACTCAACTCTCGAGTTCCAGAACATCACTTATGCAACATAGATAATGATGATTAAATATTGTTTGTGTTAGTACAATAAACATGAGTGAGATTCTACCAAAACAGTAATTCATACTCCAGATCCATGTATAAAGCATAAGGGGAAGACTGAAAGGTATATATAGATATATATAAAACAAAACATTCTTGATCTCCAGAGTATGAACACTAACTGAGTCACCGTATATATATATATATATATATATATATATATATATATATATATATATATATGTTGGTTCTGAATTAAAATGTCAAAATAGTACAACTGAAATTATCAACTCTGTAGCCCCGTAGTAGTGGACAACCTATGCGAAGCCTCCAGCGAACTGCATGTAGGAGAACTCCTCCTGATCGTCATAGAAGTCGGGCTCAGTCTCCTGTGCTCCAGTAATACCTGCATTTGATACGGGGTCTGGTGGGTGTTTTAAAACACCGTCCGGTAACATGGGAGTGAGTAGCTAACTCAGTGGAACAATAAAGCATAGGTTAACATGTTATCAATGCAGTCAAGCAGTAATGATAAAGCAATATAATCAAACGCTACTAACTACTCTTATTAATGCAAGTATGAATGCAGTCATGATGGATGCCCTCACCACACCCTCCCTCGTGCAACACCATCTTACGTTCGCGGCATGCTTTCATCCCTCAGTGCTCCATATCTCCCAGGTACATGCAATGCATGATGAGCATGATTACTGAGTTTTTATTAGTCCATTCCAAACAGTAGGATTGGGAAACTAAGGTACCTCCCTTGTATCATTCCCAAACATGATCCATTCTAGGGTCGTCAGTCCTAATTAATCTCAGACGATGGTGTGTTTTCTAGGTCACTACAAAGGCTTCCAGGGCTGTTACGCACAAAGGTTACACCACTCCCCCATCACCTCTTTAACGATTCATCATTATACAGAAACAGGCCTAGTTCATACTCTCTACACTGCGGCAAAACTCGTCGCCTCACTGCAAATTCAGAGTATGCTCGAGGTCACTCCACTAACGTCCTATCAACTGGCAGTCTATTTTCAAAGCCCGACCAGTCCACTTATTGACAATGGGACCCGGATGCAACCCGACCGGGGACCACAGCTAGGCTACGCCAGTGTAGGCCGACAGCTCGAATGTAGTGTCACATACCGCCATAATCGGCTCACGAGTCTGGTTGCTCAATGGTCACTATGGGGAGGCACGTAGCCCCAGCGTAGGCCGACAGCTCAACCACGATGTCCCATACCACCATGCCCGGCTCATGAGTCTTAGCGGATCGAGGTACCATAGTTAACGGGATTCCTCTGGTAAGTTTGGTACCCTAGGTTCAAGCAGTAGTGACCGAACATAGTGAACATACATTAGACATATCGGGTTACTTGACGGGCCTGACTAGCTCGAGCGCACAATTAACTGAATGACATGAAGTGCATAAGCACTTCGCGTGGCCTAACCACTATCACCAACTGACGAACGACTCGGGTTCGTCAAACACATCTTATATGGCGACATGAATCTCAACCACAATTTCAAGTCTAGTACCGATTTTCTGGACTATAGACATAGTCCCAAACTCAATCAATCCTTGATCATAGCATGTGGAGTAAAGCATAATAAACAAAGTAATTCAAGCATGTTAGTAAGCATGTCATAAAGCATGTTATATAGCATGTTATAAAGCACTACTTAAATAGGAATACAAACACATATATTGCACAAGTAAGTGGTTTAAGTAAACAACATCATGGAGAAAATCGTACATGTCTCTAAGGTAGTTGAGAATCCTATCATAACACCCTCCTAAGGCATCAACATCCAAACACTTACTCACACAATCATTTTCACAAACACTTAACATACAATATTTCAACATACTTAGTGTATGTTAGCAAACATGTATTAGGGCGAGTCCTTTCACCATGTAAGTATTTTACGCATATGTAATATATTTATACAACAAATAATCATGGCAAACACATCTCTAAAATATATATGTATACGGTACCTTCTACAATATAGTATTTCTACATACATAGTGTATTTTAATAAAACATGCATTTGGGCAATCCTTTCACTAAATAAGTATTTTATCCATATATCGTATATTCATACAACAAATAATCATGTCAAACACATTTCCAAAATTTATACGTATACGGTATTTTCTACGAATACCTAGAATATGTAAAATTCCATAATCCACATCTTTAATCGAAACAGAAAACAAAAAGCACTTTGTACATGTGCAATTGCATGCAGATCATGAATCTATCATTATCTGACATTGAAAGCGTTGAAAACCGTAACCTATACACCTAAAGACCTCACCTTTTATCGTAGAATCGTAACAGAGTCGATAGGTTTGCTAAGCTTCCATATTCGGCAGTTTGGCAACCTATAGAATGAAATAGGTTAGCTATTTCATAACCTACAACTGTCAATACCCCAAATCAGATTAGGGTTAGGGTTTCTTACCTAGAAATGAAGTCGGTATCGCCAGGAAAGCGATAAGAACGGAGTGGTTTAAGCTTGGATACGGCAGGGAAGAACGGTAGGAAGAAGCTCCCACTTCTCTCTCACTTTCCCTCTCTTTTCTCTCTTCTCAATCTCAAATTCGGATGGCTGAAATGAGAGAGGGTTTAAGGTCCTTATATAGCCTAAAACTTCACCGAAATAGACCTAAGGTCAAGGTATACTTAGGTTATAACTAAAGTGGGTTAGTTTCAGCTTAACAAAGGATTTCTGGCGGGCCTCCTTGAGCCAAAAGTCGAACTTAAGCTCACTAACCTTGGATCTACATGGAGTTAAGTTTTTGTCTCAGTTGGATCCCCAAATCACGCGTGGTGGACCAGTTTCAGTTCAACGGTCAGCGGGTCTCGATCCGAAATTCCAAGTACATGTAAATGTTTATGAAATTTTTCTTGATCCGAGGGTGTATTTGGGTCAGATTCTGACGGTCTGGTTGCTTACAAATTGACCGCAAGTATCAAGTCTCAGATCACTATTCCAGATATTTATTTTGTAAAGGAAACATGTGCTTTCACACTCCTTCGCTCCGAACTCAAGCGAACAGCCGTGGGACACTGTCTGGGTTTGATTTCCGAGATGGTTGTCAAGCCCAGTGAGGCGGTCCTAATTCCTTAACTTCGTGTTAATCAGACTTCCGACGTGCGGTCCAGACCTGATACGGAGTTTCAGGATGCTCCCGAGAGCAGCCAGGTAATGAGTTTGATCCTAGATTTTAGGGTAACCTAGCGTCAATGATTCTACAAGTTTTGGGTCTTGCAGATCATATTTAAAGTGGATCAAGTGGATTTCGTAGCTAATGTAGTTTAACACTTAGTTACTTTGTCTCATTTCTAAAGGATTTAGTCCTGTAAGATTTTTGTCTGAGGTAGTACCTAGGCCTTTGTAGTTTTTACATAAAGTGATCCAAGTTATACTACTTAGCTAGTTTAAGATAGTGTCTAGGGTGGAAGTACTTAGAAAAATTGAAAGATTAAGGTGGTGAAGGGTGGGATTTGTGAAGGAAATGGGTTAAGGAGCGATTTTAGACTGTAGGATTCAGTTCCGACAAGTTAATAAGGTGTTAGGATCGACCCATTGCCTAAGGACGTCTAATTCCAAATTGGGAAAAATTCGGGCTGTTACAATGGTAGTTGCAGTATTTCTTAAAAATTGATATTCTCAAATTCTATTCAATGATCACTCTTTATTCTGACTACAAACAGCTCTTTTTCAGTCTATATGCGTTTAATAAGCCTTTTGACCTCGTCAAAAGCATTCGACTTTTCTCTTAAGAATGTTACCCAAGAATATCATGAGTAGTCATCAACTATAACTAAGAAATATTTTTTTCCTCCTCTACTCTCCATTCCTGCTGGTCCAACTAAGTCCATATGGAGAAGTTCAAGAGGTCTAGTAGTGGCTAAGGAGTTCACTTTCTTGTGACAACTCCTAATTTGCTTACCAACTTGACAAGCACCACATACTTTATTTTCTTTCTTACTCAACTTGAGTATGCCTCATAAGTGATCTCTTTTGCTCAACTTGTAAAGATCTTTATAATTTAAATGTCCAAGATGTTGATGCCATAATTTAGTCTCGTTTGTTCGAACCATGTATCATGAAAGGTTTATTGAGCTAGTGTCATCTATTATATAACAATTTTCAGAAGTTTGATGATCATTTAATATCACATTTCCTTCTTTAATAATTATCTCACATCCATGATTAGAAAATCTTACAATATGATCATTGTCGCAAATTTGAGATATATTAAGAATGTTACGTTTCAATCCTTCAACATATAAAATATTTTCAAACATAGGTAAGTTAGGAAGATGTACATTACATTGACCAATGATCTTGTAGTTGCTACCATCTCTGAATGTAACTGAGTCACTATCAATTTGGTTGATATTTGAGAGAATGGCTTTATTACATGTCATATGTCTAGAGCATCCACTGTCCATGTATCATCTTGAATGGCTACTTGCTTTGAATGATATGTGGATGATAAGACATTTAACCTTTGAAACCCATTTCATGAAGGTTCTAGGCTTTGGATGGTCTATTTCCTTTAGTTGTCTTTGGGAGTTAAGATTTTTCTCATTTTTACACATTTCTTATTTGCGTTAGATTTTAACTACTCTTTGAGCAAGCCCACAATTTTATTAACAAGTGGAGGATTGTTAGTTTCTCACTTTTGATATCTGTGGCTATTGGCAAAGTTTTTCACTTTAGAAAATTCTTGGAAGGGTATTTTATTGTTGAAGATAGTCTTCTTGCGATCGAACTCAAACCCTTTTTTAGTTCCCACTTTAGAGTTCGAGGATTCTCCATTCACAAAAGTATGAGTAGAAGGCTTAGGCTTTATATTGTTATATATGTTATAGCCAAGTCCAAACTTATCACCATACTGGCAAGATAAGGTTAGTAATTTTTCAAAATTTTGTCTCATTTGGTATAATTCCAAGTATCCTTTGAACTCTGAAGTGAAGAAATTTCAATCCTCAATTTCTCATAATCAGACTTCGGATTTTGAAGTTTTACATTTTTCAAACTTTGGATTTTTCAAAACAACTAGAAAACTGAGATTTTTTCAAAATGGCTTTTTCAAGTTCTAATTGCAATTCCTTACACTTTTTCTTTTACATTTTCAAATTCGACACAATTTTGTAACTTTCTCTAAAGAGAGCATAATATGCTTCTTGAAGGTCTTCTTCATTTTCAGAGCACTCTCACGAGTTTCATATCCAGATGTTTCACTATCTTCTAGAGTAGTGATTCTGGCTATTGTCATGAATGCATTTTGATTTTCATCAGGGAGATAGATCCGAGGAGCAACTGGTAGCGAGAGAAGAGATTGATAGATAAAAAAGATTCTAGTTATAGTTTTCCTTGTGACGGTCCTGGATGAGGCAGTACTTGTGATATTTTGGCTTGGGATGCATTTTATTTTACAATTTTCTAGATGTTAAATACCATAGGATGTATGGCACAACCCCGATTTCCATAGGGCACTTCCGAAGGTGAATCGTAGTGCTACCCCAGATGAGTCCAGCTCCAGCGACAAGGACATCGATGGCAGCTGTAACGCCCTGAAATTCGAGGGTCGAGTAGCAAATCAACTCTCGAGTTCCAAAACACCACTTATGAAACATAGATAATGATGATTAAATGTTGTCTGAGTTAGTGCAATAACATGAGTGAGATTATACCAAAACAGTAATTCATACTCCAGATCAATTGTATAAAGGCAAGCGGAAGACTGAAACTGTATATATATGTATGTAAAAGAAACAAAATCATCTCAATCTCCAGAGGTTGAACCCATCTGAGTCACCATATAAATATATCTGTTTCATGAACAAAATGCCAAAAGTACAACTAAGGAAATAAATCCTGTAAATCCCGTCGATCCGGCAGCCTAGTCAAAGCCACCAGAATACTGCATAAATGAGAACTCGTCCTGGTCCTCGTCATAGTCCAGCTCAGCCTCCTGAGTCGTCACCACATCTGTACCTAAGACAGAGTCTGGTTAGTGTGTATAACACCGTCCCGTAATGTGGGAGTGAGTAGCTAACTCAGTGGAACAATAAAGCATAGGTTAACATGTTATCAATTCATTCAAGTAGTTACGATAAAGCAGTATAATCAAACACTCCTAACTACTCTTATTAATGCAAGTATGAATGCAGTCATGATGGATGCCCTCACCACACACTCTCTCGTGCGACACCATCTTACGTTCGCGGCATGCTTGCATTCCTCAGTGCTCCACATCTTCCAAGCACATGCAATGCGATGATGAGCATGATTACCGAGTTGTTATTAGTCCATTTCAAACAGCAGGATTGGGAAACTAAGGTACCTCCCTTGTATCATTCCCAAACATGATCCATTCTAGGGTCTTCAGTCCTAGTTAATCTTATATGATAGTGTGTTTCTAGGTCACTGCAAAGGCTGTCAGGGCTGTTACAAGCATTCGTTACACGACTCCCCCATCACCCTTTTAACGGTTCATCACTATACTGATACAGACCTAGTTCATACTCTATACACTGCGGCAAAACTCGTCGCCTTACCACAAATTCAGAGTATGGTCGAGGTCACTACAAAGGGCTCGTCACCAATCAGTGTAGGCCGACAGCTCGAATATAGTGTCTCATACCACCATAATCGGCTCACGAGTCTAGTTGCTCAATGGACACTACGGGGAGGCACGTGGCCCCAGCCTAGGCCGACAGCTTGACCACGGTGTCCCATACTAGTATGCCCGGCTCATGAGTCTTAGCGGATCGAGGTACCATGGTTAACTGGATTTCACTGGTAAGTTTGGTATCCTAGGTTCAAGCAGTAGCGTCCAAAAATGGTGAACATACATTAAACATATCGAGTTACTTAACGAGCCTGACTAACTCGAGCACACAATCAACTGAACGACATGAAGTGCATAAGCACTTCGTGTGGCCTAACCACTGTCGCCAACAGAAGTACGACTCGGGTTCGTCAAACACATCCTACGTGGTGAAATGA
Organism: Magnolia changhungtana; assembly: GCA_030180095.1. Classification (NCBI taxonomy): domain Eukaryota; kingdom Viridiplantae; phylum Streptophyta; class Magnoliopsida; order Magnoliales; family Magnoliaceae; genus Magnolia; species Magnolia changhungtana. The sequence goes on from JASAUF010000024.1 coordinate 1,476,204, forward strand.
ATCTCAACCACGAACTCAAGTCTGGTACCGATTGTCTGGACTATAAACATAGTTTCAATCGCAATCAATCCTTATTCAGAGCATGTGGAGTAAAGCATAATAAACAAAGTAAGTCAAGCATGTTAACAAACAAGTCATAAAGCATGTTATAAAGCACTAGATAAACAGGAACACAAACACATATATTTCATAAGTAAGCGGTTAAATTAAACAATCAACATGGAGAAAATCATATACGTTTCTAAGGTAGTTGATAATCCCATCTCAACACCTACCTAAGACACCATCATCCAAACACTTACTCTCACAAGCATTTTCACAAACACTTAGAATACACTATTTCAACATACATAGTGTACATTAGCAAAACATGTATTAGGGTGAGTCCTTTCGCCAAATAAGTATTTTATCCATATATAGTATATTCATATAGTAAATAATCATGGTAAACCCATTTCCAAAATTTATACGTATACGGTACTTTCTACAAATACCTAGAATATGTAAAATTCCATATTCTTCGTCTCTAATCGAAACGAAATACAGACAGCACTTTGTACATGTGTAATTGCATGCTGATCATGAATCTATCATTATCTGACATTGAAAGCGTTGAAAACTGTAACCTATACACCTAAAGTCCTCACCTTTTATCGTAGAATCATAACGAAGCCGATAGGTTTGCTAAGCTTCCATATTCCGCAGTTTGGTAACCTATAGAATGAAATAGGTTAGTTATTTCATAACCTACAAACATCACAACCCCAAAATAGATTAGGGTTAGGGTTTCTTACCTACAAACGAAGTCGGAATCACCGGGAAAGCGACAAGACTTGCGTGTAGAACAGCAGGGGAAAGCAGTAGGGAGATTCTCCCACTTCTCTACTCTTTCTCTCTCTTTTCTCTCTTCACTCTCTAGGGTTTCTCTCAAATTCGTATGGTTGTAAGAGAGAGGGTTCTAAGGTCCTTATATAGCCTAAAAAAACTCTAAAATAGACTTAAGGTCAAGGTATACTTGGGTTATAAACAAAGTGACCCTTTTCCAGCTCAACGGAGGACTTCTGGTGGCCCCTTTTCTGCGTGTGGTTGGACTTATGCTCACCAACCATGGATCTAGGCTCCATTAAGTTTTCATTCTAGTAGGGTTTCCAGACACGTGGCGGACCAGTTTCAGTTCAACAGTCAGCGGATCTCGATCTAAAATTCCAAGTACATGGATATGTTTATAAAATTTTTCCTGATCCGAGGGTGTATTTGGGTCAAATTCTGACGGTCTGGTTGCTTACAAAATGTCCGCAAGTAACAAGTCTCAGATTACTATTTATAAAGAAAACCAAGCATTCTCACACTCCCTGCTCCGGACTCAAGTGAACAGCCGTGGGACACTGTCTGGATTTGATTTCCGAGATGGTTGTCAAGCCCAGCGAGGCGGTCCTAAGTCTATAACTTCGTATTATTCGGACTCCCGATGTGCGGTCCAGATCTGATAAGGAGTTTCAATGTGCTCCTAAGAGGAGTCGGGTAATGAGTTTGATCCTCGATTATAGGGCAACCTAGCATCAATGATTCTACAAGTTTTGGGTCTTGCAGATCGTATTTAAAGCGATTCAAACGGATTTCATGGCTAATCTAGTTTAGTACTTAGTTAACTTTGTCAAATTTCTAAAGGATTTAATCCTAAGTGATTTCTGGTCGAGGTGGTACTCGGGCCATTGTATGGAATTTTTCGAGTCGTTACAATCTACCCCCCTTAATGAAAAATTTCATCCTCGAAATTAGTACCTTTTCGTACTCCTCGAGGAGCTGGGGGTAGTTCTTTTGGATCTCAGCTTCTGTTTCCTAGGTAGCTTCCTCCTCTGTATGATGTGTCCACAGTACCTTCATGAGTGGAATCACCTTGCTGCGCAGTACCTGCTCCTTTCTGTCAAGGATACGTGTCGGGCACAGCACATATGTAGCATCCTCGCTCAACTGTACATGTTCCCAACTGATAATGTGTGAAGGATCAGAAACGTACTTCTTCAGCATAGATACATGAAATATGTTATGTACAGCTACAAGTGGTGTGGGTAAAGCGAGATGATATGCCACAGCACCCACTCAATCAAGGATCTGAAACGGACCAATGAACCTCTGTGTGAGCTTCCCCTTCTTCCCAAACCAAAGGACTCCCTTCATAGGGGAAACTCTGAGGAATACGTGATCTCCGACCTCGAACTCAAGCGGTCGCCACCTCGTATCGGCGTAACTCTTCTGCCTGCTCTGTGCTTTAAGAAGTCGACGCCTGATAATGTCGATCTTCTCCGAGGTCGCCTGTACCAACTCTGGCCCAATCAAACTGTGCTTGCCAACCTCAGCCTAGCAATGCGGAGCTATGCAAGGACAACCATACAAGGCCTCATATGGAGCCATGCCAATACTCGCCTTAAAGCTGTTATTGTACGCGAACTCTGCATAAGGAAGACAGTCATCCCAACTGTCCTTGAAGTCCAAGACACAGGCCCGCAACATATCCTCCAAAATCTGGTTCACCCGCTCTATCTATCAGTCGGTCTGAGGGTGAAACGTAGTACTGAACTTCAATTTCACACCTATCGCTTCCTGCATAAGAGTCCAGAAGATAGACATGAACCGCGCGTCTCTGTCCAACACGATCTCTAGGGGAACTCCATGCAAACGCACAATCTCTCTGATGTACAGCCTAGCCAGCTCGTCTGCAGAGTTCGTGACTCTATAGGGAGAAAATGGGTCGATTTGGTCAACCGATCTACAATCACCCAAATGGAATCATGTCCCTTCCTAGTCTTCAACAGCCCCGATATGAAATCCATGAAAATGAAGTCCCACTTCCATTCAGCTATGGGCATGGGCTGAAGTAGTACAGGAGGCCGGCAATGTTCTGTCTTGACCTGCTGGTACGTCAGACAACGAGAAACATACTCTGCTATGTAGGTCTTCATGTTGTCCCACCAATAAGACCGTCTCATGTCCTGGTACATCTTCGTGCTACCAGGATGCATCGCAATCTTCGATTTGTGGGCAGTCTTGAGGAGCTCCTGTTGTAAGTCAGGAATATCAGGAACACATAAACGGCTACGGTATCGTAGACCCCCATCTGTGCCAACTCTCCACTCTGAGTCCTCGGCGTCGCTAACTTGTTCTCGAAGCTCAAACAACCGCATATCACCCTTCTAGGCCTCGATAATCCTATCATCAATGAGTGGCCGTACCTGAATGTGCGCGACATACTCAAATGGCTCCTCCATGGTGAGTTTTTGCTTGAAGTCTTGCACGAACTCCAACATATCCCACTCTGCTATCATCAGCGGAGCCACAAATGTAATAGCCTTCTTGCGGCTCAACGCATCTGCCACAAGGTTGGCCTTGCCAGGATGGTAAGAGACCTTGAACTTGAAGTCCTTCAAGGTTTCCATCCATCTACGTTGCCTCATATTCAAGTCTCGCTGAGTGAATATATACTTAAGGCTCTTGTGGTCGCAGAAAAGCTCGAACTCCTCTCCGTAGAGATAATGTCTCCAGAGCTTCAATGCAAAGATGACAGCTGCCAACTCAAGGTCATGTGTAGGGTAATTCTCCTCGTGCTTCCTTAATTGTCTCGAGGCATACGCAATCACCCTGTCCTTCTGCATAAGGACACAACCCAAACCAACGCGAGACGTGTCAGTGTATATCGTGTACTTAATCCCTTGCTCTAGTAATACTAGCACAGGGGTAGACGTCAGTCTGTCCTTCAGCTCCTGAAAAGCTGCTTCTGCCTTCTCATTCCAGGCGAACCTCAAATCCTTACGCGTCAACTGTGACAACGGCCTGGCAATCTTCGAGAAGTCCCGAATGAAGCGTCGATAGTACCCTGCCAGGCCAAGAAAACTCCTCACCTCGGTAACCGAGCCAGGCTGCTTCCAATCCTGAACTGCGGCTACCTTAGCAAGGTCCACTGCTATCCCATCCTTGGACACCACATGTTCCAGGAACTTGACTTTTTCCTGCCTGAAGTTGCACTTCTTATACTGCGCAAACAACTGGTTCTTCCTCAAAGCATCCAACACCGCTCTCAGGTGCACCTCGTGCTCTTCCAGACTCGTGGAATATATCAGGATGTCATCAATGAATACGATGACGAATCGGTATAAGAATGGCCAAAATACCCTATTCATCAAGTTCATGAACATGGCCGGTGCGTTCGTAAGACCGAACGACATCACCAGGAACTCGTAATGCCCAAAACAGGTCCTGAAAGCTGTCTTCTGCACGTCTTCATCTCTGACGCGTAACTGGTGGTACCCTGACTGCAAGTCGATCTTCAAGAAATACTTTGCCTCCTTCAACTGATCAAACAGATCATCTATCCTGAGCAAAGGTATAACGCCCTGAAAATTGGGGGTCGAGCATGAATTCAACTCCCGAGTTCCAACGCATCACTTATACAACAAAATGAATGATGATTGAATGTTGTCTGTATTAGAGTAGTGAACATGAGTGAGATTAAGCCAAAACAGCATATCATACTCCAGAGACAGTTAAATTTGCAAGCGGAAGACTATGATAGCTATATGTAATATATAAACTGTGGTGAGTCTCCAGAGTGTGATAATAATACCAGGTTAAATAATTACAAGTACATTTCAAAATATACCTAAGGTGTAGTGTCATCTAGTCAACATCCCTGTAATCTCATCGATTAAGACACGATTCAAATGAAGCCGCCATAAATAACATATACGAAAAAGCACCCTCATCATCACAAAAGTCCAGCTCCGCCTCAGGAATAGCGTCACCATCTGCAATCAGACAAAGTCTGGTGGGTGTTTGGAACACCGTCCCGTAACGTGGGAGTGAGTAGCTAACTCAGTGGAATAATAAAGCATAGGTTAACATGTTATCGACTCAGTCAAGCAGTAATGATAAAGCAATATAATCAAACACTCCTAACTACTCTTATTAATACAAGTATGAATGCAGTCATGATGAATGCCCTCACCGACATACTCCCTCGTGCGACACCCTCTTCGTTCGCGGCATGCTTGCATTCTTCAGTGCTCCACATCTTCCAGGCACATGCAATGCATGATGAGCATGATTACCGAGTTGTTATTAGTCCATTTCAAACAGCAGGATTGGGAAACTAAGGTACCTCCCTTATATCATTCCCAAACATGATCCATTCTAGTAAAGTGGTCAGCCCTAGACAATCTCATACGATGGTGTGTTTCTAGGTCACTGCAAGGGCTGTCAGGGCTGTTACACGGAATCGTTACACCACTCCCCCATCACCTTATCAATACAGGCCTAATTTATACTCTACTACTACAGGAAGGCTCATCGCCTCACCGCAGATTTAAAGTATGCTCAAGGTCACCACACAAGTACGGTCGGATCGTGTAGGGTCATTACACGGAATCGTTGCACCACTCCCCCATCACCCATCAAGTAGTGTAGGCCGACAGCTCGAATATAGTGTCTCATACCACCATAATCGGCTCACGAGTCTAGTTGCTCACTAGCCACTACGGGGAGGCACATGGCCCCAGCGTAGGCCGACAGCTCGACCACGGTGTCCCATACCACCATGCCCGGCTCATGAGTCTTAGCGGATTGAGGTACCATGGTTAACGGGATTCCACTGGTAAGTTTGGTACCCTAGGTTCAAGCAGTAGCGACCAAACATGGTGAACATACATTAGACATATCGGGTTACTTGACGAGCCTGACTTGCTCGAGTGCACAATCAGTTGAACGACATGAAGTACATAAGCACTTCATGTTGCCTAACCACTGTCACCAACTGAAGTACGACTCGGGTTCGTGAAACACATCCTACGTGGCGAAAAGAATCTCAACCACAAACTCATTCTGGTACCGATTGTCTGGACTATAAACATAGTCCTAAACTCAATCAATCTATATTCATAGCATGTGGAGTAAAGCACATTAAACAAAGTAATTCAAACAAGTTCACAAGCATGTCATAAAGCATGTTATAAAGCACTATATAAACAAGAATACAAACAATCATATTTCATAATTAAGCGGTTAAAGTAAACAACCAACATGGAGGAAATCATACACATCTCTAAGGTAGTTGAGAATCCCATCTCAACACCTACCTAAGACACTATCATCCATACACTTACTCTTACAAGCATTTTCACAAACACTTAGAATACACTATTACAACATACATAGTGTATATTAGCAAAACATGTATTAGGGCGAGTCTTTTCTCCAAGCAAGTATTTTACGCATATATAATATATTCATACAGCAACTAATCATGGTAAACACATCTCCAAAATTTATACGTATACGGTACTTTCTAGAATACACTATTTCTACATACATAGTGTATATTAGCAAATCATGTATTATGGCGAGTCCTTTCACCAACTAAGTATTTTATCCGTATATATTATATTCATACAACAAATAATCATGACAAACACATTTCCAAAATTTATACGTATACAGTATTTTCTATGAATACCTAGAATATGTAAAATTTCATATTCTGTCTTTAATTGAAACAGAAAACAGAAAGCACTTTGTACATGTGTAATTGCATGCAGAATATGAATCTATCATTATCTAATATTGAAAGCATTGAAAACCATAACATATACACCAAAGTCCGCACCTTTTATCGTAGAATCGTAACGAGTTCGATAAGTTTGATAAGCTTCCATATTCGGCAGTTTGGCAACCTATAGAATGAAATAGGTTAGTTTTTTCATAACCTACAATTATCAACACCCCAAATCAGATTAGGGTTAGGTTTTCTTACCTAGAAATGGGGCTGGAATAGCCGGGAAAACGATGAGAATAGAGTGGTGGAGCATGGATGGCAGCAGGGAAGAAGGGCAGGAAGACTCTCCCACATCTCTCTCACTTTCTCTCTCTTTTCTCTCTTCTCTCTTGAGGGCTTCTCTCAAATCCGTATGGCTATGAGAGAGGGGCTTCTAAGGTCCTTATATAGCCTAAAAATACACTAAAACAGACTTATGACCAAGGTATACTTAGGTTATAACCAAAGTGTCCCTTTTCCAGCTCAACGGAGGACTTCTGGCGGGCCTCCTTGAGCCAAAGGTCGGACTTAAGCTCACTAACACTGGATCTACGTCTAGTTAAGTTTTCGTTCCAGTCGGCTTCTCAGATCACGCATGGCGGACCAATTTTAGTTCAACGGTCAGTGGGTCTCAATCAGAAATTCTAAGTACATGGATATGTTTATGAAATTTTTCCTAATCCAAGGGTGTAATTTGGCCTGATTCTGACGGTCAGGTTGCTTAATACTGACATGCAAGCGACAAGTCTCAGATTACTATTTGAGATATTTATTTTGTAAGGAAAACAAGTGTTCTCACCCTCTCACACTCCGGACTCAAGCAAACAGCCATGGGACACTGTCTGGATTTGATTTCTGAGATGGTTGTCAAGCCCAGTAAGGCGGTCCTAATTCCTTAACTTTGTGTTAATCGGACTTCCAACGTGCGGTCCAGATCTGATACGGAATTTCAACGTGCTCCCGAGAGCAGTTAGGTAATGAGTTTGATCCTAGATTTTAGGGTAACCTAGCGTCAATGATTCTACAAGTTTTGGGTCTTGCAAATTGTATTTAAAGTGGATCAAATAAATTTCGTAGCTAATCTAGTTTAGCACTTTGTTAACTTTGTCACATTTCTAAAGGATTTAGTCCTATAAGATTTCTGTCTGAGGTGGTACCTAGGCCTTTGTAGTTTGTATATAAGGTGATCCAAGTTATATACTTAGCTAGTTTAAGATAGTGTCTAGAGTGAAAGTACTTAGAAAAATTGAAGGATCAAGGTGGTGAAGGGTGAGATTTGTGAAGGAAATGGGTTCAAATACGGTTGTAGACTTTGGGATTGAGTTCTGACAGGTTTATAAGGTGTTAGGATCGACCCATTGCCTAAGGATGTGTAATCCCAGGTTGGTAAAAATCCAGGATGTTACAAAAGGATACTTGTTCTTCACGGTGACCTGGTTCAACTTACGGTAATCAATACACAACCGTAGTGAGCCATCTTTCTTCTTCACAAACAGTACAGGTGCTCCCTAGGGAGACACACTAGGTCGTATAAAGCCCTTCTCTACTAGCCCATCAATCTGTTTCCGCAGTTCCTCCCTCTCACACGGAGGCATGTGATACGTCGGTAAAGAGATGGGTGTCGCACCGGGCGTAAGATCAATGGTAAAGTCGATCTCGCGCCAAGGTGGCAACCCAGGAATCGGTGCAAACATGTCTGCGAAAGCCTGCACTACAGGCGTATCCTCAAGCAACAGAACATCAATAACCTCTAATGAAGAAGCGTAACATCGCAACCGAGTAGCATGACTGACCTGAACAGGAAAAGTACAGGTCGTGCTATCAAGTCCATAGGCAGTCACCACTCTAGTCTCGCAGTCGATCTCGGCTCGCATCTCAGTGAGCCAATCCATACCGAAGATAACGTCGTAATGGAATAGGGGGACGACGATCAGGTCAACTAGTATCACTCTGCCACCCAAGTCTATCGGGCAGCCCTCACACATACGAGTAACTTCAGAGTAAGTCCTTGTGACAGTGATGACTCTCACTCCTCTCGTAGGAGCAGTAACCAAACTCAGTCGCGTGACTGCCGTGCATGAAATCATAGAGGTAGTGGACCCAGTGTCCACCAATAAGAAGACGGGAGTACCTTGGAGGTGTACAGTGACCTCGAAGGCCATAGGCGCTGAAGGTGCAGTATCTGGTTCTTCTGTTATAAGCGCATGAACACACGCCTGCTGCGGCCGATTAGGCTGAGGTACCATAGGCCGTTGAGGGGGCCGGAAGTGAGGTGCATGTGGTCTGAAGGACGGATATGCTGGTGTCATCCGAAGTAGTGGAGTCGATATAGCCTGCGGGCGAGAACGATCAATCATTTGCAGCGGAGAGAACCCGTTATCCCTCATCTGCGCAAAACAGCTCCCAACAGGATGACCCTGTTTCCCGCAGTATGTATAGGTCACAATAGGGTGCCTCATCAGAGCCACTGGCACTGCGATCCTGGGAGGCGAATCAGCACAAGGCCTCTTACCTAGGAAAGGCCTGCACTGAACATCTGGTCGTGGTCTCGTAACCATAGCACCACGGGAGCGTGTCAAGCGGTCCACATCCTGCTCTGCCTGGATGGACATATGAATCAACTCCACATAGGATGGTATGCGGATACAGCACATCTTCGACCAGATGTCAGGTCGTAAGCCCTCAGTGAAGCGTCGAATCTGCATTGGCTCGTCACCAAGTATAGTCGGGACAAAGCGGCCCAACTCTGTAAAGCGATGCTCGTACTCAGTGACTGTCATGTCTCCCTGTTTGAGGTGTAGAAACTCATTCTCCCTCTTATGTCGATAAGCCTGAGGGTAATATTTCTCATGGAAACGGAACTCAAATGCTGCCCAGGTCCACACATAACCCACTGCGATGGTCCGCAGTATACTGTCCCACCATAAGCTAGCCTCCTTCTCGAACATGAAGGTGGCCAACTTAACCTGTTCAGCCTTAGAGCAATGCAGCATCTTCAGTATCCAACCAGTACTCAGCCTCCTCGGGTCTGTGAGAACCCGTAAAAGTTAGAGGCCTCAAGCGCTAAAATCGCTTGAGTAGACCGCGAGTACCCACGTCTCCCATAGGGTACGCAACAGGTGTGGGCAGAGGCACATCCTCAAACTGAGCAAGAGGCTCGGCAGTCTCGGTAGGCCGTGTAGATGTCGGAGGTGAAGTCGCACTCCCACCCTGAGACAAGGCCTTGGAAATAGTGGTCATGAGCTGCTGGTGCTACTGTCACTGCTGCATCTGCTGTTGATGCATCATCAACATCAACTGCTCAAACCTATCAGTAGGTGGAGCAGCCTGTGGCTCATACGGTGTCGAAGAGGATATCCAGTTCTGCCCGTGAACCGGGGGTGTATAAGGTGGCAAACCACCAGTAGGACCAGTAGGAGGCTGATCTGAGCCAGAACCCGGGCCCGTAGGACCACCCCTGCGGGAAGGAGTCTGGTCCATCAAGTCAATAGCAAGAGGGGTGTCGTGCTCCTCATAGATCTCCATGGCATGCCCTATACAACATAGGTACACCGCTTGTGAGATAAAGCATGGCAACACAATACGTAATCACTTAAGCATTTCACACACATCATAGCAAAAGAGATTGTATGCATTTCATTACCAAAATTGTCATACTACATGGAATACAGAGTTACATGAATCATGACAGAAGATGCAAGGGAGCTAATACAACCAAGCTTCAACAACTACAAAAACATACTACTAACTACCACATCCATCAACATGAAAACATAAACCGCCTAATGCGGTAACCAAAACAACTACAAACAACAACTTGGATGACTAAGCATCCGAGTCAGGCGATGGAGGAGGAGCATTTTGTCCTGTACATAGCACAAGATAGTCTTTAATGTGTGAGACACCTTCTTAAAACTTCTCTTCATGTAGGCTTCGGTTACCTCAAGCTTGGCTCGGTCTCACCAAGCTCAGCCCAAACCTGTCCAATCTCTTGCCACAGGGCGGCCTGGTTCTCCTCAATGCGAACCATACAAGCATCCCTCGCAGCCTGAGCAGCGTCCGGCTCTGGTGCTCCAGGAGGAGAGCTCTCCTCAGTATCCTGAGCCTTATCTTCTTCTTCCTGTATCTCATCACCGCTTCCTTCTTAGCTTACTGCCTCGAGGTCAACACTCTCCTCACTTGCGCTATCAGACTCATCTCCAGACTCGTTGAGTCGGGCTTGCCGTTGTCGAGGGCCAATCTTCATGTTGTTAAGCGTAGCCTCACTTATAACCCGGACTGGCGCAAGGTCGTCCATGTTAAGCCTATAGCCGACATCTCGAGCCATCTTGCATATCAGGCTGCCAAATGGGAGCGAGAGGTCATTCCTGACAGATCGAACGACCTGAACTATCTGAAATAGGATGAACGTGGGCAGGCATAAGTTGTCCCCATGTCCAATCCTGTATAAGAAGTCCACCATCAACCGAGTACACTCGTGCGGTTGCCGACCTGTGGATATACATTATATGTGAAAATGTGGTGGAGCAAACGGAAGTCATCTATCAACTTTAACGACAAAAGATAGTTTCCTCGCGTCCAAGAAACCGGTCGACCACAAAGGTATCGTGTATGGCGATTCCTCTCTCGCGCACTCCTGGAGAAGTTGTCATTAGGAAGCACTTCACCAAGTGGGATGTTCATGATCCGCGCCATCTCAACCATAGTAATTGTACGCCTTATACCCCTCACAGAGACCATGAACTGAAGAGGCTCCAACAAGGGGTCTATGATATGGGCGTAAAAGGCACGAACCGTGTTCTCACATGCAGGAGACTCACCTTCAAAAATAGGACCCCATTCAATGTCCACCAAGCGGTCCATCACCGGGTGTAGCCCAAACATTCTCTCATCCACGTGAGCTTCAAACACAATCTTATGGTCAGCAAAATGACCATATTCGAAGCCTATCAGAAAAGCATCTCTAATCGAAAGTTGTGGATCTAGGTCCCGCTTTGACCTATACTCCGAACCATGCTAGGGCTAACTTCGATGTCCATCTCTCCTCGAACGGGTTGGACGACTAGGCCCAGCTTCATCTGCAGCGGTCTTTCTTTTCCCCATAAGAGAAAGGACGGTGGAGACGGAGAAAATGGCATGCAACAAATTCAAAGAGGGTCATGGGAAGCGACAAAACATGTCGGAAAGGGAGAAGAAGGGCTGGAGTTTTGATCCTCCACGAGTTTGAGCCTCGGTAGAGGTTGTAAAGGCCCAACAAACAAGGAGTGAGGAAGGAAAATGAAGAGAAGGGATGGGTGAGGAAGCTTACACGATTTTTGAGCTTCAAATAGGAGTGTGAGAGCTCAAACAAGAGGAAACGGAGAGGGTAGGGAGGTAGGGATGGTTGTGGACGATGGGAATGAGTGGATTGTGGTCGAAAATAGCAGATTGGGCAATTGGGAGGGAGAGTTGAGAGAGAGGGCAGCTGTTGGAGAGCTTGGAAGGGTGGAAATGAGGGAAGGGGGAATGACGGAATAAAAATAGGGGCCCCCACGATTTTGGGTCCCACACAAGTCTGGGGTCGGGCCGAGCCCCTACTCGCAACGGTTTGGCTCGCGGACCCGATGGGCACCGACCGGTCGGCCCGCGGTTCCACCGCGGTCCGATGGGCCAGGCGTGGCACCACTGCGGTAAGACGGTGTTCACCATCCTCCCAAGGTGCCAAAGACACCCTGGGTCTTTCCTGGGTCCCCCCAAATTGCATCGTATGGCCCTCGACTCCGTTTCAAGTCGTTCCGGGTCCATTCGAGTACATTCTGATACATAACGGTATTTTACTGAATTTCAACGGCTGGGATTGGGTGGATTATGATCTAGACCCATCATTGACGGCCTAGAAGTGTTTTAAGGTCAACCCGTGCGACCAGGGTTAAGTACAGACTCGATTTCGGTGTTCATTTTAACGAACTTGTCGGATGCCTAAGACTGTTACTACATTATTCTCGCACCCTCCTATGTCAAAAGGCGTCAGCGTACGTCGTGGGAACATAACTCATGTCCGGTTTAATCAAAATCATGCTTCGATAACAACTTGTAATGCCCTGAAATTCATGGGTCGAGTAGCAACTCAACTCTCGAGTTTCAAAACATCACTTATGCAACATAGATAATGATGATTAAATGTTGTCTGAGTTAGTGCAATAAACATGAGTGAGATTATACCAAAATAGTAATTCATACTCCAGATCAATTGTATAAAGGCAAGCGGAAGACTGAAACTATATATATATATGTATGTAAAAGAAACAAAACCATCTCAATCTCCAGAGGTTGAACCCATCTGAGTCACCATATACATATATCTGTTTCATGAACAAAATGCCAAAAGTACAACTAAGGAAATAAATCCTGTAAATCCCGTCGATCCGGCAGCCTAGTCAAAGCCACCAGAATACTGCATAAATGAGAACTCGTCCTGGTCCTCGTCATAGTCCAGCTCAACCTCCTAAGTCGTCACCTCATCTGTACTTAAGACAGAGTCTAGTTGGTGTGTACGACATCGTCCCGTAACGTGGGAGTGAGTAGCTAACTCAGTGGAACAATAAAGCATAGGTTAACATGTTATCAATTTATTCAAGAAGTAATGATAAAGCAGTATAATCAAACACTCCTAACTACTCTTATTAATACAAGTATGAATGCAGTCATGATGGATGCCCTCACCACACACTCTCTCGTGCGACACCATCTTACGTTCATGGCATGCTTGCATTCCTCAGTACTACACATCTTCCAGGCACATGCAATGCGATGATGAGCATGATTACCGAGTTGTTATTAGTCCATTTCAAACAGCATGATTGGGAAACTAAGGTACCTCCCTTGTATCATTCCCAAACATGATCCATTCTAGGGTCGTCAGTCCTAGTTAATCTCGTACGATAGTGTGTTTCTAGGTCGCTACAAAGGCTGTCAGGGCTGTTACACGCATTCATTATACCACTCCCCCATCACCTTTTTAACGGTTCATCACTATACTGATACAGGCCTAGTTCATACTCTATACACCGCGGAAAAGCTCGTCGCCTCACCGCAAATTCAGAGTATGCTCGAGGTCACTACAAAGGGCTCGTCACCAATCAGTGTAGGCCGACAGCTCGAATATAGTGTCCCATACCACCATAATCAGCTCACGAGTCTAGTTGCTCAATGGACACTACGGGGAGGCACATGGACCCAGCCTAGGCCGACAGCTCGACCACGGTATCCCATACCACCATGCCTGGCTCATGAGTCTTAGCGGATCGAGGTACCATGGTTAACGGGATTTCACTGGTAAGTTTGGTACCCTAGGTTCAAGCAGTAGCGTCCAAACATGGTGAACATACATTAGACATATCGGGTTACTTGACGAGGCACGACTAGCTCGAGCGCACAATCAATGAATGACATGAAGTGCATAAGCACTTCGTGTGGCCTAACCACTATAAAATCAAGGAAGTCTTGTAAGGGTTATGGTCTCATACTCCTTTGGTTGTCAAATTTTGATGTGTCAAAACATCTATCGTGTCTTGTGCTTGTATGATGATTTTTATTCAAGACACTCGCTTAAATACTTCAAGAAGCTATAAGTCGAACTCTTCAAGATGTTACAAGTTGAAGCTCAAGATGTTGAAGTTCAAGAAGCTACAATGTTGATGTTCAAGTCTTAAAGAACAACTCATGACTTCAAGACTAATAAGCAATGCATGAAGTAGTTGTTATGTTGATGAAGATCTCAAGTTTGAAGCTACAACAAAGTTCAAGATCTCAAGCCCGATATGGTTCAAACAATCTATATTCGTTGAATGGTTGAAGTTCAATGTCCATACGACATGTTTGAGTTTGAATGACCTTAGGTTGACCCTTTAAGTAGGTCATTTTGGATACATAAATCAAATATTTATTTTACATAAGTTTGATCTATTCCAAGACCAGCCCTAGCTCTTGTTCGACGATCCGACATTGGTTCGACTAGTCCAAGAAATTCCACGACCAGTCTTAAGTAGTTAAAGATTTTTGAATTTACACGAATGCCACGACCAGTCCTGGAAGTCCTTCGACCGGTCGTAGGTTGGCTTCGACTCATCCACGATCAGTCGTGGATATACGACTGAAAGTCCAGCAATACAATTTATGGTCCTACGACCAGTCGTAGGTATATACGACCAGTCGTAGGTGACCCACGACAGTCGTAGGGTACACACGACAGTCGTGGAACGGCTTTCAAAGATCGCGCTCAATTTTTCAAAAATCATTGCAGCTGACGAGTCCTAAGTTTCTAAGACCAGTCGTAGGAACGATTTTTTCTTCTATAAATTGAACACGAAATTCAAGGTTTTACATCTCAACTCCAATCCCCTTCCAAAAATTTCAAGTAATCACTCCGAGATAAATCTCGTGTTTATTTTAAGCTAAATTGTGCTTATTTAATATTCCTTTTTGCTAGCTTATTTAATTTGATTTTGTTTCTATATTCCAATCTTATTTGAAAAGAGGAATTATCTTACTCCTTCTTCTTGGAATCAAAATCAAATATAGCTACGCCCAACGAGTTAAATCTAAAATCTATTAGAATTTAGAACCTTATGAATGTGAGTATTGGAAATTGAACTTTGACATTCAATCATCTACTCCGATTGGTTCTACCGGGCTGCTAAAGGAGAAATCCGGGTATTTTACAATTTCTGTAAAATTCATTTATTTTTGGTTTTGTTTGAGATTGAGCAAGAAAAATCTCATTGTATTGGTTGTCTGAGGAAAACCAAAAACTCGAGAAAAGAGGGGTTTTTGAATTGTGTAAGCCCAAGTGAAAAAGACACAATTGTAAAGGTTTTTGGTGAACTGAGAAAACCTATTGGATAGTGAACGCTAATATCCCCTGTGTGAGGATATTAGGAGTGGAGTAGCATTCTGTGTGGCTGTTGGAAAACAGTTGGTGTACACACAGGCGAACCACTATAACTCTTTGTCTTATGGATTGAATGCTTGCTTAATTTTCATATCTTTTATCATTCGATTGTGTGGAATGTACAAGTGGATGTGAATGTTGTAACTATTTTCATTTCAAGCAAGTGTGGGGATTGTTGTAATAATTTAGATCTTTACTTCTGCATTTATTTTCAATTCCTTGCTATTTCATTTACTTATATTAACATTGAGTCCTTAATTCAAAAGAGGTTCTAGAAATAAGGTTGTCCTACCATAAGCCCTTGTTTATTATGGTGTAAGGTTGTCCTTAGAACTGAATTTGTATCAATCTCTCAATACTTATTTATCAAGGTGATTTAAATTTAGCATTGTGAATTGATTCATAATTGTAAGGGTATTGGTTTACTTTAATTCCGCTGATTTTATTATAAATTTTATTATAAATTTGGTTTACTTTGATTCATAATTGTAAGGACATATCGCTTGGCCTTTTCAAGTGGTATCAGAGCCTAATAGCTCATTTTTGTTGCTTTTTATTTGGATTTATTTCCTGAGCTAACGATCTAAGCTATATAAAAAGATGTCAAATTTTGATAGCCTTTCAGTTACTAGGCCTCCACCTTTTGATGGCTCCAACTATGCCTATTGGAAAGCAAGAATGAGGATCTTCCTCAAATCAATGGATGAAAGTGTGTGGCTAGCCACAGTGGCTGAATGGAAACCTCCTATCATGGAAGTTCTTGGTGTTGATGGTTCAAAATCTATGAAAATTACAGTATTTCCAATGGACCACACTTGAAAAATGAGAGTAGTGCTAATGCTAAAGCACTAAATGCAATCACTTAGCACTATCACCGGATGAGTTCAAAAGAATCATATCTGTGATCTTTAAAGCAAGCCTGGGATATTTTAGAAATGACACACGAAGGTACTTCAATTGTCAAGAAATCTAAAGTCCAACTCCTCACAACTAAATTTGAAGAAATTCATATGGAGGAAAATGAAATGTTTATGGACTTTTACACTAGATTGAATGACATTGTAAACTCAATGTGGGGTCTTGGCGATAAGATCTCGAGAAAGTAAAGTGTGTGCAAAAATACTACGCTCTCTTCTGAGCGGTTCAATTCAAAGGTAACATGCAATCCAAGAACTTCGTGATACGGACAATATGAAGGTAGAAGAATTAGTTGGTTCTTTGCAAACCTATGAATTAAGTTTTAAAGCTCCTAAAGGTAAGTCTATTGCTTTGAAGTCATCTAAAAGTATTGCTCAAGAAAATTCAGATTAGAAAAGTCTGAAGATGATATGGCCCTTTTAGCGAAAAAGTTTTATAAGATTTTCAAAAGTAAGAAAAGAATCGACTTTCAAAAGGCAAATGAAAAGAATCGTTCCAAACCTAAGTCTAAAACTTGGAAATCATTGAAAGATAGTCAATGCTACAATTGTCAAGAATATGGGCATTTAGCAAACAAATGTCCTAAAAGGACAGATCTAAAAGGAAGGGTATGTTGGCTACTTGGGATGAATCGTCGATTCTGAAGCCTCTTGAATCGGAAAATTGAATCGAGTCGGGCGTTGAACTTAAGGCCCTTATGACTCTAGCCAAGTTTACCTTTTCAGATCACGATGATTCAACAAGTGAAGAAAATTTGGATAGTGATCATGAAAATGATGAAGATCTTCAAGATGCTTACAATGCCTTATATAAGGAAAGTTGTAAAATTGCTGTCAAACTTAAACTTCAAAAAGAAAAGTTTTTTAAACTTAAAGAATGTTTTGAAACCCTTGTTTTAGAAAAATCTCAAATTTCAGATTGTTTTGAAAAATCAAAGTGTGATTTAGAATTCAAAACCTCCCTAATTGAAAATTTGAAATCTGAAAATGAGAAACTTAAAAATGAAGTATCTTCTCTTCTGAGTTTGAAGGACACATGGAGATATGCCCAAGGTGATCCAAAATTAGAAAAATTATTATCCGAATCAAGAAAATGTGGCAATCGATCCGGGTTGGGCTTTGATAAAAACACATCTCCTAAACAGAAGAATGCTCCTTCCAATTTTGTGAAAGGAGAGACTTCTAACTCAAATGGAAAAGGTACTAGTCAAGTTTTTTCTAAAAATACAAAAACTTTTCAAAAACACAAAAGTAGCTATATAAATTTCAAAAATCAGATTCAAAACCCACTAGCTGAAAAAATTGTTGATTTACTTAAGGAGCTATTAAAATCTAACTCAAGAGAGGTCACTCTTATAACTATAAACAAAACAAGACCAATTATTCTCCTAAACCCAAAACAAGATCTTGAAATGGGTTCCCAAGGTTACTTGTTTGGTTGCTCACACGCTTTCAAAGCTACAAGCCATTCAAAATGGTACCTAGGCAGAGATGCTCCGGACATATGACAATGAGCGACAAAGCTCTATTCACCGATCTTAATGATATGATCGATGGGTCGGTCACATTTGGTGATGGTAGCAACTGCAAGATAATTGGCAAAGGTACGGTCCAACTCTATAACCTTCCCTTATTTAAAAATGTGTTATATGTTGAGGGTTTAAAACACAACTGTTAAGCATATCTCAAATATGCGATAACAACCATAATGTTAAATTTTCTAATCAAGGTTGTGAAATTACAAATGAAAAGGGTTCTGTAATATTAACTGGTCGCAGAACTTCTGAAAACTGCTATATAGTAAGCAATGGTAGCTCATCTAATCAAACGTGCTACATGGTCCATACCGATGAGACAGATTTATGGCATAAACGCCTTGGACATGTACACTACCGAAATTTATACAGATTGAGCAAAAGTGAACTAATTAAAGGTCTACCTAAAATGCAAAAGTAGACAAGATTTGTGGTGAATGCCAGTATGGTAAACAAACTAGGAGCTCTCACAAAAAGGTGAACTCCAATATCACCACAAGACCACTCGAGCTTCTCCATATGGATCTTATAGGACCAACAAGAACGGAAAGTCGAGGTGGCAAAAGTACATCTTAGTTATTGTAGATGATTATACAAGATACACTTTGGTTTCATTCTTGAGAGATAAATCAGAAACCCTTGATGAAGTGAAAAAGATTATAAAACGGATTCAAATGAAAAATGTTCTCAAGTCAACCAAGATCCGTAGTGATCATGGATCCGAATTCGAAAATAGCGGTTTTGAGAAATTTTGTAGCGATCAGGGAATATCGCATGAATTCTCAGCACCTAAAACTCCTCAACAAAATGGAATTGTCGAGAGGAAGAATAGAGTGCTTCAAGAAATGGGAAGTGTTATGTTAAATAGCATGAAGCTTCCTAGAATCTGAAATTTTGAAGCGGTGAATACTGACTGCTACATTATTAACCGTGTTTATATTTGTAAATCTAATAATAAACGGCTTATGAAATGTGGTTTGAGAAAAAGCCTTCTGTCAAATATTTTCGAGTTTTTGGCAGCAAGTGCTATATTTTGCGTGACCGTGAAAATTTGGGAAAATTCGACACTAAAAGTGATGAAGGGATCTTTTTAGGTTATTCTTTAAATAGTCGTGCATATCGTGTTAGAACAACAGACCGGTGTGATTCAAGAGTCAATAAATGTTGTGATTGACGATCTTTTGAATACACTGTCCCTAGTTTAGATAATGATGAAGTTCTTATATTTGAAAAACAAGAAATTTCATCAAGTGAAACTAATCTGAATTAAGGATCATTAAAGATCATCCAACTTCTCAAATACTTGGAAACCCTCTCACTGTGTGCGCACTCGTAAACAATTAGAGGACATATGTAACTACGTATGCTTTACATCCCAGTTGAACCAGGGTAACGTAAAAGAAGCACTTTCGGATGAAAATTGGATTCTTGCGATGCAAGAAGAACTTAATCGATTTGTCGAAATGATGTCCGCAACTTGTTCCTAGACCTAAAGATAAACATATTATTGGAACAAAATGGATTTTCAAAAACAAATCGATGAACTTGGAAATATTATTCGAAATAAAGCAAGACTAGTTGTACAGGGATATACACAAATTGAAGGTATTGACTATAATGAAACATTTGCCCTCGTAGCTCGTCTTGAATCAATCGACTTTTTATCTCCATTGCATGTTTTAGGAAAATTAAAATTTATCAAATGGATGTAAAGAGTGCCTTTCCGAATGGTGATTTACATGAAGAGGTATATGTTGAACAACCTACAGTGGTTTGAAGATCCTAAATTTACTGATCATGTGTATCGTCTTAAGAAAGCTCTCTATGGTCTAAAACAAGCTCCCAGAGCATGGTACGAAAAATTGACTAAGTTTTTACTGAGTCATAAATTTCAGATGGGATGTGTTGATAAGACGCTCTTTGTTAAGAAACATAACGATGATATTCTAATGGTTCAAATATATGTTGACGATATTATTTATGGATCAACCTGTACTAACATGACTGTTGACTTTGCAGATTTGATGAAGTCTAAATTCGAAATGAGCATGGTTGGAGAATTAAACTATTTTCTAGGGTTGCAAGTAAAACAATAACCTGATGGAATTTTTATTTCTCAAACCAAATATGCTCAGAGTTTAATTAAGAAATTTGGATTTGAGAAAGGTAAAAATTTTGATACTCCTATGAGTACAACTGTAAGACTCTCAAAAGACTCTACAGGTAATAATGTGGATCCTAAATTGTATCGTAGTTTGATTGGTAATTTACTTTATCTAACTGCTAGTAGACCAGATATTGCTTTGAGTGTTGGTATTTGTGCTCGTTATCAATCAAATCCTAAAGAATCTCACTTAACTGCTGTTAAGCGGATTATGCGTTATGTCGCAAATACTACTAAATTGGGTCTCTGGTATCCACATGAGACTAATGTTCAATTAGCCAGGTACGCAGATGCTGACTGGGCTGGAAACATTGATGATAGGAAATCAACCAGTGGTGGTTGTTTCTACATTGGAAATTGTCTTGTTTCTTGGTTTAGCAAGAAGCAAAGTTCTATATCGCTATCAATCTTGAGGTGAATACATTCTTCTTTGAAATGCATGTACTCAACTTGTTTGGATGAAACGAATGTTAAGCGATTATGGAATTACTCAAGATTCTATGATTTTATTTTGTGATAATTCAAAGGCAATAAATATCTCTAAAAATCCATTCAAAGATTCACGTACTAAGCGTATTGACATTAGATTTCATTACATTCGTGAATTAGTGGAAGAAAAATTAATATATTTGGATTACATTCCAACCGAGACTCAATGGCGGATATTTTCACTAAACCGCCGACAAAAGCAGTTTAATAAATTAAAGTTTGATCTCGGTATGTGCAATTTAAATTGAGTTTGCATGATTTTGTGTATCATAATGTACATAAGTTTGATGTTTTATTTGCTTAAATTTGAAATTATTTAAAAAAATTTTACAAATTTTGTCGTACTCGACCTGTCGTGAGAATACACGGCCGTCGTGCGTACAATCGGTCAAACACGCATACGACACATTCGTCGTGAATCTCGGGATTTCACTTCAAATTGGGGATTTTGTCTTCTTCTTCATTTCTCTCCAACGGTTCTAGCTACGACCGACCCAACCCACCTTCATTGTTCTTCAAGGTTAGTGGTTCTTTTGCATTTTTTTGTAGATTCTTGCTATTAGTGTTTCAAATCTCATTTTTGTGGAATCTATTTGGTCATTCATTGCAGGTTTGGGGTTTTATCTTGAAAAATCTGTTTTATTTAAACCTCATTTCTTCCAACTTGTTGTTTCCTTGAAATCCTTCTTTGAAAATGGATGCTAGAGGTAAAAAGAAAACTACACGAGGTCCATCTTCTTCTAGATCAGCATCTATTGTTCAACGTCATCTTCGCTCTCCTGAAAATGATCCTTCTGATGCTCGGGATTTGCGTATGCGCAATGTTATTGTTGAGCGTCATGTTAATGTCAATCACATTGCTTCTTTTGGTATCCCTTCTCTATTGGAATCTGTGGGATGGGTTAACATCTTACATTGGGGTGGAGCTGCATACCAGTCCATTGCCCAATCCATGTTTGCATGTATCTGTGATTTTTCTCTTGAGGATTTAACTTTTAAAGTTGATACTCAAGAAGGTTTGTTTGTAGTAGATCGACATTTGATTGCAGACATTATGGAAATACCTGTCAATGATGAAAGCATTCCAATTAATATTTTACATGATAGTCTCTCAGAATCTGAACGAAGAATGCTTACTAGAGATTTATGTAATTTGGATGTTCATTGGACTCATAAAGGTCATACACTTCCCTCAAGGTATTTGTTACCCAGACACAGAGTACTTCATAAGATATTCATCTCTAATCTTTATCCACGTTCTGGTAATAAAACCGAACTCACTGCTTTCATGGTTCGTGTTTTGCATTCTGTTGTCTCTGGTGCAAAAATATGTCTCCCTTCTTTAATTTGTCATTCCATTATTCTGTCACGTCACCATCCTGGACATAGTGATATACCCTTTGGTTATTTATTGACTATGTTGGCAAATCATATGCTCATAGCTATGCCTACTAGAGAAAACCCATCCATCATCTCCCTTTAATAATTCCAATCTTAATAAGATGACTTTAGATTTGGCTAAAGGCCAAGTGGATCTTGTAGTGATGGTCTTTGAAGCGGTAATGTCGAAGCTAGTAATCTTCCGAAGACGTGAATATGGATGACTTATTTGAAGAACTTGAGTCAGACTCGGTGATGATCCTGATTTTCAGCCTTCTGATTTTGATGAAAGATTGAATTCTCTTCAAGAGCAGGTGGCTCAAATTCGTGTTACTCAAGACACACAATTTTCATATTTACGCAAATATATGAGGCGGGTTGCTAAGGGTTTACACAAAATTGATCCATCTAATCGCACCCTCTTAGGTTCTCGACCCATTTGTTTTTGGTCTCAGTAATATTTCACTGATATTTGCATGCATCTCAAAACCTTACTGTTGGTTATGCACAATTTTCTCTTGCATTAACTCCTATTTTCATTACTGCTCTTCTTTCTTTGTCATTTTGTGTCAAAAAGGGGGAGAAGTTTGGAGGACTTTGTCATTTTGACTATTTATCTTTATGATGTGCTCCTATTATGTGCTCCTATTACTCAGGGGGAGTTATGGGAAAATGAATGATGCTAGTTATTGCTTATCATGTCTATATATCTGTGCATGCTTCTCACCTGTTGTGTTTCTCTTGGAAGTATTATTACTTGGGTGTTTTGTCACAAATTTGACAAAGGGGGAGATTGTAAGGGTTATGTTCTCATACTCCTTTGGTTGTCAAATTTTGATGTGTCAAAACATCTATCTGTGTCTTGTGCTTGTATGATGATTTTTATTCAAGACATCTTTTAAATACTTCAAGAAGCTATAAGTCGAACTCTTCAAGATGTTACAAGTTGAAGCTCAAGATGTTGAAGTTCAAGAAGCTACAATGTTGATGTTCAAGTCTTAAAGAACAACTCATGACTTCAAGACTAATAAGCAATGCATGAAGTAGTTGTTTATTGATGAAGATCTCAAGTTTGAAGCTACAACAAAGTTCAAGATCTCAAGCCTGATATGGTTCAAACAATCTATATTCGTTGAATGGTTGAAGTTCAATGTCCATACGACATGTTTCAGGTTTGAATGACCTTAGGTTGACCCTTTAAGTAGGTCATTTTGGATACATAAATCAAATATTTATTTTACATAAGTTTGATCTATTCCAAGACCAGTCCTAGCTCTTGTTCGACCAGTCCTGACATTGGTTCGACTAGTCCAAGAAATTCCATGACCAGTCTTAAGTAGTTAAAGATTTTTTGAAATTTCTGGTACGCCCACGACCAGTCCTGGAAGTCCTTCGACCGGTCGTAGGTTGGCTTTCGTGGATATACGACTGAAAGTCCAGTAATCACTTAAGCATTTCACACACATCATAGCAAAAGAGATTGTATGCATTTCATTACCAAAATTGTCATACTACATGGAATACAGAGTTACATGAATCATGACAGAAGATGCAAGGGAGCTAATACAACCAAGCTTCAACAACTACAAAAACATACTACTAACTACCACATCCATCAACATGAAAACATAAACCGCCTAATGCGGTAACCAAAACAACTACAAACAACAACTTGGATGACTAAGCATCCGAGTCAGGCGATGGAGGAGGAGCATTTTGTCCTGTACATAGCACAAGATAGTCTTTAATGTGTGAGACACCTTCTTAAAACTTCTCTTCATGTAGGCTTCGGTTACCTCAAGCTTGGCTCGGGTCTCACCAAGCTCAGCCCGAACCTGTCCAATCTCTTGCCACAGGGCGGCCTGGTTCTCCTCAATGCGAACCATACAAGCATCCCTCGCAGCCTGAGCAACGTCCGGCTCTGGTGCTCCAAGAGGAGAGCTCTCCTCAGTATCCTGAGCCTTATCTTCTTCTTCCTGTATCTCATCACCGCTTCCTTCTTAGCTTCCTGCCTCGAGGTCAACACTCTCCTCACTTGCGCTATCAGACTCATCTCCAGACTCGTTGAGTCGGGCTTGCCATTGTCGAGGGCCGATCTTCAAGTTGTTAAGCGTAGCCTCACTTATAACCCGGACTGGTGCAAGGTCATCCATGTTAAGCCTATAGCCGACGTCTCGAGCCATCTTGCATATCAAGCTGCCAAATGGGAGTGAGAGGTCATTCCTGACAGATCGAACGACCTGAACTATCTGAAATAGGACGAACGTGGGCAGGCATAAGTTGTCCCCATGTCCAATCCTGTATAAGAAGTCCACCATCAATCGAGTACACTCCGTGCGGTTACCCGACTGTGGATATACATTATATGTGAAAATGTGGTGGAGCAAACGGAAGTCATCTGTCAACTTCAACGACGAAAGATAGTTTCCTCGCGTCCAAGAAACCGGTCGACCACAAAGGTATCGTGTACGGCGATTCCTCTCTCGCGCACTCCTGGAAAAGTTGTCATTAGGAAGCACTTCACCACGTGGGATGTTCATGATCCGCGCCATCTCAACCATAGTAATTGTACGCCTTATGCCCCTCATAGAGACCGTGAACTGAAGAGGCTTCAACGAGGGGTCTATGATATGGGTGTAAAAGGCACGAACCGTGTTCTCACATGCAGGAGACTCACCTTAAAAAATAGGACCCCATTCAATGTCCACCAAGCGGTCCATCACCGGGTGTAGCCCAAACATTCTCTCATCCACGTGAGCTTCAAACACAATCTTATGGTCAGCAAAATGACCGTATTCGAAGCCTATCAGAAAAGCATCTCTAATCGAAAGTTGTGGATCTAGGTCCCGCTTTGACCTATACTCCTGAACCATGCTAGGGCTAACTTCGATGTCCATCTCTCCTCGAACGGGTTGGACGACTAGGCCCAGCTTCATCTGCAGCGGTCTTTCTTTTCCCCATAAGAGAAAGGACAGTGGAGACGGAGAAAATGGCTGCAACAAATTCAAAGAGGGCCATTGGAAGCGACAAAACATGTCAGAAAGGGAGAAGAAGGGCTGGAGTTGCTGATCCTCCACAGGTTTGAGCCTCAGCCGAGGTTGTAAAGGCCCAACAAACAAGGAGTGAGGAAGGAAAATGAAGAGAAGGGATGGGTGAGGAAGCTTACACGATTTTTGAGCTTCAAATAGGAGTGTGAGAGCTCAAACAAGAGGAAACGGAGAGGGTAGGGAGGTAGGGATGGTTGTGGACGATGGGAATGAGTGGATTGTGGTCGAAAATAGCAGATTGGGCAATTGGGAGGGAGAGTTGAGAGAGAGGGCAGCTGTTGGAGGGCTTGGAAGGGTGGAAATGAGGGAAGGGGGAATGACGGAATAAAAACAGGGGCCCCCACACGATTTCGCGGGTCCCACACAAGTCCTAGGGTCGAGCCGACCCTAACCAGACCTGGCTCAACTAGACCCGATGGGCCTGACCGCGGTCGACCGCGGTTCCACCGCTGTCCGATGGGCCAGGCGTGGCACCACTGCGGTAAGGCGGTGTTCACCATCCTCCCAAGGTGCCAAAGACACCCTGGGTCTGTCCTGGGTCCCCCCGGATTGCATCGTATGGCCCTCGACTCCGTTTCAAGTCGTTCTGGGTCCATTCGAGTACATTCTGATACATAACGGTATTTTACTGAATTTCAACGGCTGGGATTGGGTGGATTATGATCTAGACCCATCATTGACGGCCTAGAAGTGTTTTAAGGTCAACCCGTGCGACCAGGGTTAAGTACAGACTCGATTTCGGTGTTCATTTTAACGAACTTGTCGGATGCCTAAGACTGTTACTACATTATTCTCGCACCCTCCTATGTCAAAAGGCGTCAGCGTACGTCGTGGGAACATAACTCATGTCCGGTTTAATCAAAATCATGCTTCGATAACAACTTGTAATGCCCTGAAATTCATGGGTCGAGTAGCAACTCAACTCTCGAGTTTCAAAACATCACTTATGCAACATAGATAATGATGATTAAATGTTGTCTGAGTTAGTGCAATAAACATGAGTGAGATTATACCAAAATAGTAATTCATACTCCAGATCAGTTGTATAAAGGCAAGCGGAAGACTGAAACTATATATATATATGTATGTAAAAGAAACAAAACCATCTCAATCTCCAGAGGTTGAACCCATCTGAGTCACCATATACATATATCTGTTTCATGAACAAAATGCCAAAAGTACAACTAAGGAAATAAATCCTGTAAATCCCGTCGATCCGGCAGCCTAGTCAAAGCCACCAGAATACTGCATAAATGAGAACTCGTCCTGGTCCTTGTCATAGTCTGGCTCAACCTCCTAAGTCGTCACCTCATCTGTACTTAAGACAGAGTCTAGTTGGTGTGTACAACACCGTCCCGTAACGTAGGAGTGAGTAGCTAACTCAGTGGAACAATAAAGCATAGGTTAACATGTTATCAATTTATTCAAGCAGTAATGATAAAGCAGTATAATCAAACACTCCTAACTACTCTTATTAATACAAGTATGAATGCAGTCAAGATGGATGCCCTCACCACACACTCCCTCGTGCGACACCATCTTACGTTCATGGCATGCTTGCATTCCTCAGTACTACACATCTTCCAGGCACATGCAATGCGATGATGAGCATGATTACCGAGTTGTTATTAGTCCATTTCAAACAGCATGATTGGGAAACTAAGGTACCTCCCTTGTATCATTCCCAAACATGATCCATTCTAGGGTCGTCAGTCCTAGTTAATCTCGTACGATAGTGTGTTTCTAGGTCGCTACAAAGGCTGTCAGGGCTGTTACACGCATTCATTATACCACTCCCCCATCACCTTTTTAACGGTTCATCACTATACTGATACAGGCCTAGTTCATACTCTATACACCGCGGAAAAAGCTCGTCGCCTCACCGCAAATTCAGAGTATGCTCGAGGTCACTACAAAGGGCTCGTCACCAATCGGTGTAGTAGGCCACTCTCGAATATAGTGTCCCATACCACCATAATCACTCACGAGTCTAGTTGCTCAATGGACACTACGGGAGGCACATGGCCCCAGCCTAGGCCGACAGCTCGACCACGGTATCCCATACCACCATGCCTGGCTCATGAGTCTTAGCGGATCGAGGTACCATGGTTAACGGGATTTCACTGGTAAGTTTGGTACCCTAGGTTCAAGCAGTAGCGTCCAAACATGGTGAACATACATTAGACATATCGGGTTACTTGACGAGCCTAACTAGCTCGAGCGCACAATCAACTGAACGACATGAAGTGCATAAGCACTTCGTGTGGCCTAACCACTATCGCCAACGGAAGTACTGTAAGGGTTATGGTCTCATACTCCTTTGGTTGTCAAATTTTGATGTGTCAAAACATCTATCTGTGTCTTGTGCTTGTATGATGATTTTTATTCAAGACACTGCTTAAATACTTCAAGAAGCTATAAGTCGAACTCTTCAAGATGTTACAAGTTGAAGCTCAAGATGTTGAAGTTCAAGAAGCTACAATGTTGATGTTCAAGTCTTAAAGAACAACTCATGACTTCAAGACTAATAAGCAATGCATGAAGTAGTTGTTATGCTGATGAAGATCTCAAGTTTGAAGCTACAACAAAGTTCAAGATCTCAAGCCTGATATGGTTCAAACAATCTATATTCATTGAATGGTTGAAGTTCAATGTCCATACGACATGTTTCAGGTTTGAATGACCTTAGGTTGACCCTTTAAGTAGGTCATTTTGGATATATAAATCAAATATTTATTTTACATAAGTTTGATCTATTCCAAGACCCGATTCCTAGCTCTTGTTCGACCGGATCGACATTGGTTCGACTAGTCCAAGAAATTCCACGACCAGTCTTAAGTAGTTAAAGATTTTTCGGAATTTCTGGTACGCCCACGACCAGTCCTGGAAGTCCTTCGACCGGTCGTAGGTTGGCTTCGACTCATCCACGATCAGTCGTGGATATACGACTGAAAGTCCAAAGAATACAATTTATGGTCCTACGACCAGTCGTAGGTATATACGACCGGTCGTAGGTGACCCACGACAGTCGTAGGGTACACACGACCGGTCGTGGAACGGCTTTCAAAGATCGCGCTCAATTTTTCAAAAATTGTTAGAGCTCACGACCAGTCCTAAGTTTCTAAGACCCGATCGTAGGAACGATTTTTCTTCTATAAATTGAACACGAAATTGAGTTTTTACATCTCAACTCCATTCCACTTCAAGAATTTTCAAGTAATCACTCGAGATAAGTCTGTGTTTATTTTAAGCTAAATTGTGCTTATTTAATATTCCTTTTTGCTAGCTTATTTAATTTGATTTTGTTTTATATTCCAATCTTATTTGAAAAGAGGAATTATCTTACTCCTTCTTGGAATCAAAATCAAATATAGCTACGCATTAACGAGTTAAATCTAAAATCTATTAGAATTTAGAACCTTATGAATGTGAGTATTGGAAATTGAACTTTGACATTCAATCATCTACTCCGATTGGTTCTCTGAATTTCTAAAGGAGAAATCCGGTATTTTACAGTGCAGTAAAATTCATTTATTTTGGTTTTGTTTGAGATTGAGCGAGAAAAATCTCATTGTATTGGTTGTCGAGGAAAACCAGGAAAACTCGAGAAAAGAGGGGTTTTGAATTGTGTAAGCCCAAGTGAAAAGACACAATTGTAAAGGTTTTTGGTGAACTGAGAAAACCTATTTGATAGTGAACGCTAATATCCCTGTGTGAGGATATTAGAGTGGAGTAGCATTCTCGTGTGGTCATTTGTTGGAAAATAGTTGGTGTACACAGGCGAACCACTATAACTCTTTGTCTTGTGGATTGAATGCTTGCTTAATTTTCATATCTTTTATCATTCGATTGTGTGGAATGTACAAGTGGATGTGAATGTTGTAACTATTTTCATTTCAAGCAAGTGTGGGGATTGTTGTAATAATTTAGATCTTTATACGCATTTATTTTCAATTCCTTGCTATTTCATTTACTTATATTAACATTGAGTCCTTGATTCAAAAGAGGTTCTAGAAATAAGGTTGTCCTACCATAAGCCCTTGTTTATTATGGTGTAAGGTTGTCCTTAGAACTGAATTTGTATCAATCTCTCAATACTTATTTATCAAGGTGATTTAAATTTAGCATTGTGAATTGATTCATAATTGTAAGGGTATTGGTTTACTTTAATTCCGCTGATTTTATTATAAATTTGGCATAGTCCTATTCACCCCCCCCTCTAGGACATATAGCTTGGCCTTTTCAAGTACGACTCGGGTTCGTCAAACACATCCTACGTGGCAAAATGAATCTCAACCATGAACTCAAGTCTGGTACCGATTGTCTGGACTATAAACATAGTCTCAATCGGAATCAATCCTTATTCAGAGCACGTGGAGTAAAGCATAATAAACAAAGTAAGTCAAGCATGTTAACAAACAAGTCATAAAGCATGTTATAAAGCACTAGATAAACAGGAAAACAAACACATATATTTCATAAGTAAGCTATTAAATTAAATAATCAACATGGAGGAAATCATATACGTCTCTAAGGTAGTTGAGAATCCCATTTCAACACCTACCTAAGACACCATCATCCAAACACTTACTCTCACAAGCATTTTCACAAACACTTAGAATACACTATTTCAACATACATAGTGTACATTAGCAAAACATGTATTAGGGTGAATCCTTTTGCCAAACAGGTATTTATCCATATATAATATATTCATACAGCAAATAATCATGGCAAACACATTTCCAAAATTTATACGAATACCGTACTTTCTAGAATACACTATTTCAACATACATAATGTATATTAGCAAAACATGTATTAGGGCGAGTCCTTTCGCCAAATAGGTATTTTATCCATATATACTATATTCATACAACAAATAATCATGGCAAACCCATTTCCAAAATTTATACATATACGGTACTTTCTACAAATACCTAGAATATGTAAAATTCCATATTCTTCGTCTCTAATCGAAACGGAATACAGACAGCACTTTGTACATGTGCAATTGCATGCAGATCATGAATCTAGCATTATCTGACATTGAAAGCGTTGAAAACCGTAACCTATAACCTAAAGTCCTCACCTTTTATCGTAGAATCGTAACGAAGCCGATAGGTTTGCTAAGCTTCCGTATTCGGCAGTTTGGTAACCTATAGAATGAAATAGGTTAGTTATTTCATAACCTACAAACATCACAACTCCAAAACAGATTAGGGTTAGGGTTTCTTACTTACAAACGAAGTCGGAATCGCCAGGAAAGTGACAGGACTTGCGTGTAGAATGGCAAGGGAAAGCAGTAGGGAGATTCTCCCACTTCTCTCACTCTTTCTCTCTCTTTTCTCTCTTCTCTCTCTAGGGTTTCTCTCAAATTCGTATGGCTGTAAGAGAGAGGGTTCTAAGGTCCTTATATCGCCTAACTACACTCCAAAATAGACTTAAGGTCAAGGTATACTTGGGTTATAACCAAGGTGACCCTTTTCCAGCTCAATGGAGGACTTCTGGCAGCCCCTTTTCTGCGTGCGATTGGACTTAAGCTCACCAACCTTGGATCTAGGTTCCATTAAGTTTTCAATCTAGTAGGGTTTCCAGATCATGCGTTGCGGACCAGTTTCAGTTCAATGGTCAGCGAATCTTGATCTGAAATTCCAAGTACATGGATATGTTTATGAAATTTTTCCTGATTCGAGGGTGTATTTGGGTCAGATTCTGATGATCTGCTTGCTTACAAAATGTGCGCAAGTAACAAGTCTCAGATTACTATTTGAGATATTTATTTATAAAGAGAACCAAGCGTTCTCACACTCCTCGCTCGGACTCAAGTGAACAGCCGTGGGACACTATCTGGATTTGATTTCTAAGATGGTTGTCAAGCCCAGCGAGGCGGTCCTAAGTTTATAACTTCTTATTATTCAGACTCCCGATGTGCGATCCAGATCTGATACGGAGTTTCAATGTGCTCCCGTGAGCAGTCGGGTGATGAGTTTGATCCTAGATTATAGGGTAACCTAGCGTCAATGATTCTACAAGTTTTGGATCTTGCAGATCGTATTTAAAGCGATTCAAACAGATTTCATGGCTAATCTAGTTTATCACTTAATTAACTTTGTCAAATTTCTAAAGGATTTAATCCTAAGTGATTTCTGGTCGAGGTGGTACTCGGGCCATTGTACGGGATTTTTCGAATCGTTACAGCAGCATTGCCCGACGACCAATCCATGAAGGTGATCAACTAGATCGTGCTGAAAGAATGATTCATCCTAAGTGGCAATCATACCCTTTTTTGTAATTTAACCTTTTTAAGACATTTTGAACCAAGATGCCTAAACTTAATGCAGTTGTAACATTAGGTGTCTTTGAATTTAGCTTTCCAATAGCTAAAATTGCCCTTTCTCTTGTTAAAAGATTTTTAAAAATTATTTTTCTTTTTATTTTTAATTTTTTAAAAAATAAAATTTCTTTGTCAATAAAGCCACATCATCCTCATTATTCAAATTTTCATTTATTACCTTTAATTTGGACTTAAAGGATTTGTTCTGGTCTTTAAAATTCAGCTCATATGTTTAAAAGGATCCAACCAATTCCTCAACCTTCATTTTGTTGGTCTCTCTCAATTTTTAGATAGCAGTATCCTTGGAATTGAACCATTTAGGTAGTAATCTTAGTATTTTTGCACAAACCATGTTTTCAGGGATATTTTCTTCAACACGCCACATAGAATTAACTATGTCATTTGGTTTTATATAGAAGTCCATAAATGTCTCATTTTCTTCCATATGAATTTCCTCAAATTTGGTTATAAGGATTTGGATCTTAGATTTTTCCAATGTGCCCGGAGTTAACAATGAATCAAAATAAACTAAAAATATTTCTTCATTCAAACCAAATATCAATGAATTATTTAACATATAAACCAGATAATTTGAATCAAAGTAAACTGAATATTAAGAAGAACTACATGCTTCACCTCTTAACTCTAGTTAAGAGATTAGCTAACCATAGACATGATTTAACTAAAACTCAAACAGAAAAACATACACCCTGATCCATAGCTCAAGTGGTAGACTGAGTGAAGGATACCTCATTTCAACACTGAGGTCTTGGTATCGATTCCTAGTGAGGGTGGCTAATAGTGAAGTGTGAACTGACAGTGGAGTGTACTAACAAGCTAACAAAAAAAACAACATAAAAACATAAAAACTAACTAAAACCGTAGGATTGAAGAGGAGGGAGGGACTCCTTGAAGCTCCACAACTCTTTGCTCTACTCCTACCATAATTTGTGTCTAGGAAAGAATAAAACATCCCTTTATATAGTTGTGATACGCACCAACTTCAAACTGACCTTGAATTTACATAGCTTTGATGACATCGAATGGTACATGAATTTGTCCAACAATGAAATCAAGAATTTCATGATTTTTACAATGAGTTCGAGTGTGGCTTTGATGTCATCAAAGGTGTCATCGATGCCATCGAAGTGTTGATTTCTGCACTTTTCGATTTCTTCACTTTGAGCCTTCGATTTTCTTCTTTCCTCACTTGGTTTCCTTGGATCTTTGGCACTAGAACTCTTCAATCTTGACCTCTATGGATCCAATCTTCTACTTAATTATTCTTTGAGCACTAAATCATCACTTTAAGCGTCATTTTCTCCTTAGCTCTCAAAATCACCTCGCAAGAGAAAGCATGCATAATTAGATCAATTAAGCGCATCCATGTTTATAAAATCAATGCATAATAAGGGGAAAATATACAATATTTCACTCTCAATAAACAACTCAGTTCATATTTCTTTTTCAATTTTGTCGTCCGGTGATGAGGGTGAGAATCGAAAAGGATATTATGGCGATTTCGTCGTACAAGGGGTCATGCACTGAGTGGCGATTGTCATCACTCGCAGAAGGACAGGGACCCAGAATATCACTATGACAGGAATGAATGCACCACTGAGAAGAGATAGGGGACTGGTAACATGAAATACAGCCAGGAAACATCCTGAACTTGCTCCACCGGTAATCTATCCCATGGGGGCGATGATTCCTCCAGCCGCACAAGATTTCCCTGCCTTACCTGTTAAGAGCTCTCGATGGATAAGAGAGCAGAGCGGAAAGGCTTTACTGACAAGTCTACCAGGATCCACGTCACCAATCTCAATGTCTTCCCAATCGTTCGATTACTCCAGAAATACGCAAAGATCATATGAGTCTCCTCTTTCGGCAACTCCTATAATGTCAATACACTCCCATTCAGCATCAACTACCACCTCGTCAGGGAATGGAGAGGCTGCCGTTCACATGGCTGGAACAAACCGAGGGTCTTCTCCAACTATAGAGGATTGAATCACTGAAATGGCAGAGGCACAGAAAGTACTAATGGAAGAATGTAGAAACCTTTGGGAGGCCTTGGGGATTCTTGCGCATAACATAGTCCGAATGGCAGCACTCCTAGTGACCGATAACGCGAATGAACGAGAGCAGCACCCCAAAAGGTCACAGCCGAGGACCGGGTCACACAAGTCTGCCCCTATGATGAGAGCAGTGACACAGGAAGAAGTACGACAAGTTATCGAAGAAGCGGTTAGTCAGAAAGAGAACGCAAGGGCACAGAAAGATTCAAATATCGAACGTCGTACCCAAGGGAAGTAGAAGATATCTCATTCCTGAACAATTTTAAGCATCCTGATTTTTAGAAATTCAATGGGGATGGGTCACTAGAAGAACACCTGATGCACTTCATCACCAGTATGGGGAATTTCTCCACAGTACCCCAGTATTGCCTCTGATTATTCGGGTCTTCTCTAACGAACAAGGCATTCAAGTGGTATTCTAGCTTAACACCTGGGTCGATAAGAACATGGGAACAAATGCAAGACATGTTCATGTCAAAGTTCTTCTCATCAGAACGTGATGTCAGTATCACATAACTAGCTTCAGTGCGACAGAGAGAGGGAGAGCCAATGAAAAAATTTATAGACAGATGGAAGACCTTGGGGGCCTCTCGTAGACAATTGCCAGGAGAGAAAGAACAGGTGAAAATATGCCTAAACTCTATGAAAACCGAAGTAGCATTTGGTCTCACCAGTGCTGACATTAGAACCTTCCGCGATTTGGCTACAAAAGCGCATGCTCTAGAACTGATGACTCGAAAAATGTCGGCGTTCAATTATGAAATGATTAGGAGAGGATCTCAGAAGTTGATCACAAATGTGGTTGAACACGAAAAGAGAAGCCAGGACGCGAGAGAAGTAAGGGGTAAATGGATAGAAAGGAAAGAAGAGTCGAGTCACCCCAGAAGAAGGTTTTACGACGAAAAACCCCCATCGTTGAATTCCCATGAGGGTTTTACGTTTGAAAAAAAGGACGTACTCCCGATGATGAATCAGTTGCTAAAAGCCGAGACAATTGAACAGCCCCTGTCAAAACGCCCTGAAGAAGCATCTAAAATAAGGGAAAAAGACTTCTGTCATTATCACCGCATAGTAGGGCATCCGACAGAAAACTATTATACACTGAAGTGTATTATACAAAGGATGATAAACAGGGGAGAGATAATAGTCAGGAAAGAGAAAGAAAGAGATAGAAGAGTAACAGCAAATATACTTACCATATGAGAAGATTATCAGGGAAGGACAAGGGCAGATGCTCAAAAAATGATGGGAAAAGTTGTAGTAATTACCTTGCGATCAGGGAAGAAGATGGCTAGCCCAGCAAGTTCGAAAAGCAAAAAATCAAACACAGAAGCAGTAAAGAATCATATCAACAACAATAACAATGGTGAGAAAGAAAAGGGAAAGGAGACAAGGTAAGTGACTTATGATATTATAAGCCACTTAAAAGGTATTCCAGCTCGATTAAGTGTCTATGATGCTCTGAAATTGTTAGAAGACTCCTGACAAAGCTTGATTAAAGCCTTATCTGATGAAGGTATAAGGGGAGTGTTGTTGACTGAGATAGAGACTGAGAAATGAGAAGATTGTATGCCGATTATCTCCTTCTCCAATGACGACCTGGTTTGTGATACTGAACATAATAGGCCGTTGATGATAGTGGGTCATATTCGCGGTAAACAAGTAAAGAAAATAATGCTCGATAACGGGTCTGTTGTAAACCTATTGCCATTAACAATGCTAAATGAATTGGGTTATCGACGCTCGAACCTACGCCCTAGTGGAATGATGATACAGGGCTTTAATCAAGACAGACAACATGCACTTCATAAGATCACAATAACGCTGGAGATAGGAGAATTAACTACAAACGTCGTCTGCCATGTTATAAATGCAGTAACTACATATAATCTCCTTCTAGGAAGATGGTGGATGCATCAATATGACATCATACCTTCTACCCTGCACCAGTGTTTCAAATACTGTAAAAATGGAGTGCAACATAAAGTATTAGCTAATGCAAGACTGTATACAGAAGCTGAAGCTTTTTTCGCAAATGCGAGTTATTATGATGTATTCGCCAATAAAGAAGAAAAGGAGAAAGATGAAAACAAGGTCCCAGAAAATGTTTGCATGGAAATAGTAAAAGAATAACAAACGAAGTCGTCTGTAGCAGAAAAGGTGAAGTAGAAGTTCTATTTTGTCCCAAGACATCTGCGGCAACTAGGACAACCGCCATTAACTTTATTATCGTCAGAACAATTGGAAATTCTGCAGTCAAATTACACAGTACCGCTCCCGTATGCTGAAAGGAGTAAGTCGTTTCCCCTCATTCCGAAAAGATTTCATGTTAAACCTAGAGCAAGATATCCAAAGCTGATCGAATTCTATGCTCCCTTAGAAGTGGAGAAAGATGAAGTATTCGACAGTGGTATGGGAAATGGAAGATTAACACCCAAAGAGCTGGAAAGATATAGCTCGACGAGTCAGAAAATCATGAAGAAAATAGGCTTTGATCACGAAGAACATGTTGGCTTAAATTATGAAAAAGGAATTCAGATTCCAATTGGGGTGAATCAAAAGAAGCGAGAAAAATTTCGAGGACTGGGGGCAGAGGCTTCAGTGAACATGGTAACAGTTGACCTGATAGAAGAAATAGACCTTGAAGTAATCAGCAAGCCTAACACAGCTCCAAATCAAATGGAGGATGGGGGTAGCTGACAATCGACAATTTGAAAGAGGTAAATTTGGGAACGGAGGAAGAACCGAAGAATACGTTCATAAGTGTCGGTTTATCAGAAGAGAAAACTAATCAATATGTTAGTCTCCGGAAGAAAAACAAAGACGCCTTGCTTGGACGTATGCAAAAATGCCAGGTCTAGAACCAACAATAGCGATGCATCGATTGAATATCTCTAAAGACAAAAGACCCATCAAGCAAACACAAAGGCGGTTTCACTCAGACTTGGTACCTAAGATAGAAGAGGAAATAAGCAAACTAATAAAGGTCGGATTCATCAGAGAAGTTAAATATCCCAAGTGGATATTGAATATAGTCCCAGTAAAAAAGAAAAATGGGCAAATCAGGGTTTGCATCGACTTAAGAGATTTAAACGAAGCATGTACGAAAGATGATTTTTTGCTGCCGATAACCGAAATGTTGATGGATAGTACTACGCAATATGCCATCATGTCTTTCATGGATGACTACGCTGGTTACAATTAAAAACGAATGGCATCCGAAGATGAGGAAGCGATATCTTTCAAAACCTCATTGGGGATATATTGTTATAAAGTCATGCCGTTTGGTCTCAAGAACGCAGGGGTGACGTATCAAAGGGCAATGCAAAATATATTTCAAGACATGATGCACAAGCATGTTGAGTGTTATGTGGATGATTTGGTGGTCAGGTCAAATCATAATGAGGAACACCACGAACATTTAGCTTCAGTCTTCCGCCAAATCAAAAAGAAACAGTTAAAGATGAACCCAGCCAAATGTGCGTTTGGGGTATCGTCAGGGAAATTCCTTGGTTTCGTGGTGAGACACAGAGTTATCGAGATAGATCTGGAAAAAGTTAGAGCTATTCAAGATATGCCACCCTCAAAAATGTTGAAGGAACTAAAAAGCTTGCAAGGCAAGTTAGCATATATCTGACGTTTCATCTCGAACCTGGCAGGAAGATGCCGGCCATTTTCTCATTGATGAAGAAAGGAGCAGAATTCATGTAACGTCAACCCGAGTACCACCTCAGGCAGAACAACCCAAGGACCACATCCTATCGTATAAATTAGACGGGATTTAGTTGAAGACTAAATAATCGGTGGATTAAACTTGGGCCACCATTTTCACAAATGGGAAGGCCTAAAACCATGAGTACCAATGACTCAATGTCATCTTCAGACCTAGGAGAAATCCCAAGGGCCTGTCGCTCTTGGGAGTACATGGAAACTTTGTAACGGACCTAAACCCACGTTGGGGGCCCGATGACTGCGAAATTATAGGAAGATGTTCGTCCTGTTGGGCTTAACACCCATCACGGGAATCAAGCCCAGATAGTGTCTAAAAACGCCCAACTTGAGTCGTGAGTCAAGTGCGTGAGAAACACAAATATCTTTAGAAAATGGACTCAAACTTAAGTGAATTGGGCCGTTCGCTCTTATGCAAAGTTGAGGATTTCTGACCATTAGTTTGCGACCAAACTTCACCCATGGAGAAAGAAAATTTCACTGCACCTATCCGTATAACTATGGCCCTAATTGAGTACGTACAACCGTTGATTTGACACCGGTTCTCCACGGTCGATCGGCTTATCCAATCGCACCGAAATGATGTCCTAGCATAGATCCATTGTCAGGGAGTGTACCCTATGACGTAGATGAGACGTGGGCCTCCCCATGAGCCCTGTTAGTTAAAAACAGCCACCCCTGGGGTACAAACAATGTATAAAGTGGCCCTAGGGCCATTTGCATCACAACTGGGCCTATAAATAGCCCTCAATTCACTCTCTCTCTCTCCCATTGTCACGCCCCAAACCCGAAAATCGAATTCAAAGGAATCCCAATCGCCGAATCCGGCACCGACAGCCTCCGTAGTACCCCATTCTCGGCTTCCAGAGCGCATGCGCTAGATTCCGATCCTGGGATCCTATAAGGAGGATTTTCAGTATAATTTTTTTTTGTAATGGAGCATAACCACAAGTTTACCCAAATCACAAAGGCAACATCATCATCACATATCCACTAATATAATCATTTGAGTACAATGCTGAAAGGAAATACATAAATTGAAAATCAAGCTCCAGGAGATCGCCAAACGCTCCAAGCTCAACATTGCTGCAACCTAACATCACATGCACGCATCTATCATACATAAGCTTATAAAAAGCTTAGAGGGTGGTGTAAGTGTGTGCACAAGGTAAGTGTCAAGTATGCAATATCAGAGTAATCATAGCAATCAGAGTAAGCGGAAATACTAGCAGTCCGTGAGTCATACGATGTTAGGGTATGCAATGCAATTCAGCTATACAAATGAGGAGTTAAAGAAAGTCAAATATTAAATGTCGAGGATGCAATACTATAAATCATACAATATCGAAATAAGTGGAAATATATTGATAAGTCTATGAGTGCCTTCGGTCATACAAAAGCTATGCGATGCAAGACATGAATGCTAACGGTCATATCAATACAGAAACATGGCAACCCAGGATGCTAAGTACTGCAGATGCAATGTAATATGCGGTGCGGATGAAATGACTATGTTGGAGTGAAGTCGGGATGATAGTACGTAGTATCGTAGGCTATGGGGTCCATCACAAGGGACTTCTATCCAAACCAGTCCCATACCTAAATTTAGATAGTCAGACTCAATGTGCTAAACTCCTGATCTCAGGTTAGTCGCGCGCCCAACCGAAATCTTGGCCATGCGAAAGTACACAACAATTAGTTGCGTACCACCAGCCCGAGTGAATAGTGAATGAAATGAATGCATGAGTATGCAACTCCTACTCACTAAGTCCACATATCAATACGGTTCCTCTCTGGGATCATTACCGGAGTTTAGTACACTCCAAATGGCACTGCTGCTCTCCCAGCCGCACAGTCCAAGTGAGCGTAAGAAACCTCACTATCCGCCTGGCCAATAGTCTGCCAATACCTATTCGGCACGTCGATAGCGAACCCATTCCTCGAGCTGGTCAGACTCAGCCTAGCAATGCCCCCTACGCTCGGGAGGGTAAGGCCACACCCCCTCCCAACCTACCATCGCACAGTGGGAGACGCGCCTCCTGGTATTCGGTACTCGGGCACTCATGTGTATCCACTCGGTCCCGACGTTGGGGCGTCCTCTGGTACCAAGAGGGTTTTAGGGATTTTCACCCAGGGCCATCTATGGCAGCCCGATGCTAGAACAAATTTCTGGTGTCCTGTCCGGCCATCCACGATATGCCTGTGGAGGCTACAGCCCTGATGTCGCTAGGGAGTATAGTAATCATAATGTAAGATGCATGAGTCATACAATACAGTCATGCATCAATCCTGTGCATACCGTGCACTCATGTAAGATAACCTCCGCCTATCAGGGAGTCTCATAACAACATGCTCAATGACATATGCAATGGTCAACCACATCTCATAACAAACATACAGATGATGCATATGGGCATGTATAATGATGCTATGTTGTCACATACTCATGATCGGTGTCAATAACCGGCCTCGACAATCGGCTTCGACAATGTGGACATTTAACCATCATTACCCCCAAAGAATGGCCCACATAGAGCCTAACATATAGTGGACCCATGACCTCACACAAGGGCCCAATATACAACACCATGGGCCTTACTCAAGGGCCACATATACACAATGGGTAGACCCCGCTCATGGGCCTAATACATATCACAATGGGCCTCAAATACATGACATGTGGGCCCTACACATGGGTCTTGAATACATCAAATGGGCAATGCATCATGGGCCTAATACATATCACAATGGGCCTTGCCCATAGGCCACGAATACATCACAATGGGCCTCATCACATAGACCTCCTTTTCATCACATCAGGCCTGAAACACGGGCTACATGTACATCACACAGGCTGAATACACATCACTACGGGTCGCATATACATCACATAGTTCTTGATAATCAGTCTTGGCAATTGTAATTGGGATCGACCACGACAATCGGAATCGATCGATAATCGGCCTCGATACTCATAACCGGCAATCGGTCATGATAATCGGCCTCGATCGCAAGGTGGGGTCCATATGTGGACGACCGATGTTGGACCAAGAAATATCAATGGAGCTCATTCGTTTGGGTTAACCCACTAGAGAATGATGAGGATGGGCCTTACTAGGCCTAAGGAAAAGTCATAATGTAGACATCTAATCATCATTACCCAACAATGTGGATATTTAACCAACATCGTTCCCAAGAAATGGTCCACATAGGGCCGAACATATAATGGGCTCCACGGTCTCACACAAGGACCTAATGTACATCGCACTGGACCTTATCGAATGGGCTGCAACGCATCATGTTGGGCCACATACTACGGTCCTCGAATGCGTCACAATGGGTCACACCACCTGGGCCGCACCAATGGGCCTTATATGCATCACAATGGGCCCTCGGCACATGAGCCATAATACACCACATCGGCCTCATCATATGGACTGGAAACATATCACAGTAGGCCACATTACATCAGGTGGGCCGTACCAATGGGCCTTACCAAATAGCCTACAAATACATATCAGTGGGCCTTATGAATCGGGACATAATTACACAATGGGTGGACCATGCACATGGGCCTCAAAAGCATTGCATGGACCACAACCCATGGACTGTAAATACTCAACAGGTGGGCCCCATCATGTGAGCCTCGATTACATCACAATCGGCCACCTCACATGGGCTGAATATACGTCATAATGGACCACAACCTATGGGCCAGAAATACACCTCATTGGGCCTAACCAAATGAATTTCAGATACATCATACCGGGCCTCATCATATAAGTCACAATTACATCGCAATAGGCCTCATATCTGGGCCTCAAATATAAATCGCAATGGGCTATGACCCATGGGCCTCAATATACATTATTTGGGCCGCATCAATGCACAATAGGTGAGCCCTGCACATGTAGCAAATGGGCTATGTTCATAACGAAGATGGGCCTAGGCGGTCTACACACTACAAGTATGAACCTATCATTGGACCCTAGGGAGAGTCACAATGCGGACATTTAACCAACGTTGTACTTACAATGTAAACGTCAAACCAATATTGCTCCCAAGGCATGACCCGCCATAAAAGGGCAACACATAACCCATGGTGGAATCATATAATGCAATAGACCTTGTATACATCCCATTGGGCCTCGACCCATGGGCCTTAAATACATCAAATGGGCCTAAACCCACGGGCCCTAATACATCACAGCCCCAAATACATTACAATGGGCCTCACAACATGAGCCTCAAATACATCAAGATGGGCCTAATCACATGGGCCTCAATATACATAACAGGTGGGCCCTGCACCTGGGCCTCAAAACACGCAACAGGTGGGCCCCGCTCATGGGTCAAAGGTACATCAAGGTGGGCCCGACGGATGGGCCACAAAGTACATCAAGGTGGGTCTCAACAACGGCCTTATACATGTACCAAGGTGGGGTCCACTTAAACTATAGATCTGCCTTTTTTTTTAACCTAAAGCCTTAAAATTATCTATTAAAATGGTTGGACAGATTGGACGCAACACATGCATCATGGTGGGGGTCCACATGGAAGCCTACCATCATGTATATTATATATAATACAATATATAATCCACACACACACAGACACACACACACATATATATATACACACACACACAGCAGCTACTCAGCTGGGGTCCATGAAGCTGAGTTCATCACACCAGCCATATACTGCTGGGGGCCCACCATCCAGTAGGCTAGACGATGCGGCTACAACACTACATCATGGTGGACCCTACCCGCAAATGAAAGGACGGTTGAATATAACATATACCTCATAATGGTGGGGTCCTGCACAGATGGATGACACACATAAAACACATATTATGTGGTGGAGATTCCACCATCCATTACTGGACGGTGATGACAAAACACATACACTGGGTGGGTTCCACTGTCCATGGCTGTGGACGGTGTGGATAAAACACATACCTCAATGTGGGTCCCACGTGGGGCCACCACAATGTTTATTTGCCATCCTGACTGTTGATAAGGTCATACAGGTCCAGACGAAGAGGGGAAACAATTTTCATAACGATCCAAAACTCACATGACACCCAAAGGGAGTTTCAATAACAGACATTCAACCCGACTGTTTCATGTAACGTGGGCCACCTGAGT
Organism: Magnolia changhungtana; assembly: GCA_030180095.1. Classification (NCBI taxonomy): domain Eukaryota; kingdom Viridiplantae; phylum Streptophyta; class Magnoliopsida; order Magnoliales; family Magnoliaceae; genus Magnolia; species Magnolia changhungtana. Next base: position 1,518,539 of record JASAUF010000024.1, read on the forward strand.
GTTGTATACGGCTAATTTTTGGAGTGTACGTTGGTCAGAGGGAGGCCTACCAAATGCACCGCTTGGATTTTTACACACACCCAGGTGGGGCCCACGACTGGGACCCGTGGTCCCTGCTCGTCCGGCGTCCACGTGGCAGAGGCGCTGCTGGCGTCAAATTTATTTTTTATTTTTATTTTTTTATTATTCTGTGGTTTTTCATATGTAGGGCCTGCATTTGAAAAATCCAACCCGGCCATTGAGTTCTATGGCCCCAAATCGACCTAATGAGACCAATATACGACATGTTTTCGACAAATAGAAGAATCACGGTGTATTTGAACGATAATACCACTCTTTCCTATGGTATAGCCCACTTGATTATCGGATTAGGTTCATTTTTTAGCTCAACGCCTAAAATGAGCTAGGAAAAGGAATGAACGGCTTGGATCAGAAACATACACCAAGGTGGGGCCTGCATGAGAAGTCCACCAAAAATTTTGAATCAACCTGATATTTCTGCTTACGTCCAGGGAGGTTGGCGGTTTAGCTGAAAACACCCACCTCGCACGGTGGGTCCCACCGTCCCAGATGGACGGTGCGGACACCACATGTTCCTCGCGTGGGTCCCGCTCCTAATAAACTGCATGGGTATAAAATTCATACATCATGATGTAGCCTAGGGTGGGTCCCATACACATACCTCATGAGATAGACCCACAAAACTTGCTGCTGTCAACACAGCAGATGGGTACATGTCCAGATGAATGGACAGTTGCATCAAGGTGAGTCCATGTAGGTGGGCCACTCACAGCTAGGATGGGGCTGATATTTGTATTTTCCTCCAAACAGGCACATCCAAACGGTGGGTCATTAAATCACATCAAGATGGATCCCTCTTTGGTACAAGACATACATCAATGTGGGGTCCATCCGAGTGGGCCACACATCACACAAAAAAATGAGAAGGAGAGAGAGAAAGAAGCACCCACTTTTGATTTCTTCTTCCTTCTTCTGCCAACATGATCTAGAGCACCAAGGAGACGATTTCAACGGTCAAGATGTTCTTTGAATGGTGGAGATGGGAGGTAGGAAGTGGGCCACACAAGGTTCTCTCATGGAGCTCTCATGGACGTGGGTTGCTTGGGAGGAAAATGAGAGAAGGAATGAAAGAGAGAGAGATGATGGGAGAGGAGTGATGGGAGAGAGGGATGGTGGAGTGACATGAGAGGTAAGGTACTTGTTGACTTTATGGTACTTGTGTAAGAGAGAGGTAAGGCTAGATATAGGTTGCTTGTACTTGACTTTGATTGATGGATTGATGTGACATTTAATGTGATTGATGAGAAATTCTCTTGGGATTGGCAACGTGCGGCGTTTCCTCGAACTGAATGCAGGCCCCACTTCTCTTGGCACAGGTATCGCCTCGTCGCACGAGTCGCGACATCGGAACCGCGGCGACAGTGCGGTCGCTAAGGTACCAGTCTTAGGTTGAGTCGACTCAGGTTGACGGCGTGTGAATCAGGGTCGCGCGTAAACACCGGTTAAGGGTCGAAGGTTGCCGAAATTCGACCAAAAAGACTGAGGAAGCCTATGGAACGGTACGGTTTAGGATACACGTCTTACACCCATCTACGAATTTTACAAAACCCTAAGGGAGAGAGAGGAGGAAAGAGGAGAAAAGAGGAAAGAGAGAGGAAGGACTTTGGGAGATCGGTGCAGAAAATTTCTTCCACGAATCCACACGCCAAATCACTGCCCCGTTGCGAAACCAAATCTCATTCGGCTATGATTTCGAGTAAGAAATACTAACCCTAATATTGTTGTAGAGATCCAGGATAGTTGTTCGTCAACCTAGCTAACTAGTTTCGTCATTTAGGTGCTCGACGTTCCATTTTCGGAAACATAAAGTTTGGACCGAGTCTGGGTCGAGCATTCTAACAAAGGTGCGGACTATAAACGCTTAGGTTACGGTTTATCAATACTTTCATGATAGCTAATGATTTATGTCTATCTTGATTACTGCCGTATTGTCGTAAATACATTGATTTCTGTATGAGATACTCCTATGAACTGTGATAAATAAATGATGCACCCTATGTGTTTGTTGAAATGTCTAAATGGGAATTTGTGATGATTTGTGCTTGCTATGATTTCTAATCTAGGATTCATCATCGTCATATGCATATAGATTTCTCTGTATGAATAATTGATAAAACATATGTTGTAACTAACGTAGTATATGTGTTTGATAAAATGTTTGAATGAGAAATTGTTGATGATTTGTATTTACAATAAGTATTAAGATAGAATTCCCTATTGTCTTATGCATATGTATGTATTCCTCTATGAAATCAATTGATAAAATGCAAGTTATATTTGACATGGTCTATGTGTTTGATGAAATGCCTAAATGACAATCCACTTGAATTGTTTTATTGAATGCTGAGGTGGATATTACACGTGGTCGTAGCAGCATTTTGATAGCATTGAGGCTACAAGTGTAGCCCAGGCATTCAATAAAAGTCCTTGCTCGGGTGGCCGAATTAGTCTCACCACCTTGGGTAAACCCGAGGAATCCGAGTCGCACGACGATTGTTGATAGTGGCTAGGCCACGAGGGGTGCTTATGCACTCCATGTCGATTAAGTTAGCGTGCACCCATACCAATTGAGCTTGCCCAATGAACCGATTGACCTATTGTGTGTTTACCATGTATGGACGCGACTGCTTGAATCTAAGGTACCCCTCACCAATGTAAAGATCCACATTAACCATAGTACCACGATCCGGTAAGACTCATGAGTGGAACATGGTGGTATGGGTCAACGTATTCGAGCTGTCGGCCTATGCTGGGGTGACAAGCCTCCCCGTAGTGACCAATGAGCAACTAGACTCGTGAGTCAGGCATGGTGGTATGGGACCCGTGTTCGAGCTGTCGGCCTACGCTGGGGTGATAGCCTCCCCGTAGTGACCGCGAGCACAACTTCTTACAACTTGCCTATCATATGTGTTTGACTAGGAGTGACGACCCACTAACTTGCCTATCGTATGTGTTTAACTAGGAGTGACTAACTTAGATGGATCTAGAACATAAGAGTAGGACCACTGCGGTAGTCTGATACCTAATTTCGATTTGGGTCAATGATATAAAGGAAGGTACCCTAGCTTCCCAAACTTACTGTATGAATGAGCTTAATTAATTACTTGGCTAACACGACCATGCATCGCACTGCATTAGTTAGGATGTGCTTAAAAAGCGTTGGAGTTGCACCGTTTTGAGGAAGTGTTGTTATATGCGAAATAGGTTGTCAGAGTCACTTGTGAGGGAGCTTTGATGTGAGGGCATACATCATTACTTACACTCCATCATTGCATTAAAAAGAGTAGTTAGGAAGTGACTGTTATGATTGCCTTACCATTACTGATTTGATTGACTTGATAACATGTGTAACTTTTGCCTTATAAAACCACTGAGTTAATCACTCACTCCCACTTTGAGACAGTGTTTTAAAATACCAACCAGACTCTGATGTAGATGTAGGTACCGATGGAGCCTATGCAATGGAGCAGGACTTCTTGGATGAGGAGGAATTCTCCTACTTCTAACTCTCGTGCGGGTCGATGTAGACCACGTGCCGTTACGTAGAGACCACTGGGATATCTGGGCTTAGTTGGACACATTTACGCTACCCCTTTTTGTACATTTTGAAACAATACATGTATATATTGAACCATGTTACGTACTCATACTCTGGAGGAAATTTTGTGAAACACCTGCATACCTAAATAAATATGTTTTAGACTTCCGCACTTGCTTAACTTAATTATATCCAGAGTATGATATATTGTTTAATATAATCCCACACATGCTTAACTCATTAACATGGACGAAATCTAAATATCATCATTCATATTGCATAAGTGATGTTCGAAATCTCGAGAGTAGAGCTTTGCTTGACCCTCGAAATTCAGGGCGTTACAATTCATATGGGACAAATCCTACCAAAACGCTTTTGATTCGATAAAAGAACTATTGAAACAACCCCTAGTGTTAACAGCCCCAATAAAAGGAAGACCTCTCATTTTGTATATATCAGCAGCCGAGAATTCACTAGGGGCCTTATTTGCATAAGTGAACGAAGATGGGAAAGAAGCGGAACTTTATTATTTAAGTCGAACCTTGATTGGCACAAAATGTAATTATATGCCAATTGAAAAAATATGCTTGGCATTGGTATTTGCAATTCAGAAATTAAGACATTATTGTCTGTCCCATGATATAACCTTGATATCCCGAGCAGACCCCATCAAGTTTTTTATGACAAGGCCAATGTTGTTGGGGAGGCTGGCAAAGTGAATGTTACTGTTGTCAGAATATGTGATTACGTATGAACCAGCGAAAGCAGTAAAAGGACAGGCAGTGGCGGATTTTCTAGTAGCTCATCCTGTGACGGACTGCGAAGCCATCTTCGATGAGTTTCCTAATGAACAGGTCATGGTGACGGAATTGCCAAACGTATGGCAAATGTTCTTTGATGGAGCAGCCCAGGCAACAGGAGCAGGTGCCGGAGTAATATTCATCACCCCCCAAGGCGATTTGTTTCCTTATTCTTTCACACTGGGTACTGCATGTACAAATAACGAAGCTGAAATAATGCCCTTATCATTAGGATGGAAATAGCCAGTGAACTGAAAATAAAAGCACTGCGAATATGGGGATTCTAAGCTGGTCATAAATCAGCTAACGACTGAATTTGAAATAAGGAAACAAGAACTTCTGCCATACTATCGAAGGGCGCATCATTTATTGGGACAATTTCTAAACATTGAAATCAAGCATATACCACGGCAACAGAACGTGAGGGTCGATGCTTTAGCCAGTTTAGCAGCAACATTGTCACACCCAGATCGAAGTCTCTTACAAGTGACAATCGAAGAAAGGAGATTTTTACCCTCGGTAGATATAATCAGTGACACAATGGAAGCACTACCTATATCATGCCTAGAACTGACAATAGATAATTGACGTCAGCCTTTCATTGATTATCTCAAGTACGACATCCTCCCAGAAGATTCAGAGGTGAAGTTGCAGGTTAAGCAGAGGGTGAAGAGATTCATTATATGTAATGAAGGATTATATAGAAGGTCCTATAATGAAATACTATTGCGATGTCTAAGTGAAGAGGAGGCAGGCCAAGTGTCGTAAGAGGCACATTCTAGGGAATGCGGGGCGCATCACACGGGAAGAAATTTGTTCCACCGAGTACACCGTATTGGATATTATTGGCCGACAATGTTTAAAGATGCAATAGACTACGCGAAGTGATGCCACAAGTGTCAAATCTACAGGGACATCATACATGTACCCCCTGAAGACCATCAGTCAGCTATCTCCTGGCCTTTTGCCACATGGGGACTTGATGTCATCGGCCCTATAAACCCACCATCGTCTAGAGGAAAACAATATATACTAGCAGCAATGGACTATTTCTCCAAATGGATGGAAGCGATTACACTACGAAGTGTTAAAGAGAAAGATGTTGTTAACTTCATTTGGCACGCAATAATATATCGCCATGGTATCCCAAAGAAAATCATCATAAACAATGGCACTTCTTTCAAGAATAGGGGCATGGAGAAGTTATATCTTAAGTTCAAAATTCATCAGTCTCATTCTCAACACCCTATTATCCACCAACCAATGGGCTGGTAGAAGCATTCAATAAGACAATTGTGCAAATACTGAAGAAAATGATGAACAAGAATAAACATGAATGGGATGAAAAATTGCAAGAAGATCTATGGGCCTATAGAACAACGCATCATACAGTGACATAAGCTACCCCATATTTATTAGTTTATGGTGTAGAAGTTGTCATGCGGATCGAAATACAAGTCGCTTCACTAAGGGTAGCAGTGCATCAGTCAATTATAGATGACGAGAACGCAAGAATACGGTTGAAAGAGTTGGATCTGCTTGATGAAAAGAGACTTGCAACTCAGCAGCGCTTGCAATTATACCAGGCCAGAATTTCTGCTGCCTTCGATAAAAAAGTTAAACACCGATCTTTCAAGAAAGGGGATCTGGTGTTGATGTTGAAAAGGCCGATAGTAGTCACTCGGAGAACAGGGGGCAAGTTTGACCCTAAGTGGGACGGACCATATGTCATAACTGAAGTCTACTCCAATGAAGCATACAGAGTGACAGATCAAGACAGAGGAGGCATCAATATACCGGTCAATGCTCACTTCATCAGGAAATATCACCCCTAATAATGGGAGAGATTTTGATCTAGAATATTACAGGATAATTCTTCTACATCAAAAGGGGACAATCACAGATGAAGTGGTGAAATAGCCTTTAAAGGCGGAGCCTTGTATTCTTTCTTCACAAGTGATGAATAAAAGGTAAATTTTCAAGCATATCACAATCATCAGAGTCCTGGCCATTGCTGCCATTATTGGTCGTTCATCATTGACAAAATTCCCGCCATCGCCATGACTACTGGTTACTTATCAAAATTGATCATTATCGCCAAGTTGGCCTAATATTAAAATTAAAAAAAAAAAATTCATTAGATTATCACGCAGGCAACAGCAAGCAATGGTGATATATCAATAATTGATTCACCGTCTAAGGTAGCCTAGCCAAGCCCTATACGGCCAACTATGCATAAGACCTATATTATTCGAAATAGCATTGTGGAGCCAGCGGCCCTAAAAAGCCCATATAAGCCATATCATAGGCATACCCATGCGGGCAGAGGATGGAGCCAGCGATTAAAAGCCTTAAAGGCCAAAAAGTTATAAAATGGCCAGTCACGCGTGAGACCAATGCCGTTTGTGAGCTCTCCGACAGTGTCATGGACGAGGATGAAAATACCCTCCCATGAATGGGTCCAAACTCACAGACGAAGAAAAACAGGGAATAGAATAAGACCCCCCAGATCCCTGGTTTGATTTCGGTATTAACTAATGACGAAGGGCTTAAACCTATTCATTGATAGATCGACGACCTTGGATTTGGTACCAAAGGTATCCTTGCGTGCCCCGCGAACTTTAGAGAGTTACTGTGGCCAACCATGCACATAAATCCCATTGAGTTCACGGCTCCAGCAGCTTCAATGGGCCCCTCTGATGGACCGCGGTTTGTGAACTCTCCGGCCGCGATAAGTCCAGAGAAGTCATGAGAGTTAGAGAGACCATTCGCATAAAACCCGACTCCAACTACTTATGAGTCTGAAAAATTGTGATTGCTCCACTACTCAAGAGCCTAAACTGTGTACAAAGCTAATTGACTAACTTTGAAATGAAATAGTTTTGCCCATTGGAATAAAACATCACATAGGGTCGCCGTATGCACAAATATAAAATAGAAAATAGTAAAGCATAAATATGAAAGTGTTACATCAAAATGTATCTCAAAATCGATGATTATATTATTAAGAATGCATCTTACTCTGAATAAAACACCGTAAGTTGTTTATGTATCACAACACAAAAAAGAGTTTACATATGTTGTTTACAGATTTTCAACTATATTTAATACTGCTAAGTAATGTTGCAATTCTTCCTTTGATTGAAATTGTGCTGCAACAGTCGTGCGCTCAGCCTCAAGAATTATTCTGGCTTGATCAAGAACGCCAACCAGTTCTAATTCCAAAGAAGCAATAGCTTTCCTATTCCTTGCTTGTTCAGCTTGTTTAGTATCAATTATTTGAGTATTCGTTTTAAGCTCCTCCTTGATTTGACAAATAGATAAATCTTCTGCTTCTTTCTGAGCCTTGAGTAATAGAATCTCTCTTTCAAGTAAAGCAATTTGATCGTCAATGATCGCCTTATTTCTATCAGAAACTTTTAACTTCTCATGGAGAGATTGATTAGCAGCATTGCGATTAGCAAGGACATCATCCGAATGAGAGAACTCCTTAAAGAGTGCCAATTCTTTCTGACGATTTAGAATTTCGGGAGTAATGATTATACCTCGCCCTGCTTCTAAGTTTTTGGTAGAATCATAAAACTATGACAAGGAGTCGTGAAGAGACTAAACATTGATGTGTGCTAGATGAGTGAATGAGTGAGAACTGCTAGGGCACTATCCAAAAAAGGCCATTAGGCTGGATCTTTAAAAGCATTGACGATGACAGAAATTGCATGCTTGAAGAGTCCCAGCATAAGAGGAGACACACTTTCTAATGAGAGTTTATCAAAAATTGTGGCTACCGAGTTAGACCCTTCAGACCCACTTGGAGTTGGCACAACCGAAGCTAAAAGAGGAAGAAGAAAAGATTATAAGTTCAAAAGAAGATACATATGAAGATAATGATATAAAATAAGAGGAGAAAATATGTACCCGGTCTAGGGGCAATGGTAGGAGTAGCTTGAACAGAACAGGTTGTGGGTGCTGTAGAACTGGGAGCTTCCGTAGTCATGACAGCATTGAAAGAAAGCTCCTAAGCTCCTACAGTATTTGAGTTGAGAGTAGTCAGAGTTGGGACGTCAACTAGATCAGAAAAAAATTCTAAACTTCGAGCTACTGGCTGAATAAAAGAAGGATGCACAGTAAGAGACTTATCAGCCTGAACGGGGATATCAGATGTCGTGGGGACTATCGACAAGAGTCCTTCTGTGCTGGGAAGAAGGAGTACATTTCCTATTGTTGCCGAAATTTTGGATGATTGAGCCTCTATATCCCTTAATGTTGATGGTTCGCAGGTAACCACATTGGCCGTTTCCATAATACATGGAGAATAAGAGGCATCAAAAGAAAGAAAGATATTTGCACCAAGAGAATATTCTCCGTAATCGAGTTGCTCCTCATCTAAGGAGGACACCGAAATTGGATGAGAGGCATCTGGACGAGTGATTGGATCATCAGGAAGTGGAGACTCGACTCTAACATCATCCTCTTCTCTAATATCCACTTCAGCATCAGTATCTGCATTCAAGGCATCTCCCTCATCGGTTAAGCTTGTAGGAGAAGATGTATCATCGCTTGCAGTATTCGCTGAATACTTTGATGAGCTGTCTTCCTCCAATATAGTTTGTTTTCCCTTATAAGTAGTCTTCACAGGGAGAAGACGCGCACTTTGAGTAGAAGGGGCCTGTTGTGCTAAAACTTCAGGAGATAATGACTTGGCAAGCGAGCGAGTCATAGGAGATGTAGTAATAACAATATGACGCGCGGTAGGAAAAGTTATGGTTGTAGCACGACTTGCTGTGGTTGCTGTAAGGTCCACAACCGGGATAACTATGGTGGCTGCACCTTCAATCGTAGGAGAAATTGTAGAAGTGATGGGCTCTGTAGTAGGAGGGATGATGGGAACAGGCTGAGAGGCTAATCTCCTCCTTCAGGAGTAGGGGAAGGCAGAACACCGCCTATAGTTTCAAATTCATTGCAAGGAGTGGCCAGTCTTTCTCCCCATTTTATCAAATCTAAAGGAGAACCAAAAGCAATCCATCCTTCCAAAGTATTTGGAGGCTTTATTTCTCTAATGGGCTCTTCTACAGAAATTTTACAATGAAGCTATCCCGGAATGGCGGCCTGATCTTTCTCGTACAAATATTCAATCCCTTGCTCCAGCCTATAATTCCTCAAGCGTGGAGGAGGAACCCAGATAGGCCGGTCCACTAGAAAACAGTTGCGCACCAAGTAGTAATCTTACGTCCACCACCGCATCCAGGTATATGAAGCTGTTACTCGGTGATTATACCCTGGAAGAAGAAATTAAGAGCCAAAATTCCTTGTTAAGAGCTGCTTCCATATTAAAGCCCAATTGTAGGGGCCGACTCCATAGCTTTTCATTGTTCGTGTAACCTCCTCACTTGCTTAGGACATAGCTTGATCATACCCAAATTTTCTGGCAAAACGACTCGGATAGTATGGTTCTAGCCAGAACTCTACGCCTTCTCGCATAGGAAGACTACGGGAACGGATACGAAGAAAGAAAGTTCTCTCAACAGGTTCCAAGTTATTGTTATCCTCCACATCTCTGTCTTCAGCTTGGTAATCTAGATAAAAAGGGAAGAAGTCAATAGATTGCATGCTGTCGATTTTATTCGTTATCCCATCATATCCCTTTATCATCTTTCGCTTCGAGAAATGCCACAGGGGCAGATGATCGGGATGGACATAAGCCTTCTCTGGGTCATTGTAAGTCCAGGGGAAGTAAATGCCAAGCCATCCGGAGAAATAGTGCCATGGAGTAAAAGAAGATGTAACTCCCAATGTTGGGCTTGAGCAATGCACCATAGCATGACCGAAAGCTCTATATAGCGAGCATAAGACAGGAGGGGCCAGAGAATATTTCTTTCTACCTTTCACCATTGCGCCTGCCACCACGAATAAGGTTGGATGAATAGAGTCTGAGCTTTTTGAGCTAGGAAGCACGACTAAACTCAGCTAGTAAGCCAAGAAAGCGGCTAATTCAGTTTCAGTGGTAAATTCAGGCGGGCCCCTTATCTCTTTGCAATTGGCTTCTAATTCGGCGCCATGGCTGCCAGGGAACCTGAAAAAGGGAAGAAGGGACAATTTATATATTTATAGGCAAGTGTCGTCTGAAAGGTAAAAGGGACAATTTTAAAAGGGACAATTCATTCGTTGTCGTGACTTCCGTGGCTTTTCTTCAATGTATGTCACAGATTTGACTCAGCGAGCCCGGTGGTTCCCAGAGTGTGCGTTGGGATGCACCTACTTCTCGCTGGTTGATCTTTTGCTATATACGAATCGAGAGGCACGAGCGGAGGGCGAGACTATTCGGTTGCTGCCCCCAACTCTATATTTTGGTCATCGGAGAGAGGATGCTCCCTCTCTAGTATCCTCATGATGTGGTCAATATTGCCGATCAGGGCCTCCACTTGGTTTTCCAAAGAGCGAGTCAACTTCCCTTATTTTGGGATCTCTATGTAATCACTGATGAAGGGAGGTCGAGCTAGGGGCCTGACCCTAAAGCCTGAGGGTTTTCAGGCTGTTCTTCACATACTAGCTCGGCTGTAGTAGCCAATGCTTTTCTCTTTCCCTTAGCCATCAAGGTGGGAGAAGGAGAAAGGCGATCAGGCTCGCTGGTGTTTTTTTTTTTTTTTTTGGGGGGGGGGTGGACTTTACACCAGTAGAGACCAAAGGACAATGGGGGCACCAGTTGTGGCAGGGGACCCTCCAATGCCTAAGTAAAATAGATGAACATAAAGCAGGTGTGGTTGAAGTTAAGATTTTTGTGTGTACCTTTTACCCAAGATAGGGGCATATTTATAGGTTCTCTTGGCGGTCTGTGTATCGTAGTGGATCTGTCAGATATGCTAGAGGGGTCCATATTGGAGTAGGCATTGTTGTCAAATACGATCGCATATGTGCATACCGTGGATCGAATCGCATATGTCATGATGGCATATGTGATCTTGGCAAGTATGCCATGGCATACTTTTATATGCGGCCAATAAGCGATTGCATATGCGAGTATGCGATCGCATATTTCCTAATAATCAGAGCAAAAGCAATTTTTTTTTAGTTTTTATTTTTTCAATTTGGAAAACTTTTGCCTATAAATAGGCACTCATATCCCCTCCATTTTCACTATTCCTTACTCCAAAGCTCTAAATCTCTTACTCTCTCTATAATTATTTCAAGTATGTTTATTTTTTTGTATTTTATAAGTTGTGCTTACTTTTTGTAAATTAAGTTGTAAGTTATAACTTGTAAGTTGTTTCAAGTTATCCATTTATCAGTAAAATTTCTTCGTTTGAAATTTATAATAATTAGTTCTCTTTTAATGTAGCTTGATTGTTTTGTTAAAATTTATATAATATAATATAAGTAATTAAATATATAACTTAATGAAACACTCAAACTATAATGAAATAAGTAAAATAACCCAATCCAATCATGTGTACTAATTAGGCAAGTTTTTCCTATTTTTTTAGATTTTTTTCATTTTTTAAATTTTTTTCCTTTTTAATTTTTTATTATTTTATAAAAAATATGATCTAGCATAGGTTCCTCCTCTGGCCAATATCTCGATAAATTTCTCAACGGGTTTCTCAATAAGATCATCTAAAATTCTATTTTATAGTAGGCTTGTGTAGACACCCCACCCAGGCTAGCAACTTGATGAAGCATAGATGATCCTTAGGAAATTAAACCTAAACCCACACCCTTACTAAAACCTCAACCATTTCCAAGCCTAAGCCAAGCCTTAGTTGAACCCAATCCATTATCTAAACCAAGCCATTACCTAAGTCAAGCTATCCCAAGCCATTACCCAAGCTAAGCCATACCAGAGCCATTTCTAAGCTAAAGCCTCAAACCCAAGCCTTAAGCCACTATCCAAGCATGAATGAGTTAGCTGGCTAAATGTCAGAGACAAACAGTAAACGACGATGATCCGATTACCACCAGTGATAATCGAATTACCGCCTACTCTAAAAAAATGTGCCCCGATATACAGTTATTACTCCTCTGAAAGTCAACTGTGTTGGGACCTGCTTAACCCCAAAATTCTTACTATTTGCCATTTTAGCAAGTCCTTTAACCCATAAGAAAGTGTCATGTGGCATCTCCCTTTTCTCCATCAATCTTAGGTTGCCACATCATCATTTACCCTTTATAATCCCTACAATTACCAAAAACCATCCTAATAGGCTATAAATATCCCCCTCCTCTCTTCATTTTAAAATAAATACAAAAACAAAGCAACTCTCACCGAGAGAGAGAGAGAGAGAGAGAGAGAGAGAGAGAGAGGGAGAGAGGGAGGGAGGGAGGGAGGGAGGGAGGGAGAATAAGAGAGTGACAGTGAGAGTAGGGCTAAACATCGAGCCGAGTCAAGTCGAGGTGGGCCAAGCTCGGCTTGACTCATCCATGCTATTACTCGAGTTCGAGCTCGAGCTCGCCCTCAAGCTCAACATTGAAGCTTGGCTTGTTTGCCAAAGCTTTTGAGTCGAGTTCGAGTCAAGCTAGTGGTTCGAGTCGAGTTGAGTTTACCTCAGTAGGGTAAGGGAAAGAAAAAGAGGGAATGTGGACGGGTTGGGTCGGGTAGGATTTTTTAGTAAAAAATTTTAAGTTTTAACTTCTTCTTCTTTTTTAACTTAAATATATATTATATATATTTAATATTAATTTAATATATATAATATATATTATTAAAATATATTACTCGAGTCGTGTCAAGCTCGAGCTCGAGCTCGAGCTTCGAGTCGAGTCAAGTTCGAGTCGAGTCGAGTTGAAATACACCATGGTCAAACTTGGCTTGAACTCAACTCGAGCTTTAGTAAACAAGCTTAACTCTCCTTGAGTCAGCCTTTCAAGCCGAGTCAATCCGAGCTGAGTCGAGCCGAGTTGAGTGAGTTTTGAAAGCTAGCTTGACTCGTGTGCAGCCCTAAGTGAGAGGGAGTGCTTGAGTTCTCAAACTCCCATCTTCTTCAGCCCCCTCTGACTTCCTCCAACCCTCTCTTATCCCCCTAATCACAGGTCAACCCTGCCAACCATGGTGCACCCAAACCTCCAAGTCATTTCAAGTGCAAGCTAAAGATGGTGTCATCATCACTAGCATTCATACTTCATCAATCACATCATTACTTCCCTTCTCGACCCCCTACTTCTCTAAGTTGTCATTGAATGTATGTTTTGTAACTTGTCAGAACTCTAGATCCAGTCACATCAAAAACTCATGATAGCCTAGTCATCTTACATAACATTCTAACATCAACACGTTTTTTTCTTAAAACTCATTTCTAGACATTCTATGGATGTATGCTATATGGCTTGCCGGAATTTCAAACCCTACCACATCAAATATCCGAGTCTGCATAGTCTCATTGTAATACTTTACATTCTATTATTTTATCCCATAAGATCAGCTTACCACACGAAATAGAGACCGTACACCTGTATGGCAGAGAGGGTGCCTAACACCTTCACTCTCTGTAATTGAGCTCCCTTACTCGAAATCTCATGTCGCAATTTAGGAGTCAACTTAAAGCAAGAGAGTCTCTAGATACTTTGGCTTTTATAGATTCTTCAAGTTCTAGCAGACTGTAAAATTTTGAGTTAATCGGTTAATGGTGACTCCTAGTATATTACATCATCAATCCAAATCAGCTCATACACCTAAATAACAAAGATAAAAAAGTATGTGTGCCAATTTCCAACGTTCACACAATGGCAACTCCATTAGGAAATTGCTAGCTTACACTAGACCCGACTTGAAATACTGTGGTAAGCCAATCTTAGGGGATATTCTACATACAAACATTAACATTCATACTTTGCATAAAAATAAAAATAAAACAAAATAAAACAAAATAAAACAAAAAAAATGAGCATCGATCTTTCTCTTGCACCCACTCAAGGCTTCTGTTTACCCCATGCTTACCTGATCCAGAGTTGGATTGGTAAAACAATAAGAAGAAACCATTGCGCCTAAAAGGCACCCCCCGGATTACCTGAGCTCATGGCTGATAATACAACAACCACTGCATCCATGGCCAATGTGGCCCAAAATCTTGAAGTGTTACATGACCTTTTGGCACAATATCTTTAAGGAGGGGCCACCAAAATTAGGCATGCACCATCACCTAATGCCCCAGTCATCCCAACTTTCTAGCATCATCCAGTAATCAATCTCCTCCCAATTTCAAATTCAGTTGTCAACTACTCTCCAGTGGATGAACAAATCACATAGCATCCTCCCCATAACGGGAGTCGCTTTCAAAGCCAGCTTTTCACAACCATGAATCCTTTCCAACAGCCTCTCACTAATAAGAACCAATACCAAAATCAACCTCCCGCAACCAAGAATCCCAGCCAATTCCAACATCCCCTTCCTAGTAGGAGATCCGGTCAATTCCAAGCGAGCAAACCCCCTCTCATATGGTCCATCCGAAATTGAAGAGCTCCAAGAGCAATTGCGAGAGATGCAGAGGAAGTTACGGAAGCAGCAGGGGGTGGATCTCGCATTCACCAAATTCAGGAATCTTTGTCCCTTCCCTGATGCAAAGGTACCTCAAGACTTTGAGGTACCAAAATTCAAAAGATATGATGGTACAAGGTGTCCTATGGACCACTTAAGAGCATTCTGTGGAAAGCTTAATACTATGACAGGTAATGATGGAGAGTTGAATCGTCTGTTTCAAAAATTCTTAAAAGGCGATACATTAGATTGGTACACATCATTAGACTACTATTGAATCAAAAATTAGGAACAACTTTCCCAAGCAATCATCAATCGTTTCGTGTACAATCTTAATATAGCACCTAGAAATGCGGATCTTAAAAAGTTATAATTATGGACTTCATCTTTTTCCCAGTAAGTTGAGATCTCGTTGGACCGGTCCCTTCAAAGTCAAAACAATCTATCCTCAGTGGCTGTCAAGATAGAAAATTTGATGAATTGTAACATTTGTAAAGTGAACAGCCATCGTCTCAAATCATCCATTGAAAATTTCGATTCAAAGGATATGTCAATCCCTATAATTGATCCCGTGTATCAAGATTGACCTTCTAGTTTGATGGAGGTCCATTTACATTTATTTATTTCTTAGGATTATGATTGTTAGGTTTGCTTCAGTTTTAGTTTTATTTTTGTTTAGTACTAATCTCTTTAGAATATTAAAGACTTCATGCCATTTCATTGATCTTCCTAAAGTATTATCCTTCTTCATCACTCCTCTTTTATTTTCATTGTCTCATGTTATGATTTCATTACATATCTTTTACATTGAGGACAATGTAGATTTTAAATTAACCCAATATCAACAGCTTCATGGTCATGATTGAAGACAAAGTCAGGTAGGTCACTAGTTGGCTGACAATGACGGAATTTAGCCTCCCATTGGCTACTATCCAAAATGATAAATAAAAAAATATTTAAAAAAAAAATGAAAAGAAAAATAGCGTGCCTAAGGAAAACATGCGAGTTAAAAATCCGAAAGGGCACCTCAAGTAAAAACAGCAAACACAGCGGACTTGATGAAAACCTCACAAAGAGCACAGCTACTAATGGGCAGGTGTTGAGGGTCAAATATTGCATATTAGACCCCATGTATTACCTGAATTTACGGGCATAATAACTGTTTAACGGCTATTTTAATTACATTTGTAATACAGGGTGTAATTACAAGCAGGGACTGAATAATGGTGCTGAAAGCATGGATTTAACGCTCTGATGACACCAAAGGCAGGGGACGGACCCCAGTGAACCAAGATCAACGCCCAAGATCCAAGGAAATCAAGAAACTGAAGCTCAAGTGGCCCAACGGACAGATCAACCCATAAATCTCAATCTGGGGCCCACCTGAGATCTGGATATGCTTCAAGTTTGGTATCAACGCCTTTAAACGCGTGACACATCAGATAGACGGAACGGATTCCAAAGATACATCATGATTGACCCCACATGTACATTGCATGTACAGAGGGTACACATGCACAAGATGTGCACCGGATGGAGATTCCGGTCAACAAAAGGATTGACCGATACTTTTTAAAAAAAGAAAAAACTAAAAATCGCCCAGCGTCCTTGCGCATGGAGGCGTTTTTGAGTAATGGGGCCCACCAAGAGTTTATCTCGAAGATCCGAATCGTCTATTCGATCCAGAGGTGGGGTGTGACCCTCACCTAGCTTTCCTTTTGGCCCCATACACGTTTTTTCACGTGTGTCATTGAGAAATGCAAGATTAACGGTGAGTTGGTTTGATACGGTGGACCACACCAAAACTTGATAAAAACTATTCTTTCCTGAGTGGTTTTTCACCAGAAATCCAATGAACGGGTCAGATTTCATTGAAAACATCACCGTGGGGCCCACCAAACACGTCAGTGTACTCTGTTTACGCTGGTACGTGCGTCCGCGCCATCCGGCAGCCGTGGCCCCACTGCGTTCATGCAGATCATCAGATGGTTGATCCAGACCGTCCACCAGAAGCCCAAGATCCCTATCAGCCTAGCTTAGATGGCGGAATTTCAAGAAACAACGAAAATCGGTTTTCCACCATCTAAAAGGGAGATGAAGAGTTCTGAGGATCACACTGAAATCAGCTAAGAACCGTCGCTTCCCGACCAGTTTTTCGACACCTTTTCAATAAACGGAGTGGATTCCTCTGTTGGCTTCAATAATAGGGCTCACCAATCAATAAGCGTGGACAGTTATAAGGCTTGTTTGCGCAACGTGTTACGCAGGACTCTTGCGTTTTCTAGATTCCGGCCCTGTTACGGACGAGCTGCGGGAAAACACCATTACCGTCCCTTGCATGCTATAAGAAGGAGGGAGACAAGGCAGCCGTGGGGGGCTTCATCCGTGGACGTGAGGAGAGAGAGAGACAGAGAGAAAGTGTTTCTTTTCTTTTCTTTTTCTTTTTATTTGTTTTTGCTTCTTTTCTTTATTTTGGAGAGCTTCAGCCTATTCATGTGGGGCTAAACCTCTTAGCTAGGGCTAAGAGGTAAAGCTTGTAGCGTGATGGGAGGCCTCTTTGTTTGTGCCTTTGTTTAGACTGGATTGATGTTGATTTGGGTTTTTATTAAGGGAATGTTTTCAGTCTTTAATGGTCTGTTGTGACTGAAATTACAATGGGTCTGCGAGGGCTTTGAGCATGTTCTTTTCCTTTTTATGCTTATGATGTCAGGAAGCCCTGTTGTTCACCATCGTCTCCTGGGCATGGTCGGATGACGGTACCTTTTCCTAACCTTCATAAACATGTTGAATGGTTGGTAATTAGTTTAATTCTGTTGTTTGCTTTGTCTCCTGGGCATGGTTTGGTGATGGAATCCATTCTAATTCATATACCTTTCATCTCTTGAAAACTTTATCAACGACAGTTCAGTTAATTTCCCTGATTTTTAATCCAGGCATAAGATCTCCCTGATCTCTACAAGTGGATCCTCTGAATCCCTAGTTTCCCTTCTCTGATTTTTCCTAAGTTTTAGATTAATATTTCATCATTATTCTTCAAATTACAATCGATTTAGATTTCATCTTAGCCTAGTTCTAGATCTGGTTATTTTCAGATAACGTACAGGTTTCAGTCCCTGTGGATTCGACCTCGGTCTTACCGAGTTTATTACTACATCACAACCCTATACTTGGGGAGTCAACAAGTTTTTGCGCCAGGTCCGAGTGTTGACTTGCCACGTATTTGAAATTAATTGGTTTTAGAATTAGATTAAGATTAGGATTTTACTAACTTTAGGTTTAGGTTTTTCTGATTTATAGAAACTAACCTGTTTTTTTTGTTTTGTAGGATTCTAAGATAGAAACTTCTAATTTGGTGATATCTTCCTAATTTCTTTACTTTTTCTATTTTTAGAATTAGGGTTTTATTTTTAAAAATTTTCTAACCTTAGACTTACTATTCTTAAAAACTAACTTGTTTTGTTTTGTTTTGCAGGTTTTTAACATAGGAACTTCTACTCTGGTAACATCCGTCTCACTTCTCTTCTGCTTACCTTCCATATTGCTGTAGGAATTTTATTTTATTCTATGATTAGACTCAGAATTAGGGTTTCACCATGTATATGCACGAGTGGGAACGTCAGTATGCTGAGAAGAATAACATATATTGGGATGATGATTATGATAGAAATCCACCAATGTCTCAAAACTTTTCTGAAACTATCATCGATAATCGACTGGAATATGAAGATCCACCAGTTAAGAAGTCCTTACGCGATCATATACGGGAGAACAATTCCACCCCACGGACAGTACATGAATGTTGGGGTTATCATAACTATGGGAGTGAGAATTACTATCACCCATCCGAGAAAAAGAAAACAATGCGTGATTATACTATGAGTGATAATAAGTATTACCAACCATCAGATTCTCCCACCTATGATCCGTATGACTATAATCAGTGGAAACATCAATGTTGGAAAGATGAACCAACAACCTATTATAATGATTATTCTTTTGGATCCCCTACCTTTAAGATTCAACCAAAATCGATCCAAGAGAATTCATTTCAAAGTAACACAGACTCTTCTACTGACATGATGAAATTACTAGAAGAGCTTGAGTCACGCCTTGATAGGTTAGAGGAAGCTCGCTCATCCCAACTACAATCCAATCTAGAAATACAATGCCAGGAAAGTGATCCTCACTCGCTTTTGACGAAATCTGGAGTTTGAAACGAGGGGTTGGATTCCATTAATGAGCATACGGTTCAATTCCCTGATGAGTCGATCTCAATGACTGTTCAAAAGAATGGTGGAGATACTTGGGTGTCTTTCGAATACAGTGACGATGACACACTTTCCTTACATGATACACAGGATCTCAATGATGAGGTTGAGGTTAGTTTATTCGAACCTCAACCGAATTTAGAATGTGAGGAAAGAGACCCCATCCCAAGTGTGCACTGTACAGAAGTAGACAATGATGCATATTGGGAAGATGATTATGAATGTGCAACCCAAATTCCCCTTGAATCAATTTCAAGATTGGTCCAGGTCAATGATCAAGACGAACACGAAGTGATCGGTCATAATGAGCCACTCCCCTCACCTGACATGGCTGATTTAAAGGTGGAGGACGAGCCCCTTACAACCGACACTTCTAACTCTTGTGAAACATTTGGACCACTCCTCTGAATCGAATGATGATATGATTCGGGAGATGGATGAGCTACTCGATACGACTCTGGAAGTTGAAACCACGCAGTTGAGGTCACCATCTGAACTATCGAATTTTGACGAGTCCAGGCCTCTTCTGAGTAGTATCAATGAACAGAGTCCGCACTTCAATACTTCGTCTACTGACCCTCTATCTGTCTGTGCAGGGCTGAAGCAAGAGAGTGTACCTATGGTTAATTTTAAAAACGATGGGTTCCTTGGGCAGATCAGCACACACTTCAATGTGGAAAATGAGTCACTCTCAGCCGAATGTCCCAACTTTTTGGATGATTGCTTGGCACACTTTGCAGATTCAAATGATCCCATGATAAGAGATACAGTGAATGCCTTGCAAAACAATATCTCGGTAGTCATCACTGACCGAGAGAACCCTTACTCTGAAGCCCCTCCTTCCACACATCCTGAATGTTTACCATTAAGGGAGGAGGAGCTGAAAATTGAACCAAAGTCTGCTACTTTGGAATGTGTGGAGACTACATCACTTTCTGAGAATTTTTCTGAATTTTATCTATGTGTAGTCTCTGATTCACCATGGGATACTAACGTTGAAACTTCTTTTGTCGCAGGTGAATCGTATATACTCTGGATACCTCAGGCGAATCAACGAAAAATTTTTGATGAGGTACATAAGTTTCTCTGGAATATCATGCTCCAGGGCATCCAAGCCTATTGCAAAAAGGGCTTTTGGATGATTCTATTAAGAAATCTACTGAGAAACTTATCAAGATACTGGCCGGAAGAGGAACCTTGCAGCATGACTGAGTAGTTTTCCCTGCTTTCTTAGGACTAGGGTAGTTTCCTTTATGTTGTTTTAGGATAGATGGTAAACTTAGCGTTCCTGGGAGGCAACCTAGTTTTTCTTTCCATTTCATTTTCCTAGTTAGTTAGTTCAATGTTTGTGGGTAACATTGCTGCAAACCCTCACGAGACTACAACTCGTCCACTAGGGGCAACCTAGGGGTTTAAAGGCTTGTTGCATACGCTAAATGCAATCGAAAGCATCTGCGAAAGTGGTATAGGTAGAATTTTATTTTATTATTTTTGTTGGTTTCACTCTTGTACTGACCTTCTCTCTCCCAGCAATCTCTTGAAAAATCTTTCTCGATTCGTTATCCAGATACTATCTCCCCATCACTTCTCATTTACTTTCGTTGTCCCATGTGTATTGCATGCTTATATCTTTTACATTGAGGACAATGTAGATTTTAGGTTGGGGGTGGGAGATTAGGAAACCTAATCGGTGTTTTCTTCGTCTTGAGCAAAAATTGTGAAAATTTTTAAAATTTTTTCTGGACTTTCTGGTGATTTTGAAGTGATTTTGACGGATATCTTTGATTTAGAATTTCAAGATACGTGATGTTGGTAATTTATGACTTTCAAATTCAGTATTTGTTAGATTTCACAGTTAAGTTTGAATTGTTAATCCACGATTATAAGTTTTAAATATTGATTGAGTCATGATTTCACATGCCATATCTCGCTTACATATGAAGATTTCGGTTCAATTTTAAAAGGTTAACTTGGTAATCACTAAGTACAAAAGGAGCCAACCTGTGAAGTTCTACCATCATGTTTATAAAGAAGAATTTAAAGGGTCAGGCGAATAATCTTCACCATAGGTTTGCTCCCTATAGGTGAAGGTTAATTCCCCAAGAATGACAGTCGGAAAGGGCTAGGAGAATGGTCTTTACTATAGGTTTGCTCCCTATAGGCGAGGATTTAATTCCCCTACTTGGCAGTAATTTATAAAAAAAAAAAAAAAAAAAAGAGTTGGAATTAATGAGGCAGGCTTTGGTTCAGGTTTTGGTTACCATGAGTCCTCTTATTGATTACTAATGATATCATGAAATTGATGATTGGACCTCTTAATGTTGATAAGCCAAGATTACACTACACACCCATGGAACTCAATGTTTAGAATTTCTCTAATTGATGGATTAATACTTTGAATTTGATTATGATGTTTGTTATGCACATGAGTTTAGGAGAAAGTAATACCCAACATTCACAAGTCTTAGAATTCTATAATCTGAGTTGTTTTTCAAAAAAAAAAAAAAAAAAAAATCACTCGAGTTTATAAAAGTTGTCCTGTAATTCTCAACTTATTTTTCGCATACTTTGTTCGGGACTAGCAAAATGCTGGTTGGGGGTTGTGTTGAGGGTCAAATATTGCATATTAGACCCCATGTATTACCTGAATTTACGGGCATAATAACTGTTTAACGGCTGTTTTAATTACATTTGTAATACAGGGTGTAATTACAAGCAGGGACTGAATAATGGTACTGAAAGCATGGATTTAACGCTCTGATGACACCAAAGGCAGGGGACGGACCCCAGTGAACCAAGATCAACGCCCGAGATCCAAGGAAATCAAGAAACTGAAGCTCAAGTGGCCCAACGGACAGATCAGCCCATAAATCTCAATCTGGGACCCACCTGAGATCTGGATATGCTTCAAGTTTGGTATCAACGCCTTTAAACGCGTGACACATCAGATAGATGGAACGGATTCCAAAGATACATCATGATTGACCCCACATGTACATTGCATGTACAGAGGGTACACATGCACAAGATGTGCACCGGATGGAGATTCCGGTCAACAAAAGGATTGACCGATACTTTTTTTAAAAAAAAAAACTAAAAATCGCCCAGCATCCTTGCGCACGGAGGCGTTTTTGAGTAATCGGGCCCACTAAGAGTTTATCTCGAAGATCCGAATCGTCTATTCGATCCAGAGGTGGGGTGTGACCCTCGCCTAGCTTTCCTTTTGGCCCCATACACGTTTTTTCACGTGTGTCGTCGAGAAATGCAAGATTAACGGTGAGTTGGTTTGATACGGTGGACCACACAAAAACTTGATAAAAACTATTCTTTCCTGAGTGGTTTTTCACCAGAAATCCAATGAATGGGTCAGATTTCATTGAAAACATCACCGTGGGGCACACCAAACATGTCAGCGTACTCTGTTTACGCTGGTACGTGCGTCCGCGCCATCCGGCAGCCGTGACCCCACTGCGTTCATGCAGATCATCAGATGGTTGATCCGGACCGTCCACCAGAAGCCCAAGATCCCTATCAGCCTAGCTTAGATGGCGGAATTTCAAGAAACAACAAAAATCGGTTTTCCACCATCTAAAAAGGAGATGAAGAGTTCTGAGGATCACACTGAAATCAGCTAAGAACCGTCGCTTCCCGACCAGTTTTTCGACACCTTTTCAATAAACGGAGTGGATTCCTCTGTTGGCTTCAATAATAGGGCTCACCAATCAATAAGCGTGGACAGTTATAAGGCTTGTTTGCGCAACGTGTTACGCAGGACTCTTGCGTTTTCTAGATTTCGGCCCTGTTACGGACGAGCTGCGGGAAAACACCATTACCGTCCCTTGCATGCTATAAGAAGGAGGGAGACAAGGCAGCCGTGGGGGGCTTCATCCGTGGACGTGAGGAGAGAGAGAGAGACAGAGAGAAAGTGTTTCTTTTCTTTTCTTTTTCTTTTTATTTGTTTTTGCTTCTTTTCTTTATTTTGGAGAGTTTCAGCCTATTCATGTGGGGCTAAACCTCTTAGCTAGGGCTAAGAGGTAAAGCTTGTAGCGTGATGGGAGGCCTCTTTGCTTGTGCCTTTGTTTAGACTGGATTGATGTTGATTTGGGTTTTTATTAAGGGAATGTTTTCAGTCTTTAATGGTCTGTTGTGACTGAAATTACAATGGGTCTGCGAGGGCTTTGAGCATGTTCTTTTCCTTTTTATGCTTATGATGTCAGGAAGCCCTGTTGTTCACCATCGTCTCCTGGGTATGGTCGGATGACGGTACCTTTTCCTAACCTTCATAAACATGTTGATTGGTTGGTAATTAGTTTAATTCTGTTGTTTGCTTTGTCTCCTGGGCATGGTTTGGTGATGGAATCCATTCTAATTCATATACCTTTCATCTCTTGAAAACTTTATCAACGACATTCAGCTTAATTTCCGATTTTTAATCCGGGCATAAGATCTCCCTGATCTCTACAAGTGGATCCTCTGAATCCCTAGTTTCCCTTCTCTGATTTTTCCTAAGTTTTAGATTAATATTTCATCATTATTCTTCAAATTACAATCGATTTAGATTTCATCTTAGCCTAGTTCTAGATCTGGTTATTTTCAGATAACGTACAGGTTTCAGTCCCTGTGGATTCGACCTCGGTCTTACCGAGTTTATTACTACATCACAACCCTATACTTGGGGAGTGAACAGCAGGCAAGAGCAAACACCCAGGACGTGGTGAAAATCCGAAAGAGCGCTGTGAGCAAAAATGATGGGAAAGGAAGTTGTGGTGAAAACCCGAAAGGGCGTTACGGGTAGTAGTGGCTAGAAAAGAAAATAAAACAAAAAAAGGCAGGAACAGAGGAAGCTAAGGCAACAAGGAAAATTAAGAAGCACAAGGAAAAGATAAGTCCTTAATCGAAATTCTATCAGTCTACCAAAATCCAAGGGGTAGGATTCTAGTATGCACTTACTCTCAGGGAATCAGGATCCTTAGTAAACAACTCAGAATACCGAATTCGACGTGGGCTAAGTTGTACCACATTCACAAAATTCACAAGATTCTTTAATATGAACTCCATTCACAAAATTCACAAGATTCTTTAATAAGAACACCATTCACGAAATTCACAAGGTTGGTCTAAATAGCAAACTGAACTAAATATGATATTCTACCAAGGATTGATTCCTGGATCACTTAACACTACACTGTTTCAACAAAGTTTTCTTTTTAAGTGTTTCAATTTTTTCTTTAATGCAAAGATGAAGAACTAAAAGGGACCAAAATAAATGGCATATAAATACTTTCAATCAAAGGCACAATTTGAATGGAGGATGAATTAGTTCTTTCTCAAGCATGAACTGGTTCGAGTTTTATTTACTGAATTTTCTTAAAACTTATGTTAGTTCTATTTTATAAATGCACCGGGAGTACAACATGGACCATGAAATCACTTCGTACAGTTGAATAGTTCCATATAAAAAAAATGTGTACATTGCCACAACAAAGGAAAATTTTGGATACTCTAACCGAATGTGACGGTAGATATGCAGATATTAAGAAAATGCACACGTGGCTACAGGTTAAACCATCTAAATCATGGGTCCCAATCTAGATGGCTCGTCGCTTATGAAGATTCAATGACAATAAAACTACATCGAAGGATCAAGAAGCATTAACACAACAATATCATTTGTCAAAATCCAACAATGAGTTCAAGAGAATCTATGCCACGGAGGCCTCTAACTCAACCGAATTGACCAGAAAAACCCGTGCTTTTGCTATCTGAAAAAATTAAAAATAAAATAAAACGTGATTGGACAATCCAACAATCATTAATCTGATACATAATTATGATGAACTAAATTAAAATAGATGAAACTTATTTTTAAGTGGCACCCAAACAAGCCCAAGACTCTGGTATTCTTAAATGATACTTACACGTCAACTCTTTCGACAAAATATGATAGGTTGCCAACAAATTGGCAACAAGGTTTTTGATCCGGAAGTCTGGGCACCGGGAGTTGCAGGGGTTTTAGGTTGTATCAATTTAGGATATAGCTGTCAGGTTTGTAATATAGAGCTTATATATATATATATATATATATATATATATATATATATATATATATATATATATATATATATATATATATATATATATATCATAGCCACATGGTTAAGAAAATTACCACATTCTTTTCAGTCTTTGCCTTTGTGGCATCTGCCATTTTGACATCTCCTACGGTTGCAACATCTTTCAATCTTAAAAGAATAAAAACTAAAACAACATAAACAGTTTACATGTGGAAAGAGAAACAATGCATGTGCAACACTTCATCATTACAATGCCATCTTTGCAAATATATAAGATACCATTCTGAAGTTACACTACAAGACAAGGCATCTTCACCGGCGGTCAAAAACGCCGCTAGAATCCCCCAAAAATGCCGGCATTATCATTTAGCGGCGATGTCGGCAAATCTTTTGGCGGCGCTAAGTCGCTTTTACTCATGCTCAAATTATGGAGTCTCTCTGGTTCACCGACGCTTTCGTCGACTGCTAGTATTTCTGACAGAAGCGCCGCCAAAATTCTGTGTAAGCGCCTATAAAAGAACGGCTCCGGGACACTTTTTATCACGGAAAAGTGCCGCCAAGGTCTATACAAGCGCCGATAAATATTTTGTACAGTTTGAGAGGCCCCAGCGCAGGCCAATAAATTTTTTTATTATATATAATTCAATTGAAACCTGTTAATATTTGAAACATAAAAAATGTTGCAATACAATTTAAACTGAATATTAAACAAAATTTATATTACTTTACAATAATTAAAAAATATAATATTTATTATAATAAATTGAAAATGGTCTATAATAATAATAATAATAATAATAATAATAGTAATAATAATAAATCCTCTATATGGTACTCCTAGCGCGAGTGGCATCAAAAAAGCTGAAGTTCTAGTTTGTAGGCCTAAATTTAGGCACAATTGATTAAAATCCTGCACACACGGAAAAAAATAAAAATAAAAAATCAAGAAGTAGCGTTCAACAAATTGATGCATGGAAAACAATCAATCCTTTGATCTTGTCCTTAAAAAGTCAAAAACTATCAAGGCAACACATGTTGTAACTTGAATTTCATTACATCTATTGGCCCCATATTATAATTTTAAATGCTTTAACTGCAAGAAAACCTGTGTCAAACAAGTATAGGAAGCCTGCCAATCAGTCGGCAACTGAAACCTGTGTCAAACCAAAAAAAAAAAAAAAAAAGGTGGTCTGGAGCATGCCAATGTGACCCCATTTGAGTCATCAAAGAAGAAACATGCCACGCATCATGTGAATGGGAAGTCGTGCATGTCAAGATCAATGAATAAGTTCACTACATGAATGCCCTGGCCTGAATCCTGTTGGTCTACATATCAGGTAGATCATGCAAGAGGTCTCATATAGACTAACTTTGGTCTGACCATTGATTTTCTCACATCATGAGTGTCGCCATTGAGTCAACCAGCGCCCTAATATGTTTATCATGGTAAGTTTACAGTGGGCCCCACATGATGAATTGGCTCTAATCCAACATGCCTGCATATTTGCACATTATTGCAGATGATAGTGATGGTAACAATCATTCATTCAGCATAAGTTTCTTAGCACCAGATACTATGGAGTCCACATCATGGCTAGTTTTCAATCATCAACAGGTGGCCCCAGTGAGCAGCGACCATTCCATGGACCAAAAATATTATTGGTCCGCTGATCATGGACGCAAAACCTAATATGATAAAAGAATGACTAGTTAACAAAAGAAGTCCAACCATCCAAATTCAGTACATGCGTGGCTTGCTTGATGAGCATGCCATACCAAAGTTTGATACATGGAATGTTCACAATACATGGAATGTTTGATACAACACCAAACATCCAAAAGCAAGATTTGAGAGATTCCAATTCCATGTAAAAGTTCAAAATGCAAGACCCATTTGAGAAACCAACAACACCCAATGGATGTATATTAGTTACCGTTAAGTTGTTCTGAAATATGGTTGCAAATATCTCAACAAAAAAAAAAAAAAAAAAAACAACCATGACAGATTCAATATCCTTCATTGGACACCATCTAACGTCAGGCTCAAACAAGACATTCTCAACAGAGTTTTTCAACTTGCTGGGGGCCTGTTGAAGAGAACTGTTCTTCATATTGTATTGTAATTATTAAAACCAAAATGAGAATTCGATCCCAAATATACAATTCAGAGGAGACAGATTTCTTCAAATACAATGAAAATCAGATAAATCTCCACATGACAACAAAAACCAAGATCAGAAACACGTCCAAAATATGTTCGTGTGAGCAATGCATGTATGTTCAACCTGCTTTAGGTAGCATATGACTCCAACATTGACCAGTTCTCCATCATCATCGTCATTATCACCACCATCATCATCTTAGCCTTCTCCAACCAATTTGGTGTCACATTTTAGAAGGAAGGTGTTGCAAAAGTTTTATGACTGAAAGCAGAGAAATTCAAACAGTCCAGTGGATAAAATTGGGGAAAAATTGATGAGAACTATTAAAATATAAAAAAAAAACTTCCCTCCTTTTCAGCAGCACCAGCTTTACAAGCAGCAATTGACACAGCTAATATAGCATTTACTTTCATGTGAAAATCTCAGGGG
Organism: Magnolia changhungtana; assembly: GCA_030180095.1. Lineage (NCBI taxonomy): Eukaryota > Viridiplantae > Streptophyta > Magnoliopsida > Magnoliales > Magnoliaceae > Magnolia > Magnolia changhungtana. Next base: position 1,546,353 of record JASAUF010000024.1, read on the forward strand.
TTGGAAGGTGCAGCATATGGAAGGCAAAAAGGGAATCAGATGAAAATACAACAGTTGTCATTGGCCTTTTCTTGCATGAAAATCAAGTTCTCAATCAGAAGGACTAGAGCTGTAATGGAAAAAAAAAATAAAATTCTAGAAGCTCCAAACAACCTACAAATCAGTCACATTTTCAAGAATACAGATCTCAAGTAATGCATTATGCAACATATCCAATTGCAGAATCCCATTATTTATCTGTCAATACAAGAAAAATTACTAGTCAGTCCAATAAACTATAAAAGCCAAGCCAAAATTACCACACTGTAAGTCTTCTAAAATTAAATCATGATTTTAGAAAGAAAAAAAATTGGTACTTCTTTTTGTACAGCTTGGAGATGAGAAACTTTTACAGCCTCAACTGAATGAACAGACTGGTGAAACGCAAGAATCTAGTGAGGCTCAAGTGTTTGATAAAATTTGGTAATAAGCTTTAAAGTACAGATAATAAGGTGCTGGAAGAAGAGAATAAGATGCTAAAAGAAATTACAAATTGAAACATAAAAAGGAAATATATATATATATATATATATATATATATATATATATATATATATATATATATATTACACAAAATCATGAGAAGAGGAATTCTCATGATTGTAGTACAACTGGCTGCAGGTTAACTTACCCTTCAACCCATTTAAAAACCATTTTCCCCTTGAAAAATAGAAGAGGAATTCTCACCCTTAACTGGTTGTAGGTTAGCGTAACACACAAACTGTAAAATGTGCCAACCTAGCACATGTTCGTATCAATGGTATGGTCATCCAACCATACAGCCATATGGGACGATTCATCGATAGAGAAAGAATGGGCCAACAAGTGATATCCACACAAAACATTCTCTTTTTGAGGTAATTCATCCAACAGTTGGTATGCATGATGTACAACGCATGATGTTCAACAGGTATTAGGCAATGTTTTGTATGAAGGATTACAGAGTGCTATTTCAATTTTCAGTTTTTGCAAGCGGGCTTATTGTTCAGTAACCCAAAATGCTGACATTGTGGTCCCACTATGAATGGAGCACCAAAAAGATGAAAAGGTGGCCAGACTTGCACAAACTGAAAATAAAGGGCAATAACATAGAGTAAACAAAAACTACAAGTTAAAGGGGCTATATTATAGTTGACAGTATCAATAAAAAGGGGAGATAAAACAAGTAAATCTCTAAAGCAAATGGTTGGTAATAAAAACGAAATTAGAGAGAGAGAGAGAGAGAGAGAGAGAGAGAGAGAGAGAGAGAGAGAGAGAGATTTGACTGTCTAAAAACCCCAACATCAAGGAAGGAAAAATCCAATCTTGTTCCATTTGGCTGAGAGGATTATCATTGCTGCAACCAAATAATGCAAATTATTCATGGAAACTGAGCATAAATAGCACATGGAATTAGAATCGCATTTGAACCAGCATGTTAACATTCTTCTTTTATTCCCCACAGAAAGAAGATTTTGTGCAATATAAAATTTATAAGATTTTGTGCAATCGAGTTTCATATATCAAGTTAACAAAATTTACTGCCTTGCGTATACAGTTTGTGTAATGAGAACTAACCAGTAAATGATGTGTTGCATAATCCTGCAAAAATAGCAGATAAAGAATTCAAATGAGCAGATGTTAGCTAGATTGGATCACAATTAAAAACAGAATGCAAATATGTCAACAAAACTAGATGGAATACTGCATATGCACTACTCCAAGTAATTCACAGCACGAGTATACCAGATGAAAGAAGATCAGCAGCAAAAACATCTTCCCTAGCAGATGCTCCCATATGATTTACACATACCATTTATAACAGGCTCTTTGGGGCCACCATCTTATATGTGTGAAATCCACTTCATTCATCAAGTGAGGAACCTCTCATGTTAACCATGCATATATAAGAGATCAGCCTAGTAGAAAATTCAGATGGGTGAATTTTTCTTAATTTTGTTTTTATGTTGCGGGTGATTTTCCCCACTTCATCAACATCTTTCTCCATCCGATGCTTGATTGCTGAAAGCAAACTAACAATACTTTCAGCAACAATAGTTCTGAATGGGCTATGGCAGGAAGCATGAAACATGCAAAGAACAAAGACAATTACACCTTTAATTGCAGAAGTTTTTGTAACAGACTTAGATTCATTATTGGCATCCTGCAAAAAAAAAAAAAAAAAAGTCTTAGCTGTGGCTTTTGGGTTTTCTCAATTACATCAGATCTTTTATTCAAGTCACAATACAAAAAAAAATTTTAATCTTTTAAGGCCTGATTGAGTTTCATCGACTTAATGCAAAGATAATCTACAAGCTCAAAACAGAGCTAATCACAGGTTCACCAGGCTAGAAATAATCCATTGATCTAAATGCATCTTTTACGCTGAATTTTGAAACACACCTGAGTTGGATTACAATTGTTCAGTTCAATTAGGTGGCAATGATCGAATTGTATCGACGGTTAGTGTTATTCATAATGGAGTACAAATTGCAATTAAATTCCTTTCTAGTTGAACTTGGAATAATAATCACCTAAGAGAATCTCCATTTCCAGGAGCCAAAGCCACCTCCAGAATCTCCATGCCAAGCACAAAACAGAGGATACATTGAACTCAAAAACAGTGAGAAACAGGTGTTGCTTTGAACGGTAAACCAGAATCTGGTCAGTCTTCCACAATCACATCCCAATTACAGATGGCAAATGGTGGGCTGGGCTGGCCCATCAGGTTTTAGATCCTGGCTTGATATTAATTGTCCTCGGCCCTGTAATAAACGCCCTGGATCTGGTATGACCTTGATCTTGAAGCTCGATCTTAGGTTCTTCAAAATTTCATATCTAGCGGAGCCAAGCTATAAATAAATAAATAAAACCCCGTTTAGTTGAATCAGGGGTGGGCCAACGACGAATCTCTCAGCCTGATCTGCTGACAAGGTCCATTCATCAAGTGGGCCACGACTATACATGGTGACATGATAGCAGATGCGTGCCAGATGCTGAAAGGGCCTCTTCACCCTTTTGGAATCGCCTGGTCTATTGACAAGAAGAACCCCTACTGCGCCATTTGGAATCACCTCTATCAACTAATTAGGATTTCAACATTGTAAATCTCTAATTAGGGTTTCAACATTGTAAATCCCTAATTAGGAATTCACCATTGTAAAATCCTATTTAGGGTTTCAACATTGAAGATACTCGATCTCAAGAGAGAGATTGAGCTCGAGATTGACACATAGAGAGAGAGAGAGAGAGTCAGCGTCCGTCGTGGAGTTGTAGAGAGAGATTAGAGAGAGTCAGCGTCCGTCGAGGACTTGCAGAGAGAGAGACAGAGAGAGAGAGAGAGAGAGAGAGAGAGAGAGAGAGAGTCGGCGTCCATTGTGGAGTCGCAGAGAGAGAAGAGAGAGTCGGCGTCCGTCGAGGAGTTGCATAGAGAGAGAGAGAGTGGGGGAGCGGGGAGAAGGAGAGTGATCTGCAAGGGCTAGGGGCTGTAGGGTTTTGTGGTTTTGTATTTATACTAATCTTGTGCCAGCGCCCGGTTTTACCGAGCGCCGACAAAGGATCCCGCCAAAGGGTCAGGTATACCCTTTAATCTTGTAGTGTTAGTACAGCGAAGATGATGTAGCCTTACATTACAACGAACTTGCAAATACCATCAAAGATACTAGCACCAAAAAAAAAAAAAAAGGGAAAACAACTAAAATATACAACACCAGTAGTTTTTGACAATTTTTCTCATGTAATTGGTCTCAAGATTAACAATAGACAAATGCAATTCTACACGTTGTTTGTCAATCAACCCGTGAGGACTTAATTCATGGACGCTGATTACAATAATATTTACAATATCATCAACTCCATTCAGGTGACTTCTAGTGCCTTCTTTAATTTATTAAATCACGAACATCATTACCTTTTTCTTAGGAGTCTTGGCATACTCTTCATCCTCACATTCTCGTACTCCCAAGGTATCCCGTATCGGTATCGGTTGGCGTAACGGTGCCCACTGATACCGATACGGATACAGGGGTGTATCGGTGATACGGGGGCGTAACGGCCCGTAACGGTGCAAAATAAATTTTTGCCAAAAAATTATGAAAAAATATGGATTAAATCTGAAATATTCTAAGCATTCCAAATATACATTCACTTATAAATTGGAACATGTTTATGGTGGTGTAACGGTCCACTCTTTGGTGAGAAGATGTATCGGACTATCTGATGAATTTATGAACCAGACAACCTGGTATTGGCTATAGATATTTTATATTTAATTATCTAACAATATAATATCAATATGAATTAATTAGAATGAATCTAATACCAAAATATCTCATATTTATAGGTATTGGTGTATTATATACCTTGTGACTTACGTACATTTTATTTCAACATACAATCTAGGGACTTTTATATCCAATTATATAATTCATATATCTAACAAATTAATATAATTTTTTCCAATAAATCTTAAGAAAAAATTTGAAATTATATTCAAGTAAATAGTGTTGTCGATTTAGAGCTGATTTGGTGGACCATTTGATGCCCCAAATCAACGTTAAATTCATGCAATCTATTAACACTTTATCTCACTAATGGATTGGTGGATATTTATTGAACAGTGATGAATGAAAAATATCAAATGATCCTATTTCAGAAAAACAAGTGTTTGCAAATTAACGGTGAAAATCATTTAAATAATTTAATTTTGGAATTGTGACATGGCAACAATAGTGCCATAATTTAATTTATTAATTTTGAGTTAATGAATGCCTCATGGACAATTTTTACGGCCATGTACATAGGGCCCACCACGATGTATGTACTGTATATCTATGTTGTCCATCCTTTTTGCCAACTCATCTTAGGGCATGGTCCAAAAAATGAGGCAAATCCAAATCTTTGGTGGACCACACGGTAGGGATTGGATTCCCGTAATTAAAACTTTTATTATTATCATTATTATTATTATTATTATTATTATTATATATATATACATATTTTAAGCTGTGACTTTTGTTTTCCTTGATCCAAGTCCATGCAACCTTATTAGTAGTTTCGATGGTAAATAAACATTACAGTGGGCCATAATAAGTTTTTAACAGTGGGCATTCAATCCTATTGTGCGGTCCACTTGAGATCTGGATCTGCATCATTTTAGGGACCATGCCTTGAAATGATCAGGAAAAACTGATGGGTAGCATGGATACATAATACAACACATAAATCAAGGTGGGCTGCATGCACTAAAACAATGCAAGTGCACAGTGAGCATTCAATCCTATTGTGCAGTCCACTTGAGATTTGGATCTGCTTCATTTTAGGGACCATGCCTTGAGATGATCAGGAAAAACTGATGGGTGGCATGGATATATAATACAACACATAAATCAAGGTGGGCCACATGCACTAAAACAATGCAAGTGCAGAGTGGGCCTTCAATCCTACTGTGCGGTCCAATTGAGATCTGGATCTGCTTCATTTTAGGGACCATACCTTGAAATGATCAGGAAAAACTGATGGGTGACATGGATATATAATACAATACATAAATCAAGGTGGGTCACGTGCACTAAAACAATGTAAGTGCACTAAGCGGCGTGCGCCGCAAACCACTTGAAAAAAAAGGTGCGTGGCTGTTTTATAGCCACGCCACCCGTTCATTTTTTTGAGACCAAGAGAGAGGGAGAGAGAAATGAGAGGGAAAAAGAAAAAATGAAAGGGAAAGAAAAGGAAAATGAGAAAGAGGAAGAAAACGAGAGAAGAAGAAGAAGAAGAAGAAGAAGGAGAAAACGAGGGGGGGGCGCAACCGCAGCAGAGAAGAAGAAAAAGGAGGAGGAGGAGGAAAGAAAGGAAAAAAGGTATGGTTTTTTTTTTTTTTTTTTTTAATGTTTTCTTTAGGCCCGTAACATGGCCGTTGCAGGATGAACGCCCATTATGGCCGTTACGGTCATAGCATTGGGGGGGGGGGGGGTGGGCGTGGAACCGGACCGGAACCGTTGGATCAGTCCGGTTTGGTCCAGTTCTAGACAGCACCGGTTCCAGTTCCGATTCCAAAAATTCGAGAACCGTTGGATACGGATCAGTTCCGGTTTAAGGCCCTGTAAAACCGAACCGCTGATCCGAACCGTAGATCCTATGACTTCTTCCCATACACCAATTGCAACAATGACACTTCGAGAAACTACGACGAACTCATCTATGAAGCCTATCTTAAGGTGAGTATCTCTAGTTCTAAACCCTTCGTCGTGCAGGTTTTCATATATTGTTTTTTTTTTTTTTCCTTTTCTAAATCAGTTTCGGTTTTGTTGCAAAACACCGAGACCAGGCATTTGATGTAGTATTGGGAGATGCAACAATTGCAGCAAACAGAATGATTTATGTGAGTGAAACACTTCAATATATCGAATCTAAAGAATCCATGATTGCCCTTATGAAGATAGATGATCATGTGGAGAATTCATGGTCGTTCGGGAAGCCACCAACAATAGAATTTTGGTTTATCACCTCCACTCTCTTCTTGTCGGTGGCAATTTTGGTTTGGATCTTTGAACGTACAAGTGTCCCAGAGTTCCACAGTCCACCTTCACAACATATAGGGCAGATCTTCTGGTTTTCCTTCTCCAAATCAGTTCCTTCACATAGTAGCAAAAAATTCTTTCAAGAGCGCTTGGCTACTTATCATTTGTTTCAAATTGTAATTAGAGAAAATGCAAAGGCAATATACCTGTGGATAGATTGAAGAGGCGGTACCAATGCTAACATGTGAGAATGTGGACCGTTCATCAGGTGCAGCCTGATTTGAGCATTGCCTGGCCCAAAATCAGGCAGTTCCAATCATCAGGCGGCCCTCATGTGTAGGTTGAATATAGGCATGCAGTTTGCCAAATGCAAATGGCCCACTTCATAGGTGGATTGGCCTGTCAGTTCTTATGTTTGGGTGAAGCTCTCTAGTTCCATGGAATTGTAGGTCTAGTGTGTGGATGAATCCTTGGGATTGAAAGAACCATTTAATGAAGAACTTCGATTCCATGGAATGTTACATCCCACCACCTTTTTTAAATCAAAAGATAGTGACAAATCTTTTGATTAGAAGTGCAATTCCATGGGCCTCGCAACTGATTGGATAACCCAAAAAGGAGAAAAAATCAAAATATTATCTAACTGGACTGGATTTTTAAAAGCCCAGAACCGTGGACCAATCCGGAACGGAACCGTTTTTCACGGTCCGGTTCCGGTTCGGTTCTATGGTGCTAATGGTCCGATTCCGGTTCCATAATTTGTAGAACCATTAGGAACGGTGGAACCGGACCGTTCCGACCCATGTGCACCCCTATCGCGTAACGGCCTGGGCCGTTACCGTTACATATCGGCCGATACGGGCGTATCGTAACGGATACGGGACACCCTGCATACTCCACATCTGAATTGCTACTTTTCTCTTATCTTTCTTGGGAACATCCCTTTTCTGGATACAAAGTTGCATGAACTTAGTTGAAAAGAGTTAATATCATCAAGGCATCAACCAATCACCAACATGGTAAACAAGACCCCAAGAATACCAATAAAATGAAAAAATATCCTAGGATTTTATTGCAAAGCTAGAATAGTGAATATCCACAGGAATCGTGATACCAAATGATTAATCCAGAAGTTAAAATAACCACAATAAGATCGTGCAATGTGTAAAAATATCACTATAAGATTTTGTCTGGCAGTAATACAACAATACAAGATGAGTAAAAATGTCATAGGAAAAACAAAAACAAGATAGCATGAAGATCCGTGCAATGTGTGAAGTTTACCAAACTAATAATCCAAAATCCTAGAGACAACAAACATTTGCTAAATAATGATTTCAGTGAAGGGTGTGAACCAAAGCACCCATATCTTTCTTTCTTTTGGTACACAGAGCAAATACAAAAGAAACAGTTGATACTTTTCCTTGCACGTGACACAAATAGAACAACAAGCTTCAGGTACTAGTAAAACTGCCACTGAAAACAGGTGCAAATATCGAACCTTCCAGCTTTCCATATGTTGGAAACATGAGACACTTAGTAATTACCACAGTGACAAATCTTATTTCCAGTCGACTACTTAGGAAGGAATTTCTCTAGATATTTACATTTTTTTTTTTCTAAGTATACATGAATCCACCAAAAATTGAAAATTTAAAAATAAATAAAAATAAATAAATAAATAAAGTAAAAATATAAATAGAACCTATCAGAAATCTTAAATATTAATAATCATGATAGTATATATCCATTGGAGATGTTTTTAAAATATATGGATATTATATAAAAGTGGAGTCCACTTATGTCCATGTAATTTACAATGCACTTGGTGAATGGAAGCAACAGTTGCACATCTAAAGCAGAACGGGTGGAATCCTTCTTCCAGGCTGGATTGATAGAAAACAAATGTCCAACCCAATGCACCAGTATCTGATAGTATTTTCAGAAACGGCTAATTCATAATGGATGCCAACCAGATTATCAGTTCGGATAACCAAAAAGTGGGCCCCACCAGACGATATTTTCCCCTGTTTGATAAAGAAAGAAGTGGAAAACCAATAGTTCAAGAATCGTAACCTGAATCTCCCTACGAATCGCAGCGAAATCAAAGAATTTCCTTCCAGGAAGGTGCAAGAACTCCCCCGACTCATCGCCCTCTTCCGCCCCTCTCGACGATGCGTTCACGAGCTACAGAACCAGCGAGCGCCGTGTGCAGATGTCGGAGCCCCTCGGCAGGAAATCTATCCCCACCAGAGCTTCTAAAACGCTGGATTTCCCGCTGCTCTGGCTCTCAACAACCACCACCTGTGGCAGATTGATCGTCGATGAGTTGCCAAGCTGAGAGATGTCTTGAAGCTTGTTGACAATCAAAATCACGGCATGACCGAGCGGATTTGAAGGAGGAACAGATGTGGAGGAGGAGATCGGATCGTCCGCCATAGATTTCTGCAGAGATCGAGAGATCTAGGGTTTTATAAGAGGGGAGAGAGCGCGCGCGAATGAGTGCTGCTAGTGGTAGGGGTCACTAGCCAATCCCTGCCAGTTACGCTAGCCAGTTGAGCCAAGTTGATGTATTTTACGTATATCTATCGTTTCGTCTATTCTATAATATCATTTTAGGATACAATACTAAACCTTAAGAAAATCCAAATCCCAGCGGCTGGATTACAGTTTGGGGTCCAATGACCACACATTTATTGGGTTTTCACGAGGTCGGCAAGTTGCAGCGCAATTTTGACTTAAAAATTTCGCCCAGTAACTCTATTATTTTCGAAACCTGATTATACTACTCGTTTTCCAAAAACCCAAGTGTTAGCCTTTAAAATTTCAGTCTAAATTTAAATAATCTTATCATCAATCAAGGTTGGCAGCAATTATACATGGAGTAAATCATGCATTGAATAAAAACTTTTCATTCATAACCAATGATCCAAATGTAGTGCCCATACATGACTTATACAACCCAAATAGCAAAGTTCATTAAACAAAAATAGAAATCTATCATCGAATGTTGGAGCTTAATATGGACCACATGGACCCCGTCTAGCCCCTCAACTACCCGATCTGATCTAGCAAACAAGTGAACAACATCGGCTTACTCTACACTTGCATCAACTGATATGTTTTGATAGCGTCAATGGCTATCATAGTGAGGAATACCCTCTAAGATTACACACTCATCATTTATAATCCAGTATAGATCACAAGACATAAGAATATATATATTAAACAACGCAATTCAAAATCATGATCATATACTCAGAAATGAAGCCAATCAACATAATTTCATTATTAGGAAAATGTAACAGCAATCGCAATGCAAGTGAATACGTCCAAATAGCTAAATAATTAGCATACGACATTCTATTACACCCGAAAATCATAACGTACGTGAACACCGCAAAATGGCAAGAAAACCGATAAGCGGGCTTCAGCTCTACCTGGAAATCACAATACGACTGAATACCACAAGATGAATAAAAAATCTACATTCAAATCTGTAAACCACCTGAAAATCATATCGAATGTGAACACCACTAGATGACTGAAAAATTAATAAACGAACTTCAGCTCCACCCAAAAATCACAATACGACTGAACACCGTAAGATGGCTAGAAAATCAACATTCAAACTTCTACTTCACTCGCAAAATCATATCGTATGTGAACACCATAAGATGAAAAGAAAATCAACATTCAAACCTTTACTTCACCCAAAAATCATATCGTATGTGAAATGTTTGAATTATCTCCGATATTATCTTTATCTCTAGCTCAGCGATACCGATAACACTGGTAGCGATACCGATAATGCTAGTAGTATTAGAAATTTCGGGTATTAGCAATGTATCACTAAGTATCGCCAACGTATCAATATCATGTGAACACCATAAGATGAAAAGAAAATCAACATTCAAACCTCTACTTCACTCAAAAATCATATCGTATGTGAAATGTTCGAATTATCTCTGATATTATCTTTATCTCTAGCTCAGCGATACCGATAACACTGGTAGCGATATCGATAATGCTAGTAGTATCAGAAATTCCGGGTATTAGCAATGTATCACTAAGTATCGCCAACGTATCAATATCATTAATATAATCGCCAAAATTTTTAACTATATAAATTCTAGGTGTTGGTTATATAGCCATTGCATCAATATCGCCAATGTATCGCCAATATATTTTTACTATGTAAATTTTAGGTAATGCCTGTATCATAAGTGTATCAACGATATTTCAATAATATTGCCAACGTATTAATATCATCAAAATTTTGTTTATTAGAAAATTTTTTATTTTAATTTTTTTCCATGGGCACATGGTTGTATGTAGTGTTCAATTTGTCATTAATAATATTGATAATATCTCAATCTTATCGATATCACAACATGCGCGATATTGAGACCACAATGTTTCGTTTCCTTTCCAATTGTTGATGATTTCTTAGTGAAATATCATGTGTTGTTGATATTTTGCAATACCAATGGATGTTTGGATGGAAGGTTGGATGGTTAAATAGGCCGGATGGGATGATTGGACTGATTTCTTTTAACAACACATGCTTTTAAGACCCCATTAAATGGAAACTTGTTATGTATGCATTCTTTTTGCAAATTTTTTTATTTCTAAATATACAAATATGTACATTTTGACATCTCCTAAAGTTTTGCTGAAAATTCTACTGTTTTTCCCATGTTTCCCCGCATTTTCTATTATCAGCGATATTATCGGCGATATCGATATTGTTTCCGTATCCCTGGCCAATGAAACTTGTAGTGATACTGATATTTCGAACACTGCGTATATGAACACCGCAAGATGACTAAAAAATCGATAAGCAAACTTCAGCTCCACCCGAAAATTACAATATAACTGAACACCGTAAGATAAAGAGAGAATCAACATACGAACTTCGGCGTCATTCGGAAATCGTATGAACTTCACATAATGACTCGAAAATTAAAAAGTTTATACAAATATAACCAACTAAGACACAAAGGGCGCCAATATTCTATCAAAGCCGCGAAGGAAAAATATGCGATCCAAGCTGCGTAGGACAAATATGTGGCCCAAGCCATATAAGGCAAATATGTGATCAAAGCCGTGTAAGTCAAATATACGGTCCAAGCCATATAAGGCAAATATGCAATCAAAGCCGCGTATTCAAATATGGACCGCAAGATGGTAAGTCTACAACAAGTTTCATTCAATCCATCAAATAATAGCAAGTAGCAAACATCTAATTAATTAGTAGGTTATACAACAGGAAATGACATGTGAACATCAAATCATTTATGTTTGCTAAAATTAAAGAGACATGTCCATTACCTAACACAGGAATCAATTGCATAACAAATTAGCATATTCGCATAGTAAGATAAGTAATTGTTGAGTGTGAAATATTACATATTTTTCTTATTTATGCCTTGGTTTTATAAATATGATAGTGCTTAATCAATCTAATTATGCATATTTTCATGTGTGAGGTGATTTCGAGAGCTTAGGTGAAATTTATGCTAAAAGGAATATTTATGCTCAAAAGATTACTAAATGAGGATTTGGAGATTTAGAAGTCATTAATAAAGAATTCATATGTTAAAGATCTAAGAAAACCAAGTGAGGAATGAAGAGAATCGAAGATTTGAAGTGAAGAAAAGGAATCCTGAAAATTGGCCAAAAAGAACATAATCTGAAACTTCGAGTCTAAAAAGTGAAAGTTCTAAAATAATTTCCAACATAGACTTCGATGACATCGACAATTTCAAAAATTTTGGGCTAAACTTGTTGGACAATTCTTGACGATTTTTCAATGACATCGAAGTTTGTCATCGAAGATGCGTAGAGTACGTAAATTTAATGTGGTTTGCGAACTTTTCCGAGACAGTGCGAAAGTTTGAGTTGTAAAACTATTTAAAAGAGTCTCTAGGCTATTACAAATCATCTTTTAAGGTTTGGAAAGGGAGATAAGGCATAGGTGGACCACCGACAACGTTCGTCCACTTCGATTTCTTCATGGTTCTAGTATATCTTTTTAGTTTTTCTTTTGTTTTTGAGTTAGCTATGACCAGCTAATCTCTTAGCTAGGGTTAAGAGATGAAGGTGTAATTTATTTTGATGTTTACTTTACTTTGATTCAAGTACATGTTAGATTTCCATTAATTTTTTGTTTGAATAAAGGAATATTTTTAGTTTTCTATGGTTTATTATGACTGAAATTATAGTAGATGCTGTGAAAGCTTTTGATATCTTCTTATCTGTTTTGGAAGTGTATGATTTATAAAATTCATGATTCACCATCGTCTATAGGAATGGTGGATGGTTGAATTCCCTGTAATTAGCACATGGATACTTCATGAGAGAACTATGTTAATGGAAAATTCAGAATTTTTATACTCTATCATCCAACTTAATAGGATAAGACTCTAATTCTAGTTGTAGCTCTTTAAATCAAGTAAGGTAGCATCTTAATAGCTACAAGTGGATCCTTGGCGCTCTAGTGTCCATTTTCTTATTGTTAGTTTATTCACAATTGATCTCTCTTATTCCAGATTTTAGTTTAAATCTTATTCTAGTTCTAGTTCTAGTTCTAGTTTATTTTCAGAATACGTACAAGTTAAGTCCCTGTGGATTCGACCTCAGTCTCACTGAATTATTACTACATCGCAGCCTTGCACTTGAGGTTGTAAACAGTAACTCAATCAGGTAACTTAGAAGATATTAAATGAGAGAAATCAATGCACCATCTATGTCTAGATCGACGAATTTAAGTGGGAAGTGTTGAGGGTCAAATATTGCATATTATCCCCTATTTATCTCTTGGTTTTACAAACATAATATGGCTTAATGGTATATTTTACTTGTGTTTGTGTTGTAAGGTGAATTTAAGAGCTTGGATTAAAAAGAATTCTAAAAGCATGGATTTAATGCTCAAGAATCATCAAGCAAAAAATAGATCTTTGGAAACCAAAATGGAAGATTTCAAGACACCAAGATTCAAGAAAATCAAATGGAAAAGAAAGGAAGTACAAAAATTAGTGCAGAAATTGGTACAGAAATTCATAGGATTTGAGCTTAGATGACATCTAACAGAGCTGTTGATAACATGGAACAGAGCTGTTCGATGACATCGAAGGCCGGTGTTCGATGACATTAAAAGAATTACAGAAAAATTAAGTTTGGTTGCTGGACAAACTGGATGCATTATTCGATGACATCGAAGGCAGTTCGATGACATTGAAGCCAGTCTGTCGATGACATTGAAGGTTGTTTGATGACATCGAAGAATTATGCAGAATTATTGTGGAGTATGGAAATTTGATGCGGTTTTGCGATTTTGCAGAACTTTGCCTATAAATAGGGGTTGCTAAGCACTTTATGGGATATCTAGGGTTTGGAGGAGCAGAGCAAAAGGGCAGAACCGCTTCCCAAGAGTTTTTCTTCTCTTTTCCTTAGTTTTTAATGCTTTCTTCTAGGATTTTTAATTCAATCATGACTATGGTTGGCTAGATCCCTTAGCTAGGGTTAAGGGATGAAACTTGTAGCATGGTTGGTATGTTTTTCTTGTTTAACTCTTGTTATTGTTGAATTTCTTTTATTCTAGTTTGATATTTAAGGAATACTTTTAGTGTTTAATGGTTGGTTGTGACTAAAATTACAATAGATCTGCTATTGCTTGAAGTATTTTCTTTTTCTGTTTAGAGTTTGTGGAAATAGGAAATCCTGTTGTTCTCCATCTTCCCTTGGGCATGGCTGAGTGACAAAATCTCTTCTATTCTTCACAAATCTCCCATCATAGTTGTTGGATCAGTATATCCTGTTGTCTACCATTGTCTCTTAGGCATGGTCAGGTGATTGAATCACTTCCAATCTTCATAATGTTCATCCGTTGAGAATTAGGTCAATGGAGATTCAGACCTGATCTTATTAAATATCTTCCAATTGGATAGGATAGGACTCCAATTTCAATTGAGTGTCTTGAATCGAATAAGGAAGCATCCTAATAGCTGCAAGTGGATCCCTGAAACCCCTAGTTCCCACTTTTAAATTACTTGAGTTTCTTAATAAACACTTCACAATTACTCTCTATAGTTCCAGATTTAGGTTTTCATCTTTTTCTAGTTCTTCTTCTAGTTGCTTTCAGAATACTCATGAGATTGGTCCCTGTGGATTCGACCTCGATCTCATTGAGATTATTACTACATCACGACCCTACACTTGGGGTTGTGAACAAGTTTTTGGCACAGTTACCGGGGATTGACGATTGTGTTTTTCTGAGATTAACTAGTTTTGGAATTAGGTTAAGATTAGGGTTTTTTTTTACTTTCTATTTTTAGGTTTAAAAACATTCCTAATTTGTTTTAGAAAATTCTAATTTTAAGATTCTTTTATTTTTAGAAACTTACTTTCTAATTCTAGGTTTAGAACTTTCCAAATTTGTTTTATAAACTAATTTTTTTCAAACTTTCCTTTTCTATTTTTCTTAGACCCACTCTCTAATTTTAGTTTAGAAACCTTCTATTTTCTATTTTTAGAAACTTTCTAATTTTAAATTTTCTGTTTTTAGAAACTGACTTATTTTGTTTTGTTTTGTAGAATTTTAATTAGGAACTTCTACTTTGGTAACTTCTTTCTAATTCCCTCTCTCTTTCTATTTTTAGATTTCTATTTCCCTTCTCTCTTTTAAGTTTAGGTTAGAATATGAAATTTGAGGGTTGAAAGTGTTTCATGCCCAAGTGGGTCCATGATAACACTTGAATTCGTTTAAGTGAAGGAGGATTAGTTGAAGGGTTATCTATCCATCACATGATTAGACACCACTCGAGATCCTCAGAGTTAATTGAGGTTATGACTGCCAATCAACCGAGAAGACAACTTCAACCTAGGGTTGAGGAAGTCCAGGATGAGAATGAGGTGCATCAAGCACCCCCGCCTTGTACTATGCGAGACTATTTACAACCGTCGGGGGTGAGCACACCCTCGTGCATGGTTTTTTCAGAAAATATGGGACACATAGATATCAAGTCAGGGGTGATCCAACTCCTAAAATTTCATGGACTTGAATCAAAAAGTCCATATTTGCACTTGAAAGACTTTGATGAGATCATAGCCACTTTATATTTTTTAAACGTGTCTGAGGACACGATTAGACTGAAACTCTTTCCCTTTTCTTTGAAAGAGAAAGCTAAGACGTGATTGCATTCACTATGTCCCAGATCTATTGGCACATGGAATGACATGATAAGGGAGTTCATAAAGAAATTTTTTCCACATCATAAAATAAACATCCTTAGAAAGTCAATCATGAACTTCGCCTAAAAGGAGGATGAAACATTCTTCCAATGTTGGGAACGGTTCAAAGATCTTGTCAGTTCATGCCCACAACACAGTTTTGAAACGTGGTGCATTACACACTTTTTCTTTATGATGGACTGACATCTTCCATGCACCAATTAGTTAAGACAATGTGCAATAGGGAATTCGTGAATAAAAATGTTGATGATGTGTGGGACTACTTGGATAGACTTGCTGAAAACGCATAATTATGGGACACCTTTCCAAAATCAAGCACCACTTCTAGGCCCACTCAATTAAAGGAGAGGGGCGGATTATACCTTCTGAAAGAGGATGATGATATCAATGCTAAAGTGTTTAATTTCATAAGAAAATTCGAGGCCATGGAACTAAAGAAGGATAAGGTTAAGGAAACTGTTTGCAGTATTTGTTCTTGTAACTTCACGCAACTGAAAATTATCCAACAATACCTGCCTTTTAAGAGGTGCTGAATGAGCAATCTAATGCCATGAACAATTACCAAAGACCTTTCAATGGACCTACCTCTAATACATACAATCTTAGTTGGAGAAATCATCCAAACTTCAGTTGGAGGAATGGACAAACTGCTACCCCTCAAGGTTTCTTCAACCAAATTCCAAATAAAGGGAAACCTCAAGAGGATCCGGTTCTAAAACATCTTTAAAATCAAGAGCTTTTCAATTAGGGGATGGTACAAGCCTTTCAAGACATCACAAAGGCCATATAAGGACTTAAGACTAAAAGTGCGATTGGGAACAAGGGGAGCCTTTCAACTTAACCTTTTTCCAATCCAAAACCGCAATATGAAATTAGCAACTCGAACTCTTCAAATCAGATGGAGCAAGCTAAATCTATCACCACTCTTATGAGTGGGAAGACTATTAACAAAACTATTCCGGTTAGAGCTAAAAAGCCTAAGGACCCAGACGAGGATAACGATGATAGACCTAGCACTGTTCCACAAGAATTAGAATCGAAACTTCAAGGCAAGCCGATTGCACCATTCCTCCAATGGTTGGTTGCGCTAAAACCTCTCTCTAACTCTCAGGACATTCTAGAGGTGTTGAAAAAAGTGAAGGTCAATATTCCTCTACTTGATGCCGTAAAACAAATTCCCTCGTATGCTAAATTTCTGAAAGATTTGTGTACGACCAAAAGATGACAAAGTATCAAAAAGAAAAATTTTCTAATAAAAAAAGTGAGTATCATCCTAAAGCAAGATGTGCCACAAAAGTATAAAGATCATGGTAACCCAACCATTGCTTGCGTAATTGGGAACTATCGGATTAAGCATGCACTTCTTGACTTAGGAGCGAGCGTAAATCTGATCCCATACTTGTTCTACGAGCAACTGGGTTTAGGTGAATTAAAACTCACCTGGACCATATTACAACTTGCCAATCGCTCAGTTCGTGTACTGAGAGGGATAATTGGATGTGTTGGTCCAAGTTAACAGATTCTACTACCTGGTAGATTTTATCGTCTTGGATACTTAACCCATCGTGGACATGAGCACTCAAATTCTCATCATCTTTGGTCGCCCATTCCTCACCACATCAATTGTAATCATTAATTGCAAGAATGGAGTTATGAGTATGTCTTTCGAGAATATGACATTGGAGTTGAATATCTTTTTCAACAAAGGCAAACAATGAGAGGATGAAGATGATCCCCACAATATTAACCTGATTGATTCTTTTGTGGAAGATAGAAATTTGATGACCTTATCCTCTGAGCCTCTAGATACGTGCCTGGCCCACTCCCATGATTTAGATGATGATATGATTAGGGAGACAGGTGTCATGCTTAATACTGTGCCGGTACTTGAAGTTAATCGGTGGAGGCTATAATTGGAAGATTTACCCTAAACTGATGTAGTGCTTGTAAGGCCTGTATCCTAAATCGTACCGTTTCGTAGGCTTCCGCGGTCCTCCCGGTTGAATTTCGGCAACCTGCGACCTGTAATCGGTAGTTGTGCGTGACCCTGAGTCGTATCCTGTATTACAGAGTCAGCTCGACCCGAGACTTGAACCCTTGCGACCACGCCGTCGCTGCAGTTCCGACGCCGCGTCTCGCGCTCTGAGATGATACCCAATCCAGAAGATGTGGGCTCGCGTTCAATTCAAGGAAAATGTTGTGCGTTGTAAATCCTAAGAGAATATATCCCATCATTTAAGTACACATCACACATCAAATGTCAAGTACAACAATATCCCCAAAGTCAACTCTCTCTTACAACCCTTACCTATCAAGTACACTCATCACTTACTCACCCATCACTCACCATCCCTCTCCCTCTCTTACATCATCTCTCTCTCTCTATCAAACCCATCTCCCAAGCAACACCCATGAGAGAGGTGGACATCCAAGCTTCCATGGAGAAAGAAACTTTATGTGGCCCACCTTCCTACCATCCAATCCCACCCTCCAAAGATCATCTCAACCGTTGAAATGCATCCCTTAGAGCTCTAGAACACATTGGTGGAAGGAGAAGTCCATGATCAAAGGTGGGTGTTTATAGTATTTGATTTTGATATAGCGTCCATATGATTTGGGACCCACTTGATGTATGCATTATTTAGGGAGGGCCCATAATGGCGGGATCCCTCCCCTTCTCACGATCTCTCTCCCTCTCTCTCTCTCTCTCTCTCTCTCTCTCTCCCTCTCTTTTTCCTTAATTGCATGGCCCACCTTGATGTATTATCCTCACCGTCCGATCTTGAGGCCCACCATGTTGCTGCCCATTTTTGGGACAGATTTGATGAAGGAAAAATACAAATATCGGTTTGATCCATAGCTGGTGGGCCACGCTGTCGTGGACCCCACAATGATGCATGGTGTATCCATGTTGTCCTGCGTAAGGACCCCCATGATTTTTGGATTTTATTACATCGTCCAGCTTGTTGGACGGTGAGGACCACTTGATGTAGAATCGGATTGGCTAGTGTACCTCACACAACTATTTAGCTGCTGTATGGACGTAAGCCCTATGTGGGCCACACCGTGATATATATGTTTCATCTATACTATCCATTCAATTGGATGTGACCCCACACCAGCTATGTAGCTAATGTATTTACGTCAGTAAGTGGTGTGGGATGCCACTGAGATGTATGGGTCTCATCCACATCATCCAGCAATCTGGACGGGTGGGACCCCACCCATGATGTATGTGTTACATCCAAACCATCCATTCATTTGGTGAGCTTGCCCTAAGGCTTGAGACTGCAATGAAGCAGATCCAAATCTCTGGTGGGCCATGTGTGTGGCAGCCACCTTGATATATGTATTCTCCTCACCGTCCATCTGGACGTGAGGCAGATCTAAATCTCTAGTGGGCCATGTGTGTGGGATCCACCTTGATTTATGTATTTGATCTGCACTGTCCAGATGTGTTGGATGGTGGCAGCCACCTTGATGTGTTTTATCAACACCGTCCATCCAGCAAGCTCTGTGGGTCCCACTGTATAACGTCAGCAAGTTTCTATGGGGCCCACATATGAGGTATGTGTTGTATCCTCAATGTCCATCCGTTTGGGGATGTTAGCCCCACCTTGATGTATTTATTCTATATCCACTCTACCCATTTATCCAGGGTGGTGTGGGGCCCACATTGATGTATGTATTGTATGTCCATGCCACCCATCTGCCAGGCCACACGTGTGGCATCCACACCGTCCAGATTGTGCTGGATGGTGCTAGACAATGTTTAGACAGTGCTAATTTACATGTCCAATGTTTGGACAGTGCTGATCATCATTAGTGACCCATGTGCCTCATAGAATGATAGTGTACAATGATACACATGTTACACCTGCAACTATTGAAATGATTTTTGGTGTAACCCAAGCTCTCACTTGAGGCCCATTAGTGCGGCCCATCCATGAGGCCCATCTTGATGTATTTGTCGCCCATCCGTTAAGGCCCACCTTGATGCAATTGCAGCCCATATGATGAGGCCCATTGTGATGTATTTTTGTCCCATTTGGTAAGGCCCATTGTGATATATTTCTTGCCCATATGATGAGGTCCATTATGATGTATTTTTCCGCCCATTTGGTAAGGCCCATTATGATGTATTTCCGGCCCAATTGGTAAGGCCCATTATAATGTATTTCTGGCCCATTTGGTAAGGCCCGATGATATGTATTTTCTGGCCCATATATTGCGGCCCATTTGACATATATGGGGCCCATGTATTGCGGCCCATTGTGATGTACATGAGGTCCAAGAGCGAGGCCCAATGTGATGCATATGTAGCCTATAAGTGAGCCCATCATGATGTGTATTAGGCCCTTGAGAGAGGCCCATGGTGATGTATATTGGGCCATTATGTGAGGTCATGGGCCCACTATATGTTTGGCTCTATGAGGGCCACTCCTTAGGAGCAATGTTGGTTAAATGTCTACATTGATGAGCAATGATGGTTAAATGTCCTCATTGTGACCTTCCCTCAGGCCGATTATCGATATCGATTATGAGTATGTGATAGCATAGCATCATGATACATGCCTATACGCATCATCTGCATGTTTGTTATGAGATGTGATTGACCATTGCATATGTCATTGGGCAGGTTGGTTATGAGACTCCCTGAGAGACGGAGTTGCCCCACATGAGCGCGCGGTACACGCAGGTTTGATGTATGACTGGATGTTATGACTCATGCATCTTGCATTGTGTGTTATGATTACTGTACGCCCTAACGACATCAGGACCGTAGCCTCCACAGGTATGTCATGGATGGCCAGATGGGACACCGAAAATCTGTTACTAGTATCGAGGTGTCATAGGTGTCACTAGGTGAAAATTCATAAACCTTTGTGGCCAGGAGATGCCCCAACGTCTAAACTCAGTGGATACATGAGCGCCCGAGTGCCGAATACTAGTAGGCCATGTCTCCCACTGTGTCGTGGTTGGTTGGGAAGGGGTGTGGCGTTACCCGCCCGAGGGTAGGGGGTATAGCTAGGATAAGTTTGACCAATTCATAAATGGGTAAGCTATCGACGTGTCGAGTAGATATTGGCTGACTATTAGCCAGGCGGATGGTGAGGTCTCTTCCACTTGCATGGTTGCACGTCCAGAGGGCAGCGATTGCATGTAGAGTGTACTAGACCCCGGTGATGATCTCAGAGATGTACGGTGTTGATATGAGGACTTATCAAGTAGGAGTTGTATACTCATCCATTCACTATCCACTCGGGCTGGTGGTATGCAACTATTTGTTACATGGACCTTCGCAATGGCCAGGATTTCGGTTGGGTCGCGCGACTAACCTGAGATCAGGAGTTTACCACATTGAGTCTGACTATCCAAATTTAGGTATAGGACTGGTTTGGATAGAAGTCTGGTGGACCCCGTAGCCTATGATACTACGTACTATCATCCCGACTTCACACTCTAGCTTGGTCATTACATTTACATCACATATTGCATTGCATCCTCAGCACATAGTATTTGATTTACTGTGCTTCTGTATTACATAACCTGATTAAGGTTAACAATATTCGTGGACTCGGTATATGATATTTGGCTTCTATGTCTCCGCATTGCATAGTTGATCGACATTGTTTCCTCAACATATGATATTGGCCTATTATGTTCTTACATCGCATAGCCTGGATAAGGCTAATGATATTTATGGACTTACAGTATGTTTCCACATTACTCTGATATTGTACGATTTATGGATTGCTAGATTTCCACTTACTCTGATATCTATATGCTTGGCACGTGTATCGTACATACTTACACCACCCTTTAAGCTTTCTATAAGCTTATGCACGATAAATGCATGCAGGTGGCGTTAGGTCACAGCAGCATTGAGTTTAGAGCGTGCAACAGTCTTCTGGAGATTTGATTTTCGATATATGTATTTCCCTTTCAGCACTGTATTCAAATGTTTATATTAGTGGATATGTGATGATGATGCTGCCTTTGTGATTTGGGTAAACTTGTGGTTATGCTTCTTATGAGATAAATGTACGTTAGAAAATCCTTCTTATAGAATCCTAAGATCGGAACCTGGTGTATGGGAGCTGGGAGCAGAGAATGGGGCACTATGGAGGTTGTCGGCACTGGATTCGGCAATTAGGAATTTTGTGAGCCCGATTTCTTAGTTTGGGGCGTGATAGTGCCTCTACCGTCTAACCTCAAGGCATCGAAGCTTGACCTAAAACCTTTATCCTCTGATTTGAAATATGTCTATTTAAGTCAAGATGAGACATACCCGGTAGTGATTTCATCCCACCTTGAGCAAGAACAAGAGAGTATGCTCATCTCTACTCTTATTGAGCATAAGGGAGCCATTGGATGGTCGATTGCGGACTTCAAGGGAATTGACCCTTTGATTTATACTCACCACATTCATCTTGAGGACAATGCGAAGACCTCCTGGCAACCGCAACGTAGATTAAATCCAAACATGAAGGTGATGGTTAAGGCCAAGGTTCTTATGCTATTGGATGTGGGTATCATATACCCTATATCTAATAGCCAATGGGTGAGTCCAACTTAGGTGGTTCCCAAGATGTCTAAAATCACCATTGTAGCTAATGCCAATAATGAACTCGTGCCAACCAGAGTTACTACTAGTTGGAGAATGTGCATTGACTACAGGAAATTGAATACCGTCACAAGGAAGGACCACTTCCCTTTGCTCTTTATCGATCAAATTTTGGAAATGCTAGCTGGTCATTCCTATTACTATTTCCTTAATGGATATTCGGGTTATAATCAGATCGAGATAGCCCTTAAAGACTAAGAAAAGACAATGTTCACATGTCCTTGTGGCACCTTCGCTTACCTAGGATTCCATTCGGACTATGTAATGCCCCCGCCACCTTTCAGCAATGTATGATGAGTATTTTTTTGGACATGGTGGGGCAATATCTAGAGGTCTTCATGAACGACTTCTTTGTCTTTGGTCCATCTTTCAGCGATTGTTTAGAAAATCTAAAATGTGCGCTGAAAAGATGTGAAGAAAAGAATTTGGTACTGAATTGGGAGAAGTGTCATGTCATGGTTCGTAAGGGAATTGTCTTTGGGCATATCATCTCGTCCAAAGGAATCGACATAGATAAGGCTAAAATTGATCTTATCTCTAACCTACCTTCACCCAAGAACATACAAGATGTACAATCCTTCTTAGGACACGCCGATTTTTATAGGAGATTCATAAAGGACTTTAGTCACCTCTCTCATCATCTATGTAATCTACTTTAAAAGGATGCACCATATGAGTGGATTGAGCAATGCCAGGAAGCTTTTATTAGGCTTAAGGCCTTGTTAACCACTACACCTATCATGCAGCCACTTGACTAGAGCCTTCCTTTTAAACTTATGTATGACGTGTCTGACTATGCTCTTGGGGCGGTTTTAAGCCAAAGAAAAGAAAAGAAGCCCTACATTTTTCATTATGTAAGTAGAACTCTAAATCTTGCCCAAATAAACTACTCTACTACGAAAAAAGAACTCTTAGCCATAATATTCGCTTTGGACAAATTTCGGTCCTACTTGATCGGATCCAAGATTGTCATTTACACAGATCATGCGGTGGTCAAGTATCTTCTTTTTAAGAATGATTCTAAGCCCCACTTGATAAGATGGATCCTCATACTCAAAGAATTTGATTTGGAAAGAAAAGATAAAAAGGGAGTAGAGAACGTAGTGGTTGACCATCTTTTCCGCCTTGATCTCTCTGATTCCCTTGAGAGGACATATATAAATAACATGTTCCTTGACGAACAATTGTTCAAAGTCTCCAATTCACCTTGGTTTGCTGATATTGCTAATTATCTTGCTACAGGTTTCACGCCAACACATTAGACTGCGCAACATTAGAAAAAAATTCTTCACCGAGGTTCGTAAGTTCTTTTGGAATGATCCATATTTGTTTAAATATTGCCCAAACTAAATCTTAAGGAGATGTGTGCCAGACAATGAACACCAAAGTGTCATCTCCTTTTGTCATTCTCAGGCCTGTGGTGGTCACTTTTCTGCTAAAAAGACCACGGCCAAAATTTTGCAGTGTGACTTTTATTGGCCCGCTATGTTCAGGGACACTCGTGAGTTTTGCAAAGCTTGTGAGCATTATCAGAAATAGGGAGCACTATCTCGTCAAAATATGATGCCCTTGAAGCCCATTCTGATCATTGAGGCATTTAATTGTTGGGGCATCGATTTCATGGGACCATTCCCCCAATCTTTTGAAATTTTATATATTTTTCTCGCCGTTAACTATGTCACTAAATGGGTCGAAGCAATTCCATGCCAGAACACTGACCATAAAATGATCATTAAGTTTTTAAAAGAGAACATCATTTCCCGATTCAGAATGCCTCGAGCCATCATTAGTAATGGGGGCTCATATTTTTGTAATAGGCCATTCGTGAACTTAATGAAGAAATATGGCATCTCTCACAAAGTGATCACTCCATACCACCCACAAATAAGTGGGCAAACTGAGATTTCCAATAGAAAAATTAAACACATCTTGGAAAAGACGGTTAACCCTGACCATAAGGATTGTCCGATTGACCGATGCTTTATGGGCTTACCGTACTACATTAAAAACCCCTATTGGAATGTTTTCCTTTAGACTTATCTATGGGAAGGCTTGTCACTTGCCTGTGGAGTTAGAACTTAGAGCCTATTGGGCGATCAAAAATTTGAATTTCAATTTGGACAACGCTGACCCGCTATGCAAACTTCAGTTGAATGAACTTGAAGAACTTTAGAATGATGCGTACGAGAACTCGAGAATTTACAAGGATAGGATGAAAGTGTTTCATGACCAACATATTCTTCGAAAATCATTCACACCAGGTAAGAAAGTCCTCTTGTACAATTCCCGATTACATCTCTTTCCGGAAAAACTCTGATCTCGTTGGACCAGCCCTTTCATCATTTTTAATGTATATCCTCATGGGGTTATTGAGATAAAAAAATCCAAACAATGGTATTGAATTCAAAGTAAATGGACATCGACTAAAGTCATTTGTTGAGAAATTTGATTCAGAGGACATGTCCATACCTCTGAATGATCTGGTTTATCAGGATTGATCTCCTAGCCTGACGGAGGTATAGGTAGGTTTATCGCTTTCATAGGACTAGGGTAGTTTGCTTATACTTTGTTGAGTTTTGTTTGTGTTAACCCATTTTATGTTGAGATCCGTAGAAAAGCTTCCATTTTCCTTCTTCCAGGTACTATCTTTCCAACATCATCTCCTTTATTTTCGTTGCCACTTTTGCATTCACATGATTATTTCGTGTACATTGAGGACAATGTAGAATTTTTGTGGGGGATTAGGTGGCCTAATTATTGTTTTCTCAGTTTTGAGCAAAAATTTTACAAAATTTTTAAGGTTTTGAGTTGAAATCTATTTGAAAAACAAGAAATTGTGTATTTAAGAATGCTTTGAGTATGATGAGACAAGAGATTGTATTTTAAATTGTAGGAGCTTAATCATCTAAGAAAAAGTTTGAATATCATGTTGATCTAAACCACAAGACACGTTCAATTTGCTTTCTTAGAATGTGCTTGAGTTTCTAATTGTTAGTATGTAGATCATTGTTAGATATTGAGAATTTAATCTGGTGAATCTTATCCACCTTAAAAGATGGAAGATCAGTTAAAAAATAGGAGATCGACAAAGAGGTCATAAAGAATGAAGAACGACAACATCTTTGAGGGGAATGAAAAATGTCTTTGAAAAGGATGTAATGTCTGGAAAAAAAAAAGAGGAATAAATAATGGTGATCATCGATATAAAATCAAAAATTGGAAAAAGAATGGAAAATGGGATAGTTCTAGAATCGGTGCTTGAGTTTTCAATTAATCTTATTATGATAAACATTGCTAACATTATGAAACAAAAGTAGTTTTCTGAGAAGTAAATTGATTTTTCACCAGGCACATAGGAAAACTTGATATTTGAACTTTCATTCTGATTCCAGTGATAAAGAACCTATTTGATTGACTGCATAGTTGATTTAACTCTAAGTTTTCAAGATCCCACTATCTCACTTAATTCTACTCATCATACTTAATTGCACAAAAGATTGTTTTCTAAAAAAAGGATTTTGAACTTGAGATTGAAGTTATTTATTGCATATTTTACTCAGGACTAGCAAAATGCTAGTTGGGAGTTGTGTTGAGGGTTAAATATTACATATTATCCCCCATTTATCTCTTGGTTTTACAAATATAATATGACTTAATGGTATATTTTATATATGTTTGTGTTGCAAGCTGAATTTAAGAGCTTGGATTGAAAAGAATGCTAAAAGCATAGATTTAATGTTCAAGAATCATCAAGCAAAGAATGTATCTTTGGAGACCAAGATGGAAAATTTCAAGACCCCAAGATTCAAGAAAATCAAGTGGAAAAAGAATGAAGTGCAGAAATTGATGCAGAAATTCACGGGATTTAAGCTTGGATGACATCGAATAGAGCTGTTCGATGACATCGAAGGCTAGTGTTCGATGACATCGAAGGCCGGTGTTCGATGACATCGAAGACTTATAGAAAAATTGAGTTTGGTTGCTGGACAAAATGGATGTATTATTGTAAGACCTGACCCGAATTCGCATGTGTGCATGAGTGTGTGGGAGTATGCATCTCGTTCATTTTGGTCCCGCGGTCCTACCGGTTAAATTCCGGCGACCTGCAACTCTCGGATTGTATTTGTATTCATCCTTGAGTCTAGTCATGTAGACTCGACTTGGATTGACCCTAGACCTATTCCATCTTGTTCGTATCATTGTTATAGTTCCAACGACGTGTCTTGTGCATCCATCCGACTTATGGATCAAAATTACAAGCATTTCATCATGAGGACCACTTTTTGTGCAATGCAAGTTGGCCACTTCTATGGCACAATTTTCCATGCACACCACCCACACACACTACAATTCCATGGAATAAACACTACCCACCTTAGACACTACCAAAGCCTAACCTAAACCCTATAAGCATAGTAATCTCCTCCCATAGCTATAATTACCCTTCTTACAAATCCATCATTACCACCTCCCTACAACTTCTCTCTCTCTCTCTCTCTCTCTCTCTCTCTCTCTCTCTCTCTCTCTCTTCCTTCTCATTTCTCTTATTTCTTTCTTCCTCTCCAACGTCCAGTCCTCCTCCTCCCATTTTCCAGTATTTTTCTCCCTCCTTTCCTCCATCATCTAACCACCATAATCCCATCTTGACCATTGAATCTTAAACCTTGGAGCTTGAGATCCCTAGTGATGGTGAAAGCTTGAAAATCTGAGGTGGGTGCTTCTACTAGTGTTGATTTCTCTCCTCTCTCTTATTTCTTTTGTTTCTTCATGTATGGGACAAGTGGGACCCACCAATCCATGGTGGGGATCCCATCTAACCCCTTGGATGAGGCCATTGGCCATCCTTCATGCATGTGTCCTTCCATGATGGGGCCATCCTCCATGGACTCCATCATGATGTATTTCATAATCTCAGCCCTTCCAAGGTCATCTAGACCTTTGTTTTTATGGTGGGGATGACATCCCCAATTCAGATTCTTATTATGGAGGTCCATGCATGCATAGATCCATAAGATGAGCAATGTATGTTGGTTCTTTGTGCGTAAGGGATTTATAGTGGCGAAGTCCCTCTTGTATGGCCGATCTCTCTCTCTCTCTTGTTTTCTCTCTCTATCTATTTCTTTCTCCCAAATATTGTTGATCAAGGTGGCCCACTTGATGTGCAAGACACATCCAACCGTCCACCCTTGATGGAACGTCCCCATGTCCCATTTGCTGGACATGTGGAGATCCACCTTGCTGTCCATTCTCACGTGCAAGGTCTGGGTCGATTGGAAGTACGTTCTGGATGTGTGTGGCCCATCTAGGTGGCCCCACCTTAATGCGTGAGGATTTTCTTGCTGGACTTTTATTTGTGGACTGCACTAGGCAGCAATATACCTTGTTGTCCAGAATTTTTTTACAGGCCTATGTTGCTGATTTTTAGGAAGTGTTTGGCCCTCATGTTTGAATTGTTTTTTAAAGGATTTGAAGGTGGGTTGTTGGCATCTAGACTCCACCCTGATGTATGTTAAAAACCACCCCTAGCATCCCCTCTTTGGGACTCCCAAGGGCTGGGCCCAAGGGCCTGGATGGTCCAACATGTGGGACCGTCCAACCATGTATATGGGCTTGGAAAGCCCCTTTGTGGGCCATGTTTTGGGATGGTGGGCCACTGATGTGGACCCCACCTTGATGTACAGCAGTAGAGACACCTCTCCCAACCACTTTCCCTTAATTTCTATGGCATGGGCCCACTCCATGGGTGATCCAAAAAGGGGGCCGCAACCTGTATTTTCTACAACCTTGCTGTCCATAAATTGTATGAATTAAATAAAATACTTTTGCCACTCGAAAAATTCTAAAATTTTACAAGGAGGTGGTCCACCCATGGTAGGACCCACCTACAAAATTTTGGGTCCAATAGACACCTGTACACACCGTGGCAAGGGCTGGACCGGCCCGCCACAATTGGATATTTAGATTAGGCAGTATCTCAGGACAGATTGTTTTCTTAAAATGAATTAAAATATTTCTAGTTGTCTAAAAATCCTGAAATTTTGTAGAGGTGTGACACACCTATGGAAGTGTCACCCTGCAAAATTTCAGAGCTATCGAGCCCCTATACTGCCCGTGGTGCTGCCTGGAGTAGCCTACCAGGTAGGGACGCCCACGCTGAGGCGTCTAGCCTTGGCTGGCCCTCCAGCCTACTTTGTGGGCCCACCTAAATGTGTTGTATATCCCACCATCCATCCATGTGGAGTCCTTAGGGGACTTGATCATCCTCCCTTTTGGTAGACTCTAATTGGGTCTCATGGGATGAGTTTTTGGGCCAAATACCTTGGCTCATAGAGCTGCCTACATATGGGATATCCCTACCTTAGGCTGCTACTGGGCCTGCATTCCAACGGCATGGCCCACTTGAAGTGAGTGTTGTATATCCCCTTCTCATCTGGTCGGACCCACAATAATGTGTGTGGGCCATTAGGGATTAAATATACTATAAAATAATTTTATTGTTGGGTTCGAACAAACCGAGAAAATGGGTAGGCTAGAATTTGGCAATGGGCCCAATACTGCTACCCATAAGAGTATTCTAGGGCAGCATAACCCACCAGATTTGAGGATGGATTAATCTGTTATTTTTCCATTTTTCCTTCAGTATTTTTGGGTTTAATTAGGACCCATCTGAGGCCCACTCAAGTTGGGTTTTTATTGGAATGATGTATGTGGTTAATTGACTAGTTCCTTAGGCCTTTTTGGACTAGAACCTTCTAAGTAGGACCAATGACCTTTAGGCCTATACTCTCCTACCTATTGTGATGGGTTAGGGGCTATAATATGCAAGTAGTTGGGCCCTTGGCTGCCCACTAAATTGACCCTGTACTTGGGCTAAAAAGTGAGGCCCAACTCACTTGTGTTAAATGTGAAATTTGCCCATATGGATGAACTACTGGGCTGCCCATGAAGCCCACCACAATATATGGATTTATGACCTTTGTGGTTGGGCCCAAACCTTGCTTGAGGGCCCACCATATTGCCATGAGTTGGGCTTGTGTATAGCCCATTAGGCCATACATTGCTTGGGCCTTAGACCCTATTTTATATGCGTAGCGGGCTACCTTTTGGGACCCAGTTGAGGTTGAATGTCCTCCTTGGTGGCCCTAAGGTAGGCCCATAAGGCCCTTATAGGTAGTTGAAGGCCCACCTTAAGCCTGGCTAGAACCGTTTCTTCCTTAGGATTATGACTCTCTTAGCTTATGGGTCACCCCAAAGTCTTGGGCCCCTACTAGAGGACCTTGCTTCACCTTAGAGTACCTGTATATGTACTTAAACCTTGTCTTACTTGGGAAGGAGGAATATATCCTACAAGTAGCACACTTACATCATTATGACCCATATGCATCATCTGTATAAATTGATTGCATTGTATGGTGGTCATTGAGGGATGAAGTTTCTCCCCTCGTCCACAATGAGTGCCTGAAGCTTGTGCATGATCTGTATGTGTGACTCATGCATTGGCATCGTATTTCGGCCTTGCCTCCACAGGGATATTCATGGATGGATAGATATGTGGACACCGAAAATGATACTTAAGCATACCGGGTGCATAGGATGCCCATGGGTGCAATTCCCAAAACTTCCATGGTACCAAGGATCAGTTCCAACGTCGTGACAGAGTGGAAGCTATGAGCGCACGAGGGCCTTATACCGGTAGGCCACAACTCCCATTGTCGTGTAGTCGGTTGGGTAGAGATGTGGCCTTATCCAACTGTGAGGGAGGACATTATTAGGCTGAGTCTGACCAGCTCATGAAATGGGTCCACTGCCGTTGAGCCCTATTGGTGATTGGCTGTCCACAGGCGGGTAATGAGGTCTCTTATGCTCTGTAACATCCCAGATTTTTGCCAATCTAGAATTAGACATCCTTAGGCAATGGGTCGATCCTAACACCTTATAAACCTGTCAGAACTCAATCCCAAAGTCTAAAGCCGCTTTTGAACCCATTTCCTTCACAAATCCCACCCTTCACCTCCTTGTTCTTTCAATTTTTCTAAGTACTTTCACCTTAAACACTATCTTAAACTAGCTAAGTAGTATAACTTGGACCACTCTATATACAAACTACAAAGGACTATGTACCACCTTAGACAGAAATCTTATAGGACTAAATCCTTTAGAAATGAGACAAAGTAACTAAGTGCTAAACTAGATTAGCTATGAAATCCATTTGATCAACTTTAAATACGATCTGCAAGACTCAAAACTTGTAGAATCATTGACGCTAGGTTACCCAAAAATCTAGGATCAAACTCATTACCCGACTGCACATCGGGAGTCTGAATAATATGAGGTTAAGGACTTAGGACCGCCTCGCTGGGCTTGACAACCATCTCGAAAATCAAATCCAGTCAGTGTCCCACGGCTGTTCGCTTGAGTCCGGAGCGTGAGAGGGTGAGAACACTTGTTTTCTTTACAAAATAAATATCTCAAATAGTAATCTGAGACTTGTTACTTGCGGGTTAGTATTAAGCAACCTGACCGTCAGAATCTGACCCAATTACACCCTCGGATTAGGAAAAATTTCATAAACATATCAATGTACTTAGAATTTCTGATCAAGATTCGCTGACCGTTGAACTGAAACTGGTCTGCCACGTGCGATCTGGAAATCCGACCGGAAGGAAAACTTAACTAAACCTAGATCCAGTGTTAGTGAGCTTAAGTCTGACCGCACACAGAAAAGGGGCCGCCAGAAGTCCTCCGTTGAGCTAAAAAATGCTCACTTTGGTTATAACCTAAGTATACCTTGACCTGAAGTCTATTTCAATGACTTTTTAGGCTATATAAGGACCTTAAACCCTCTCTCATTTCAGCCATACGAATTTGAGATTGAGAAGAGAGAAAAGAGAGAGAAAGTGTCGGAGTTGTGGGAGGATCTCCCTGCCATGCTTCCCTGCCGTTATGCAAGCACAACCACCCCTATCTAGTCACTTTCCTGGCGATTACGGCGTCATTTCTAGGTAAGAAACCCTAATCCTAATTTGATTTGGGGTGTTAATAGTTGTAGGTTATGAAATAGCTAACCTATTTCATTCTATAGGTTGCCAAACTGCCGAATATGGAAGCTTAGCAAACCTATCGACTCCATTACGATTCTATGACAAAAGGTGCGGACTTTAGTGTATAGGTTATGATTTTCAACGCTTTTAATGTCAGATAATGATAGATTCATGATCTGTATGCAATTGCACATGTACAAAGTGTTGTCTGTTTTCCGTTTCAATTAAAGATGAAGAATATGAAATTTTACATACTCTAGGTATTTGTAGAAAGTACCGTATACGTATAAATTTTGGAAATGGGTTTGCCATGATTATTTGCTGTATGAATATATTATATATGGATAAAATACTTATTTGGCGAAAGGATTCGCCATAATACATGATTTGCTAATATACACTATGTATGTAGAAATAGTATATTCTAGAAAGTACCGTATACGTATAAATTTTGGAGATGTGTTTGCCTTGATTATTTGCTGTATGAATATATTATATATGTGTAAAATACTTGCTTGGCAAAAGGACTCGCCCTAATATAGGTTTTGCTAATATACACTATGTATGTTGTAATAGTGTATTCTAAGTGTTTGTGAAAATGCTTGTGAGAGTAAGTGTTTGGATGATGGTGCCTTAGATAGGTGTTGAGGTGAGATTCTCAACTACCTTAGACACGTGTATGATTTCCTTCATGTAAGTTATTTAGTTTAATCTCTTACTGTTTTATGAAACGTATGTGTTTGGATTTTCTGTTTGCATTGTGTTTTATAACATGCTTGTTAATATGTTTGAATTACTTGTTTATTTAATTTTTCTCTGATTACTTCACATGTTTAAATTGTATTCTATAAATCTGTGAAGGGTGATGGGGGAGTGGTGTAACGAGTCCATGCAACAGCCGTAGAAGCCCTAAGCGGATGTTATCAGACTTTGATTGTATGATTTGAATCTTGATCCATTACTGCTTTACCTATCTACAATTGAATATGATTTGGGCTATTGTATAGTCCAGGCAGTCGGTAATGGGATCGAATTCGTGGCTGAGATTCATTCACCACGTAGGACGTGTTTGACGAACCCGAGTCATGTGTTGCTTGTCGGCAGTGGTTAAGCCACACGAAGTGCTTATGCACTTCATGTCATACAACTTAACGGGCGCTCGTGCTAGTCGAGCTCGTCAAGTAACCCGATCTGTCTTATGTATGTTCACCATGTTTAGACGCTACTGCTTGAACCTAGGGTACCAAACTTACCAGTGAAAATCCTGTTAACCATGGTACCTCGATCCGCTAAGACTCATGAGCCGGGCATGGTGGTATGGGACACCGTGGTCGAGCTGTCGGCCTACGCTGGGGCCACGTGCCTCCCCGTAGTGACCAGTGAGCAACTAGACTCGTGAGCCGATTATAGTGGTATGGGACACTATATTCGTGTTGTCGGCCTACATTGATAAGGTGATAGGGGAGTGGTGTAACCATTGTGTGTAACAGCCCTGACAGCCCTTTGTAGTGACCTCGAGCATACTCTGAAATTGCAGTGAGCCTTAGAGTTTTGCCGCTGTGTATCGAGTATGAACTAAGCCTGTATCTGTATAGTGATGAACCGTTAAAAAGGTGATGGGGGAGTGATGTAACCATTGTGCGTAACAGCTCTTGCAGCCTCTGCAACGACCTAGAAACACATTATCGTATGAGATTTACTAGGACTAACGACCCTAGAATGGATCATGTTTGGGAATGATACAAGGGAGGTACCTTAGTTTTCCAATACTGCTGTTTGAAATGGACTAATAACAACCCGGTAATCATGCTCATCATGCATTGCATGTGCCTTGTAGATGTGGGTAGCACTGAGGGATGAACGCATGTCACGAACGTAAGATGGTGTCGCATGAGGGTGGTTTGGCAAGGGCATTCATCATGTCATTTCATACTTGTATTAAATAAGAGTAGTTAGGATTGTTTGATTGTACTGCTTTATCATTACTGCTTGACTGTTTTGATAACATGTTAACATATGCTTTATTGTTCCACTGAGTTGATTACTCACTCCCACGTTACGGGACGGTGTTGTACACACCAACCAGACTTGTTTGAGTTTCAGGTGATGGCGATGCTTATGAAGCAGAGCCAGACTACTACTATGATGTTGAGGAGGAGTTCTCCTACATGTAACTCTCTGACAGGTCTATGAAGACATAATATTGTATGACGGGGCTATGGTATTTGGAATAGAAGACATTACACTTCCACAACTTGGTATAATTTGAAATTATACTTGTAATTAATTAACCTGGTAATCCTTATCACACTCTAGAGACTCACCACAGTTTATATATTTTATCTATCTATCATAGTCTTTCGCTTGCAAATTTAACTGTCTTTGGAGTATGATATGCTGTTTTAGCTTAATCTCACTCATGTTCACTACTCTCATACAGATAACATTCAATCATCATTCATTTTGTTACATAAGTGATGTGTTGGAACTCGGGAGTTGGGTTTATGCTCGACCCCCAATTTTCAGGGCGTTATAAGATGGTATCAGAGCATGTTTTGGATTAAACTAGACCTGGGATATGGTTACGCGATGCACTCTGACACACTTTGACTTAGGAGGGAGCGACGGAACATAGAAACCAACTTAGGATTTTCCAAATTCGCTGAACGGCGAAACCGACCGAAATTGACCGCTGAGATTGGGCCCGTACACACCCATGATCATGCGAAACGATCCCGAACCACTTCTAGGCCGTCAGTCGACGGGTTTGAGTCGTTCCCTAGGAACGAATGCCCTTAGGTTGTGGGTCAACCACAACACCTTACACTTCATCTCAAAGCCTAAAACCTATTTTTATCCAATTCCTTCAAAATCTCTCCTTGCACCACTTCATTCTTTAATTTTTTCTAAATCCTTTCACACTAAATATAAAATTCTAACGTATAAATGATGAAGAATAATACTTAAAAAAAAGTTACTATAAATAGTAAATATATGTATAAATTGGACTCTTGACCATTCAAATTGTGGAATCTGACCAAATAAATGGATTCTTTGGATAGATTAGCGCCTCCTACCCTAAAATCATATGTTACACGTAGATAACTCATTCCAGATTGCTAGATACGTCCAATTTGACCCGAAACGACTCGAGACAGAGTCGGGGGCCTATCCACATCATTCCAGAGGGACCCAGGGTTTTTTGGGGCCTAAGGGGAAGGAGGGTCTCACCCATGGGGCGAGCTCTTGAGATATGGACCATTGGTCGGCGAGGCCTTGCCGGATTTTGGGCTGGGTCGGGCCCGGGGCTCGGGCCGATTGCATTTGGGGGCTAGGGTAACCTCCTGATGCGTGGGCCATCCCTTAAAACCTTCCCAAATGCATACTTCCTTCACAAACCACCCCTCCAAGCTCTCTTTTCTCTTTCAAACTTTTGATTGTTGGCAAAAATCGCCCCTCTAATCACCCATTCCATCATTTTCTGTGACAACCCGTTCACTTCCATCGTTTATAACAATACACACCCCCTACCCTCTTTATTTTCTCTCATTTGAGCTCCTCCACCCCCATTTGAAGCTCAAAATCGTGCAAGCTCTCTAACCCATCCATTTTCTTCACTTTCCCTTCTTTACTCCTTGTCAGTTGGGCCTCTACAACCCCTGTTGAGACCCAAATCCGTGGAGACCTAAAGATCCCAGCCCTTTCCTCCCTTTCCTTCACTTTTCCATAGCTCTATCCGAGCTTGGTACGGCCATCTTCCCGGATGTCTAGCTATCCATATGTTGTCTTATAGTTTGCATGGGTTACTGTCTTAGGGTGTTTATGTTTTCATGTTGATATGTGTAGTAGTTGGTAGAATGTTTTAGATGTTTGAGAACGTTTAGGGCCCATTCGGCCAAATTGCATTAGATGAGTTTAAGGTGGATAAAATTGTAAAAGTAATAATAAATGTATGTGTAGGGTATGGCCCCTAGATTGGGTGTATCCCATGTTTTCCAATGCCATGTTTGGAATGTAGGCAATGAAAAGTATATCCCAGGTTTTCCTATTACACTTAGAAATTCCTCATTCTGGGATTTGGAACTCCCATCTCACGCTTTCCCACACAAGACTCATTTTCCAAATCCTATAAAATTAATCCCCACCCACCCTCCTACCAACCATGCCACTCCCAATCCCGTGGTGGGATTAGCAATGCAGTCCCATTTAAGACAATAGGCCCTTAGAGTTTTGGACCTAGAGAGATGCTCCTAGATTTCGACAGACCTGACCGTATAGGAAATCCAATAAAGTAATAATGTGAACCTTAGGACCTTCTTAGCTAGTATGAACATGTGTGTGATGCTCAAGCATAGTTAAATTTAAGTTCAGACAACTCAGTTCCAATTAGACAACTTTGACCCTAAGTGATAGAACCCTCCCTTGTATTAGAAATGATGTGAAATCATCTAGCGTATGAGTATAAACTTTGGACTACACCTATGGATTTTCACTACTCCTAGATTAAGACTAGACTACCGGTTACATTAAAGAATGCCAGAGACGGATAGATGTAGGTAGGTCGGCTAATACATCTCTTTGATCTGGGTGGCGCAGCAGAAGCGTGGTGGACCCTACCCCACTGGCCCAAGATCGAAACTGTGCTCGTTAAATACGAACATAATAGAAGCCCTAGCAAGTTCTACTATGAAAAACTGTTTTAGGATGATATAGTAAGATTTGAATCACCATTTCCTTGGACATAGATAATAACGAGGACTCTCTTAGACTAAGACCTAAAGTGCAACCTTAGAAATAGACAATTTGAACCTTTCTGTGATGGGCATTCCCTAAGTTTTTAGAGTGATCGGTCTATGGAGTTACTGAAATATACAACTGCGAAACATTCGCGGCTTGACCCAATTCTCAATCCTAGGTGACTACCAATGGACTCACTGCTTAGCCGAGCAGAAGACCAGGATCCACCAGAATTCGGAAGGGATACGATGAGCTTTCTACCCTGGCCCGATAGATGATCGATGTATCGGGATCAAGCCCACTATAACTGTCTCTCCGTGCTGGTCAAACATTGAAAACAGCTACCTTACTCTAACTTGTTGGGAATCGAAGTCAAGACTCCAAATAGGGAACGAAATCCATTGTAGCAAACTATCAGGGTATGAGAAATGGATAAAGAAATAACTTTAAGGGGGGTAGACTAAAATGAACCAGGCTAGTATATACCCTACCACGCGTAGAAACTTGAAAACAATAAGTCTTAGGCAAATGAAATAATTAAATCTTTCCTTATTACCCTTAGGCAATTTCGGGGACAAAATTTTGTTTTAAGGGGGGTAGATTGCAACATCTCAAATTTTTGCCAATCTGAAATTAGACGTCCTTAGGCAATGGGTCGATCCTAACACCTTATAAACCTGTCAGAACTCAATCCCAAAGTCTAAAGCCGCTTTTGAACCCATTTCCTTCATAAATCTCACCCTTCACCACCTTGTTCTTTCAATTTTTCTAAGTACTTTCACCCTAGACACTATCTTAAACTAGCTAAGTAGTATAACTTGGACCACTCTATATACAAACTATAAAGGACTAAGTACCACCTCAGACAGAAATCTTATAGGACTAAATCCTTTAGAAATGAGACAAAGTAACTAAGTGCTAAACTAGATTAGCTATGAAATCCATTTGATCCACTTTAAATACGATCTGCAAGACTCAAAACTTGTAGAATCATTGACGTTAGGTTACCCTAAAATCTAGGATCAAACTCATTACCCGACTGCCCTCGGGAGCACGTTGAAACTCCCTATCAGGTCTGGACCGCACATTAGGAGTTCGAATAATACGAGGTTAAGGACTTAGGACTGCCTCGCTGGGCTTGACAACCATCTCAGAAATCAAATCTAGTCAGTGTCCCACGGCTGTTCGCTTGAGTCCGGAGCGTGAGAGGGTGATAACACTTATTTTCTTTACAAAATAAATATCTCAAATAGTAATCTGAGACTTGTTATTTGCGGGTCAGTATTAAGCAACCTGACCGTCAGAATCTAACCCAATTACACCATCGGATCAGAAAAAATTTCATAAACATACCCATGTACTTAGAATTTCTGATCGAGATCCGCTGACCGTTGAACTGAAACTGGTCCGCCACGTGCGATCTGAAAATCCGACCGGAAGGAAAACTTAACTAAATCTAGATCCAGTGTTAGTGAGCTTAAGTCTGACCGCACACAGAAAAGGGGCCGTCAGAAGTCCTCCGTTGAGCTGAAAAATGCTCACTTTGGTTATAACCTAAGTATACCTTGACCTGAAGTCTATTTCAGTGACTTTTTAGGTTGTATAAGGAACTTAAACCCTCTCTCATTTCAGCCATACGAATTTGAGATTGAGAAGAGAGAAAAGAGAGAGAGTGTGGGAGTTGTGGGAGGATCTCCCTGCCATGCTTCCCTGCCATTATGCAAGCACAACCACCCCTATCTAGTCGCTTTCCTGGTGATTTCGACGTCATTTCTAGGTAAGAAACTCTAACCCTAATTTGATTTGGGGTGTTAATAGTTGTAAGTTATGAAATAGCTAACCTATTTCATTATATAGGTTGCCAAACTACCGAATACGGAAGCTTAGCAAACCTATCGACTCAGTTACGATTCTACGATAAAAGGTGCGAACTTTAAGTGTATAGGTTATGGTTTTCAACGCTTTCAATGTCAGATAATGATAGATTCATGATTTGTATGCAATTGCACATGTACAAAGTGCTGTCTATTTTCCGTTTCGATTAAAGATGAAGAATATGGAATTTTACATACTCTAGGTATTTGTAGAAAGTACCGTATACGTATAAATGTTAGAAATGGGTTTGCCATGATTATTTGTTGTATGAATATATTATATATGGATAAAATACTTATTTGGCGAAAGGATTCGCCATAATACATGATTTGCTAATATACACATGTATGTAGAAATAGTGTATTCTAGAAAGTACCGTATACGTATAAATTTTGGAGATGTGTTTGCCATGATTATTTGTTGTATGAATATATTATATATGTGTAAAATACTTGCTTGGTGAAAGGACTCGCCCTAATATAGGTTTTGCTAATATACACTATGTATGTTGTAATAGTGTATTCTAAGTGTTTGTGAAAATGCTTGTGAGAGTAAGTGTTTGGATGATGGTACCTTAGGTAGGTGTTGAGATGAGATTCTCAACTACCTTAGACATGTGTATGATTTCCTTCATATAAGTTATTTAGTTTAATCGCTTACTGTTTTATGAAACGTATGTGTTTGGATTTTCTGTTTGCATTGTGTTTTATAACATGCTTGTTAATATGTTTGAATTACTTGTTTATTTAATTCTGCTCTGATTACTTCACATGTTTAAATTGTATTCCATAAATCTGTGAAGGGTGATGGGGGAGTGGTGTAACGAGTGCGTGCAACAGCTCTAGCAGCCCTAAGCGGATGTTATCAGACTTTAATTGTATGATTTGAATCTTGATCCATTACTGCTTTACATATCTGCAATTGAATGTGATTGGGGCTATTGTATAGTCCAGGCAGTCGGTAATGGGATCGAATTTGTGGCTGAGATTCATTCGCCACGTAGGACGTGTTTGACGAACCCGAGTCGTACGTTGCTTGTCGGCAGTGGTTAGGCCACACGAAGTGCTTATGCACTTCATGTCGTACAACTCAACGGGCGCTCTTGCTAGTCGAGCTCGTCAAGTAACCCGATCTGTCTTATGTATGTTCACCATATTTGGGCGCTACTACTTGAACCTAGGGTACCAAACTTACCAGTGAAAATCCCGTTAACTATGGTACCTCGATCCGCTAAGACTCATGAGCCGGGCATGGTGGTATGGGACACTGTGGTTGAGCTATCGGCCTACGCTGGGGCCATGTGCTTTCCCGTAGCGACCAGTGAGCAACTAGACTCGTGAGCAGATTATGGTGGTATGAGATATTATATTCGTGCTGTCGGCCTATATTGATAAGGTGATGGGGGAGTGGTGTAACCATTGTGTGTAACAGCCCTGACAGCCCTTTGTAGTGACCTC
Source organism: Magnolia changhungtana (assembly GCA_030180095.1). Classification (NCBI taxonomy): domain Eukaryota; kingdom Viridiplantae; phylum Streptophyta; class Magnoliopsida; order Magnoliales; family Magnoliaceae; genus Magnolia; species Magnolia changhungtana. The sequence continues at coordinate 1,585,882 of JASAUF010000024.1, forward strand.
GAGCATACTCTGAAATTGCGGTGAGCCTTAGAGTTTTGCCGCTGTGTATAGAGTATGAACTAGGCCTGTATCTGTATAGTGATGAACCGTTAAATAGGTGATGGGGGAGTGGTGTAACCATTGTGCGTAACAGCCCTGGTAGCCTCTGCAGCAACCTAGAAACACATTATCGTATGAGATTTACTAGGACTGATGACCCTAAAATGGATCATATTTGGTAATGATACAAGGGAGGTACCTTAGTTTCCCAATATTGTTGTTTGAAATGGACTAATAACAACTTGGTAATCATGCTCATCATGCATTGTATGTGCTCGGTAGATGTGGAGCACTGAGGGATGAACGCATGTCACGAACATAAGATAGTGTCGCATGAGGGTGGTTTGGCAAGGGCATTCATCATGTCATTTCATACTTGTATTAAATAAGAGTAGTTAGGATTGTTTGATTGTACCGTTTTATCATTACTGCTTGACTATTTTGATAACATGTTAACCTATGCTTTATTGTTCCACTGAGTTGATCACTCACTCTCACGTTACGGGATGGTGTTGTACACACCAACCAGACTTGTTTGAGTTTCTGGTGATGGCGATGCTTATGAAGCAGAGCCAGGCTACTCTATGATATTGAGGAGGAGTTCTCCTACATGTAACTCTCTGACAGGTCTATGAAGACCTGGTATTGTATGACGAGGTTATGGTATTTGGAATAGAAGACATTACACTTCCACAACTTGGTATAATTTGAAATTATACTTATAATTCATTAACCTGGTAATCCTTATCACACTCTGGAGACTCACCACAGTTTATATATTTTATCTATCTATCACAGTCTTCCGCTTGCAAATTTAACTGTCTCTGGAGTATGATATGTTGTTTTGGCTTAATCTCACTCATGTTCACTACTCTCATACAGACAACATTCAATCATCATTTATTTTGTTGCATAAGTGATGCGTTGGAACTTGGGAGTTGAGTTTATGCTTTACCCCCGATTTTCAGGGTGTTACATGCTCGTGTGACTGTGCAGGGTCTGTAGAGCAGCAGTCATTCAGTAGTGTAAGGGACCCTGGTGATTTTCTTATGATTGGAAATGTACTTAACATGTGGTTTGGATATGAGCACTGGCATTACTTGCATCACATTAGCATTAGCTGCATAAGCCCTTTCATGCATTGCCTTAGTATGGCACCCAGTACTCATTGCATCGTACTCATGATAAGCCTTGGTAAGGCTTGTGATATTGTCATTGAGCATGTTTCTCTCCTTGTACCTCCTGTTATTCTTTTATGCACCATTGTCACACACTTTCACCATCCCCTAAGCTTCTATAAGCTTATGCACGATTGATGCGTGTAGGAGATCCTAGGCAGACATCGTAGCGGCAGAGCTTGGAGTAGCGCTGAGCTTAAGGATCTAGTGTTGCAGACTTTCCTTTCATTTTCTTTCATTCTTCTATTATCTTATGTATGTCCTTTTGGACCTTATGGATATTTGTAAAAGTTCAAATTCATAGTGGATTTTATGATGTGTGCCTTTATTATTCTCAGATATACTTATTGTGATCTTGGGTATGCTCATATTGGAATATTTATACTATTACGGAAATCCTCCTCGTAGGATCTTAGAATCGGAACCTGCCTCAGGAGTCGAGAATGGGGTACTACGGAGGCTGTTGCGGCCAGAATTGGCCATCGGGTTCCTTGTGAGTACGGTTACCGAGTCTGAGGCGTGACAATCATTTGATGACGTCGAAGGCAATTCGAAGACATAGAAGCTATTCTGTCGATGACATCAAAGGTTGTTCGACGACATCGAAGAATTACATAGAATTATTGCGGAGTGCAAAAATTTGATGTAGTTTTGCGATTTTGCGGAACTTTGCCTATAAATAGGGGTTCCTAGGCACTTTATGGGATATCTAAGGTTTGGAGGAGCAGAGCAAAAGGACGGAGTCACTTCTCAAGAGTTTTTATTCTCTTTTCCTTAGTTTTTAATGCTTTCTTATAGGATTTTCATTTCAATCATGTCTATGATTAGATAGATCCCTTAGACAGGGCTAAGGGGTGAAGCTTGTAGCATTGTTGGGATGTTTTTCTTGTTTGATTATTGTTATTGTTGATCTCCTTTGATTATATTTTGATATTTAAGGAATACTTTTAGTGTTTAATAGTTTGTTGTGATTGAAATTACAATGGATCTGCAATAGCTTGAAGTATTTTTTTTTTTTTTTGTTTGGAGTTTATGGAAATAGGAAATCCTGTTGTTCTCCATCGTCCCTTGGGCATGGCTGAGTGACGAAATCTCTTCTATTCTTCACAAATCTCCCATGATAGTTGTTGGATCAGTATATCTTGTTGTCTACTATTGTCTCTTAGGCATGGTTAGGTGATTGAATCACTTCCAATCTTCACAACGTTCATCCGTTGAGAATTAGGTCAATGGAGATTCAGACTTGATGTTATTGAATATCTTTCAATTGGATAAGATAGGACTCCGATTTCAATTGAGTGCCTTGAATCGAATAAGGAAGCATCCTAATAGTTGCAAGTGGATCCCTAGAATCCCTAGTTCCCACTTTTAAATTACTTGAGTTTCTTAATAAACACTTCACAATTACTCTCTATACTTCCAGATTTAGGTTTTTATCTTTTTCTAGTTCTTCTTCTAGTTGCTTTCAGAATACTCATGAGATTAGTCCCTATGGATTCAACCTCTGTCTACTCATGAGATTAGTCCCTATGGATTCAACCTCTGTCTCACCAAGATTATTACTACATCGCAACCCTACACTTGGGGTTGTGAACAGGAAGCTCAAATGGTGAGTCCTCTCCTCTCAAGTTGTGATGCGATCTAACTTTGAAAAGATGCAAAGTGAGCTTCAGACTAGAACCTAAATTCGATCGACTTGATTTCAAACACAGTCCAACGCGAATCTTGACTAGATGGACTATAACATAGTTTCTAAAAATTCCCTTCCTACATCTAATTATATGATTTAAAATCTAAACTCAAACTAATTTCATAGAGAGTATTAAGGGATATGACTCACTTAGATGGTTGATCAGGCTTGTTTGGACTCGACTAGGCTTCAACCCGATTTAAGCTGAGTCTACTCTTGAACTCGGTCACTAAGTTGCTTGGACAATAACCCAAAATGATTTAACAAACAAGTTTCAACTGGTGCGAACCCAACAAAACTTACTGAGTCAATTTAAGTCTTGCCCAACATACAACAACTTAGTGCGACCCGACTCGGTCGTAAACAGAGTTCCTCCAAGTGATCGCTGGAGCCTGGAGAAGTACAACCCATGAACAACCTTTTTGAAGAGGTTAGATCCAGAGCAGGTCCCAACTCATGCCTCTTTTCAAGGCCCAAACTCACAGAAATCGGCTGAGTCAACTCAGCGATACTCCAAACACAACGGCATTCTTTCTCGACTTCCTTCCTTCATTGTCTCTCCTCTCTACCTGCTTCTTCCTTCTTTTATGTTCTTTCTCTGCTACCTTCTTTTCTTGGAATGCCCAACAGCGTCTAGGCTTGACCAGATGCGACTCGGTCCGAGCAGAATCACCTAGGAGACTCAGCGAGTGCAACCCAGCAATGCCCTATTTCCTCTCTCTTTTTTCTTTCTTCCACCTCTCTGTCCTCTATCGTGCACGCACGCGCACACACACACACACACACACACACACACACCTCTCTCTCTCTCTCTCTCTCTCTCTCTCTCTCTCTCTCTCTCTCTCTCTCTCTCTCTCTCTCTCTCTCTCTCTCTCTCTCTCTCTCTCTCTCTCTCTCTCTCTCTCTCTCTCTCTCTCTCTCTCTCTCTCTCTCTACAACCAGTAGCTCAGCCAAGTCGAGTTAGTGTGGCACCAATGTTCTGACTCGACTCGACACTCGGGCTCACTCTCTCTCTTCCCTCTCCTCACTTTATTCTCTTTGGAGGGATCCAGACCGAGTCAGAACTCAGCTTAGCCACCTAAAACTCAGTGCGGGTTATGACAACAACGGAGAAGAGGTTGTGCTCTTGGGGAAGAAGCTCCAGCTCCAATGGCGGATCACCATCCGATGGAGTTTTCTTCAACCCAACTGTTGTGGACTAATCCGAGGGACCCTAGGAAGCTTTTGCGAGTTGACGCAGGAAGAGGAGAAGAAACGCTGCTCTTCGATCCTCTCTTCCTTTTTATATAGAAACCCTACTCCCCTGAACCGTCGGATGGTAAATGAATGGCCAGGATTTGATCCCGCTGTCTGGTCTTTAAAAAAATGACTAGTAAGATGACGGTTTTGGCATTGGTTTTCCTAAGGAAACCCTAATCCATGTGAACAATAATTGATGGTTGGGATGGATTCATTCTAACGGCTGAGATGGTGGAGGGAAACTCGACTCGGATCACCAGCAAGGCGTGAGCTTCCTGCTTTTGGAAATCCCTTGTGCGCTGCTTGACTTGTGTTCAAGGTTGAGCGCGTGTATGTGTGCATCATCGGGTGGAAACTTCAGGGTTTTGATCGAAACCCGCCGCCAGACACAATAGACGGTTCCGATCATCAAAAGGGGCTCTCGATGGTGGGCCATGTCCCAGCCAAACAGACGATGTTCGTTTAAATTCCTATACGCGGGAGAGAGCTGCCAGCCTTTTTGCCATTTTCATCGGGTCAATCCCCGATTCACCGGGTTTGCTGGTCCAGTGCAAGGTAGGTGTGTACAGCTGTGCACGCGCACCCCATCGAGTTAGGTCCACAGAGATGTTTTGATGGATCTGCTCCGTCCATCTGATTCTTCGGGCCCAAATGGGACCCCTCGCCAAAGATCTGGCAGATCCAAGAATTAAGTGGGCCATACTTAGTGATTTTATTTGGATTTTTGTCGATTGGATAGTTAGATCGATTCTAGACTTGATCATCAATGATCCCTGGAGTTCCTTGCCTAGTTTAGAGGAAATGTGATGGTTTACTTACGTGTTCAGGTTATAATCAACGCACATTATAAAACCTTGGTCCTATGACACGATGGACGACGAGTTTGATGACCCAGAGTCTGATACTGATAATGGACGGTTAGATCTGTCTATCAAGGTGATTGAAACCCTAATAGTAAACCTCTCTATGGTGCGATGGCCCATCTTGAAAGACGACAGTTGGATGGCTTGATCTACGGCAAAGATCATCCTTAACGGTTGGATTTGAGGTAGAGTGAGGGCAAACATTCGAACAAATCAAGTTTGTATTCATACTAAAATCTGTCCTGATAACGCCCGATTACTGAAAAGTAAGAGGTGTTACATATTGGGTGGACAAGATTGATCAACAATATGATGGACCACATCATGTGATCCAACAGTCGGATTTAAATGAAATTTAATCTAAACATTTGAAGTCATTTTTCAATCTGGACCGATCAGATTGTCTAAGATCTAAATAAGATCTAGCCAAACTAATCCTGGTCATTAAAATAGTGTTTTGGATAGATCTAAGTCATTTTAGGTCAGATTGAGCCGATTTATGTACTCTATCCTAATTAGCACATTCCAAATGTATCCGACCGCTCAGAGCAACTCCAAGATGCCTGATCATAAAATTTGATCAAACTCAGCTTTAAAGTAATTCTTGCAAGTGCACTTCATTATACATGGGCCATAATATCAGTTTTATAAAAAAAAAATTTCATTTTTTTTTTCTTTTTAAATATCAATTCTTTTCAAAATCTAAATTTTTTTCAAACGTTGTTAATTCTTTTTCAAACTTTTGAACTTTATTTTTCAAAATCATAATTTTTTTAACTTTTCGATTTTCATTTTCAAAATTTTTTTTAATACAAAATTATCCACTTTATTCAAACTTCTTATTTTTTTTTATCAAAATGTCCATTTTTTTTTTCAAAATCTCTATTTTTATTAAATCACAAATTTTCTTCAAAATCTCAATTTTTCTCAAACATTGTCAAATTTTTTTTAATCTTCTCAACTTTTATTTTCAACATCGTTATTTTTTCAAACTTCTCGTTTTTTTTTAATATTCAAAATGTCATTTTTTGTTAAAATCTCAGTGTTCTTTAAATATCATTTTTTTTTTCAAAATCTTAAAATTTCTCAAATATTGTCAATTTTGATTTTAAAGTCATAATATTTTTCAAGGTTCTCAAAATTTTTTTTTCGAAATGCCATTTTTTATATTAAAATCTTGATTTATTTAAATCTCATTTTTTTAATTATATATTTTTCAAACTTCTCCATTTTATTTAAAATGTCATTTTTTTTCGAACTTCTCACTTTTTCCTTTTCAAAATTACAAATTCTTTTTCAAAATCTTATTTTCTTATGAAACTTTCATTTTCTTTGAAAATAGAAAATCTCAATTTTTCTTAATATCTAAATTATTTTTTAACTTACGAATTTTTTTAAATATCAATTTTTTTCAACATCTAATTTTTTAAAATATCAATTCTTTTGAAAATCTTTATTTTTCTCAAACACTGTTTGTTGGAGGTAATCTAATCTCATGGAAAAGTAAGAAACAAACTGTTGTTTCTCATTTTTTTTCCAAGGTGGAGTATCGGTAGATATGACATGCCACGAGTTAAGTGCGCTTCGACAATTCTTTTCAATCTAGCATTGATGTTTCTACTGTACCACTTTTTTGTGATAACTAGGTCGTTATTCATATAAGTTCCATTATAGTAATCCACGAATGTACGTACCAAACACATAAAGGTTGACTGTCCATTCGTTCATGAAAATTTTACAATATGTATCATCTCTCCTTCTCTTGTTCCATCCAAGGATCAATTTGTAAATGCTCTTATTAAGCGCTTATGTCATCTTCTTTTGATGATAATTATGTTCAAGTTAAGCAAGCAAAATATCTAGGCACCAGCTTAGGGGATAATGTTAGAATGTGATTCCTTTCTTTTTGTCCATGATTTGTTCATTAGGCTTGTATACTTGTAAGGCTAATGCCTAAGTTCTAATCCCAATTAGGGTTTGCTTTTTTCTCTATTTTTCTTGTTTGTTTTTATAAATGAGGATCTTTAGGAGAGTGATAACATACTATTTTTTTCTTAACAAACATAAAGGTTGTATAGGAAAGATACCGTAAACACCATTAATAAATTGAAGCAAGAGAAGATAGGCAACGATGGAGGCCAAAGCTCCCCATTCAACCGTTGAACTCGAACGAGAGATGATGGAATTTTCTTTGAGCTTCAAGAAACCAGTTTCAAGCCAAGATAATGTTATCACCATTGATGGATTAATGATTGTTAGGACACAAAATCTAATTTGCAATCAAGAAGGAAACAAAGTCAGTAGATCAGCTTCAACGATAAGTAATCTAGACAACATATAGGCCTACTCACACTCAATTTTTATCAAGTACAATTTGCACTACATTGCGATGGGCATTGTGGGTCAGCCCGCCTACACACCTAAGATCCGAGGCAAAACTGGTATCACATATGGAAAAAAGGGATGGTCTGTAGCCATGTTTTCCACTAGGATAATACTCATTTTAAAACTTCCTTTTAAGTGTTTGTGGCATGGGATACCGATCTCTGTCCTATTTAGCACATTCCAAATATATCTGATGTAAGGCCCGTATCCTTGTGCCGTACTGTTCCACCAACTCCTGTGATCCTCTCCGTCGAATTCTTGTGACTCGTGACTAGTAGATAGCAAATGTGCACAACCTTAAGACGCACCCCGAAGACTTGAGTCGACTCAACGCGAAAGTCATACCGTCGTGACTACATCGTCGCCGCGGTTCTAACGCTGCATCTTACACACCAATGTAATACCTAGACTAAGAGTTGTGGGTCCGCGTATATTTCATGGAAACACTGTGCGTTGCAGATCTCGAGAGATTCTAATTTGGGAGAAGGAATCTGTAACACCCGGATTTTTGCCAACCTGGGATTAGACGTTCTTAGGCAATGGATCAATCCTAATACAGGTTTAACTTCTTAAACGCTCAATTAAAGCCTCAAATCTCTTTTCAAACCATTTTCTTCACAAATCCCACCCTTCACTACCTTGTGCTTTCAATTTTTCTAAGAACTTTCACCCTAGACACTATCTTAAACTAGCTAAGTAGTATAACTTGGATCACTTTATATACAAACTACAATGGAGTAAGTTCCACCTCAGACGAAAATCACTTAGGATTAAATCCTTTAGGAATTTGACAAAGTTAACTAAGTAATAAACTAGATTAGCCATGAAATCCATTTGAATCGCTTTAAATACGATCTGCAAGACCCAAAACTTGTAGAATCATTGACTTTAGGTTACCCAAAAATCTAGGATCAAACTCATTCCTCCCATCATGACAAGCGGACCCAGTTGCCTAGGATCTTCTATCATCCGAAAAAGTCACCGACTGTCCATGACATGAGCCTCGAGGGAGTGTGAAAAACACTAACCCGGAATAGTGATCTGGCACCATTCTTGCATCAGTATGATAACACAACCGTCGGAGAATCGACCAAATTACACCCTCGGATCGGGAAAAATTTCAGAACATTTTGTACTTGGAATTCTGGATCGTCCCATCGACCGTTGAACCGAAAGTGGTCGCCACGTGCGATCCGGGAATCCGATCGAGTCGAAAGCGTAATCACGTAGATCCATTAAGTCGTTTGGCTCAAGGGGGCTACCAGAAACATTGGAACATCGCCGAAATCTTATAATAGTAGTAACCCTTGAACCAATTTTGGGAGGGCTATAAAAGGACCTTAAACCCTCTCCCATTCCAGAAAAGTTTGAGAGAGAGAAAAGAGAGAGAAAGTGAGGGAGATGTGGGAGGAAGCTATTCGGGCTCCACCCGATTCTCATCGCTCAAGCGACCTAGGTAAGAAACCCTAACCCTAACTTTGTTTTAGGGTTGTTTAGGTTGTAGGTTATGAAATAGCTAACGTATTTCGTTTCATCCAAACCGTATCTAAGCTTCACCAACCTATCAACTCCATGATTCTACGACACAAGTGCGGACTTTAGGTGTATAGGTTATGGTTTTCAACGCTTTCAATGTCGGATAATGATAGATTCATGATCTAGCATGCAAGAATGTACAAAGTGCTTTCCGTTTTCGGTTCGTAGAATTGTAGAATTTGAATTTCACATATAGGGTATAAAATACCGATCGTATTTTTTTTGGAAATGTGTTTGACATATTTATTTGTCGTATGGATATATGACGTATGGATAAAATACTTATTTGGCGAAAGGATTAGCCTAAATACATGTTTACTAATAAACACTATGTATGTAGAAATACGGTATTGTAAGAAGTACTAGATACATGTATATTTTAGCGATGTGTTTGTCATGATTAATCGTCGTATAAATATATTATGTGCGTATAAAATAATTGCTTGGCGAATGGAATCGCCACGTTGCTTGTATACTGATGTATGTATGTTGAAAATGCGTATTCTAGAGGGTATCACGTATAAATTTTGGAGATGCATTTATCATGATTATTTGTAGTAATATATTATACATGGGTAAAATACTCACTTGGCTAAAGGATAGCCTTAATACATGTTTTGCTAACATACACCATGTATGTTGTATTAGTGCTAAGTGTTTGTGAAAATCCATAGAATCCTCATTGTGCTCGCCATGACTAATTGTCATGGATTCATATTCCATTGGCGATACCCAATGTTTGCCCTAAATTTGACCAATAGACACCATATATGCTAAAATGTGTGGCCCAAGTGTTTGGAAATGATGAATGAATATGGAACTTGGATTCTGCTTGCCATGACTATCCGTCGTGGGTTAAGTTTGATTGGGGTAGGGAAAGGATTTGGCCTAATGCCTATGTGATCGACATATGTCATGTATGTTGATGTATGTTTGTTTAAGTGTTTTTTTTGAAATGTCTGAATGAGTAGTAGTTAGCAAATTGTAATGTATAAGGGTGTTGAGATATGATTCTCAACCTCTTTTAACCATGTGTATGATCTCCTTGGATTGTTGTGTGATTAGGAATTGAACATGTATAAACTCATGCTTGTGTTGTGATTCATAACATGCTCAATCGCTTTATAATTATAACTATGTAATGCATATGTTTAAATTTATATTTACGTTGTATGATCCGTCATGGGTGATGGGGAGCGGAGCAACGAGTGCGTCTACAATAGCTGATGGCCTCTAAACGGATAATACCATACCTTGATTGTATGAGTTGAATCTTGATCCATTCTTGCTTTATCTATCCGCAAGTTATCATGTTTGGCGCTATGATTATAGTCCATTTAATTGGTACCAAATTGAATTCGTCTGTGATTCATTTGCCACGTGAGATGTGTTCGACGAACCGAGTCGTACTTTTGGCGATAGTGGTTGCCACGCGAAGTGCTTATGCACTTCATGTCGTTCAACTTGTTGTGCGCTCGAGCTAGAGCTCGTCAAGTAACCCAATCTGTCTTATGTATGTTCACCAACACTTCTTTGAACCTAGGGTACCAAACTTACAGTGAAATCCCTTTTAACCATGGTACCTTGATCGCTAAGACTCATGAGCCGGGCATGGTGGTATGGGACACCGTGGTCGAGATGTCGGCCCTACGTGGGCCACGTGCCTCCCCCGTAGTGACCGGTGAGTAACCAGACTCGTGGCCGATTATGGTGGTATGGGACACTATATTCGGCATGTCGTACGGCGAGAGCCGAGTACGGTGAGACCTGTACTCGTGTGACGGGCGACACGTAGTATCTTCGAGTATAAGGTCCGTGATTGGCGAGGAAAACACGAATCGGAGTATGAGTTGAGAAAGTACGGTGAGACTGTATTCGGGCCGATGGCTAGTGATTGAGCCGAGTACGGTGAGACCTATACTCGAGCCGACGGTCAACAATTGAGCCGCATACGGTGAGATCTCGTATCCGTGCGTGGTGACGAGCCCTTTGTGATGCCTTCGCTACGCCCTCAAACCATAATATCGTATGAGATTAACTAGGACCGACCCTAGAATGGATCATGTTTGGGAATGATACAAGGGAGGTACCTTAGTTTCCCAACACTTTGTTTGAAATGGACTAATAATAATCGGTAATCATGATCATCATCGCACCCATGTGCTTAGTAGATGTGGCGCCGAGGGAGTTAAGCATTTGCGACGTAAGATGATGTCGCATGAGAGTGGTTTGGCAAGGGCATACTGAGATCATGTCATTTCATTCTCGCACTTAATAAGAGTAGTTAGAATTGGTTGATTTTACCGCTTTATCATTCCACCTATGCTTTATTGTTCCATTGAGTTGATCACTCACTCCCACGTTACGGGACGGTGTTGTACACACCAACCAGCATTTGTTGAATTTCGGATGATGGCGATGCTTATGAAGCAATCGGACTACTTCTATGGTGATGAGGAGGAGTTCTCCTATCATGTAACTCTCGACGGGTCTCACGAAGACACAGTGCTTGCATTGATTGAGGGCTATGGTACTTGGGATAGAAGATATTACACTTACACATTTGGTATATTTTAGAACTGTACTTGTAATTATTTAACCTAGTAATGTTATCACACTCTGGAGACTCATCACAGTTTATATATTTTATCTATCTATCATCGTCTTCCGCTTGCAATTTAACTGTCTCTGGAGTATGATATGCTATTTTGGCTTAATCTCACTCATGTTCAATGCACAAATACAGTCAACATTCAATCATCATTCATTTTGTTGCATAAGTGATGTTCTGGAACTCGGGAGTTGAGTTTATGCTCGACCCCCGATTTTCAGGGCGTTACAGAATCTTTACTATGCCATCATAACCTATGCCTAGCCTATGCCTAGCCCAAGAGTCATCATAGCCTATGCCTAGCCCATGCCTCTCCTCCCATCATGACAAGCAACCCATGCCTATCTCTCTCATCCCAAAAGTCAACTTCCATGACATGCCTCTTACACAACCCATCATATCTCTTACACAACCATCCCTCCTCTCTCATTTTCATCCTATCCCATCCCATTCTCTCTCTCATTTCTCTACCCATTTTCTAGCAACCAAGAGGAGAGAAAAGTTCTAAGGAGAGGAAGAAGGACCCAAGCTCAAGACCTATCTCCCTACCTCAAATCTCACCATCCAACCATCCAAACTTCATCATCCACCATTGAAAGGAGAGCTTAGGAGCTAAGGATTCCAATTAGCCAAGAAGAAGAGCTATAGGTGGGTGTTTATAGGGTTAGATCTTTGTTTGTATTTTATGGGACAAGTGGGGCCTACCGGTTAATGGTAGGGATCCCATTTTGGACCCAAGGTGTGGCCAATGGCCCACCATGTTATGCATGTGTAATCCATAATGGGGCCATTCTCCATGGACCCCAATGTTTTATTTGATGTCCATCTTGCAAGAGGTCATCTAGACCTTAAGTTTGTGGTGGGGATGGTATCCCCACCTTGATTTTCTTATTTGAGGGCCCGCATGTTTTGGGACCCATCTTGATGTATGTATTATAGCTCAAAGGGAGCTCATAGTGGCGGAGCTCCCCTCCTCCACATGTCTCTCTCTCTCTCTATCTCTCTCTTTCCCTGTTGATGGCCCACCCATGATGAGCATGAATTTTATCCACGCTGTCCATTCAGTGGACCAACCTGCTATCCACAAATGGGGCCGCATCGCTGCTTGGTTTGTGGCCTGTGTGACCGGTTGGTCACACAGGCCCAAATGAAGGGAAAAACTCAAATATCAGCTGGATTCCCAACTACGTGGCCTCATGCGTGGACCCTACCTTGATATAGGTACTGTATCCACACCGTCTAGCCTGTGGGATCATCACAGGCCCGAGTCCAAACTGGACAGACCCAACGGCCAGCAGCCCACTGTGATGCACTGTTTTATCCACCCTTTCCAGCTGTTTTTGGTGGAAGTGTGGGATCGGCCCACCTTTTAGACGGCCCACACCTAAGAGGGGACCCACCATGATGTATGGATTGTGTTCGCACAACCCATGGGATCGGCCCATAGCTCGTGCGAGATCCCGGTTCGTTGGATCGGGCCCAAAAGAGATGTGACACACACACACACATACACACACACACACACACCTTTGGTGGACCATCCTGAGATGGGGCCCACCGTATATATGTGTTCTACCCAAACCGTCCATTTGTGGGACGCCCAAATAGGCCTAGCGGCCTAGCGGGGCTGACCGTCCAGCAGCTGCTGAGCCACCATGATATTTCTATTTTATCGACGCCATCCAGCCATTTTGTGGCCCACCCCCCTGGTGGGACATCTGCAGGTGGGGCCCACCTCATGTATGTATTTTATCTATGTTTTCCACTCGCTGGACATCCAGCTGGGCCAGCAACGTGCTGGTGGGCTGACCGACCGGCGGCCCACCCCTTTGTATGTATTATATATCCACGCTGGTTGTCAGCCAGTGGGGCCATTGACGATGTATGAGGCTCACCTTGTGTAAGTGTTTTACTCAGGCCATCCATCGGCAGGCCTTGCCCAAGAACAGCCCAACGGGCCGGTGGTGGGCTGGCTGCTCAGTGCACCCACCATCTTTGTATGTATTGTATATCCTTGCTGCCCATCACTGAGGGGCTCATTGATGATGTGTAGGGCCCCCACATCCTCCACCAAACTTTCTTAGGGCCCAAAGTTGATGAATCAGATCCAAATCTAAGGTGGACGCCCACCAGGGAATAGCTGGGTTGGGGCATCCCACCATGGGGCAGCCTCGTGAGGCCTGCCTTGATGTATGTGCTATACACGCTATCCATCCATTTTCCAAATTAGTGTAAAGGCCATGGGCCCCATCATGAGTCAGATCTAAGTCCCAAATGGACCGCACCATAGGATATCGGTGGTTAAATGCCCACCGTTGGAAATCACCCTAAGGCCCATTGTCTTTACATCCCATTTCCGATTCCCCTTTCTTTTACTTAGCTGTGGGCAAGGTCCCACCTGTGTGGTAAGGTTTAGACCCCACCATGATTAGGCTAACCTAAACCATTGGACCCCCATTGATATTAGTGATACCCATTGGGCTAACCCAAACCATTCGGTCCCCATTGATGATAGTGCTTTCCACCATATCTTGTAAGAATTATCCAAACCTTGGAGCCCACCTTGTGTACGAATCGGGCCCCATAGGAAGGCCAAGTTTATTGCATAATAAGAGAAGGTGAGGAAGCCCACTTGTTGCACATAGTTTCACCCTCTCAACTCACCTTATTATATAGCCATTAGACTCACCCTGAGGCCCATTCTTGATGTAAGTATAACGCTGTCACGCTCCAAACCTGGAAATCGGATTCACAGAAATCTCGATCGCCGAATCCGGTGCCGACAGCCTCCGTAGTATCCCATTCTCTGCTCCTAGTGTCCATACGCCAGATTCCGATCCTGGGATCCTACAAGGAAGATTTTTTTTTTTCAATGTACATTTAACTCGTAATAAGCATAACCACAAGTATACCCAAATCACAACGACAACATCATCATCACATATCCACTAATATAATCATTTGAGTACAATGCTGAAAGGGAAATACATAAATAAAAAATCAAGCTCTAGAAGACCACTGCACGCTCTAGGCTTAACACTGCTGCAACCTAACATCACCTACATGCATCTATCGTGCATAAGCTTATAGAAAGCTTAGAGGGTGGTGTAAGTGTGTGCATAAGGTAAGTGCCAAGTATTCAATACAATGTCATCATCATACAATACCGAAAATACTAGTAATTCATAAATTGTACATTATCGGAATAAGCATAAATACTGACAAGATCATAAATCATAAGATAACAGAATAAGCAATATAGAACAGCTATGCAAATAAGGAGTCATAAAAAGCCAAATATCAGATGCCGAGGATACGATGCAATATACAATTCTTGATGAGTTCACGAATAACGTCAGCCATATCTAGACCATATAAATGCAGAAACACAGTAACCCAAAAAGTCATATGTCGCGGATGTAATGCAATATGCGGTGTGAATGGAATGACTATGCAGGAGTGTGAAGTCGAGATGATAGTACATAGTATCGCAGGCTATGGAGTCCATCACAAGGGACTTCTATCCAAACCAGTCCCATAACTAAATTTGGATAGTCAGACTCAATGTGGTAAACTCCTGATCTCAGGTTAGTCGCGCGCCCCAACCAAAATCCTAGCCATTGCGAAGGTACACTTAACAAATAATTGTGCACCACTAGCCCGAGTGGATAGTGAATGAATGAATGAATGAGTATGCAACTCCTACTCAATAAGTCCACATATCAGTACTGTTCATCTTTGGGATCATCATCGGGGTTTAGTACACTCCAAATGGCACTACCGCTCTCCCATCAACACAGTCCAAGTGAGCGTAAGAAACCTCACTATCCGTCTGACCAATAGTTTGCCAATACCTTTTCGACATGTCGATAGCGGACCCATTCCTTGAGCTGGTCAGACTCAGCCTAGCAATGTTCCCTACGTTCGAGCGGGTAAGGCCACACCCCCTCCCAACCGACCACGACACAGTGGGAGACGCGACCTCCTGGTATTCGGTACTCGGGCGCTCATATATCCACTCGGTCTCGACGTTGGGGTGTCCTCTGGTATGAAGAGGGTTTTAGGGATCACCCAGGGCCATCTATGGCAGCCCGATGCTAGAACAAATTTCTGGTGTCCCGTCTGGCCATCCATGACATGCATGTGGAGGCTACGACCCTGATGTCACTAGGGCATACAGTAATCACAATGCAAGATGCATGATTCATACAATCCAGTCATGCATCAATCCTGCGCATACCGTGCGCTCATGTGAGATAACCTCTACCTATTAGGGGTCTCATAACAACATGCTCAATGACATGCAATAATCAACCACATCACATAACAAACATGCAGATGATGCATATGGGCATGTATCATGATGTTATGCTGTCACATACTCATAATCGGTATCAATAACCGGCATCAACAATCGACCTCGACAATGTGGACATTTAACCAACATTACCCTCAAGGAATGACCCACATAGATCCTATCATATAGTGGACCCATGACCTCACACAAGGGCCTAATATAAAACACAATGGGCCTTACTCAAGGGCCACATATACACAACAGGTGGGCCCTGCTCATGGGCCTCAAATACACGACATGTGGGTCGTGCACATGGGTCTCGAATACATTAAATGGGTCATGCATCATGGGCCTAATACATATCACAAAGGGCCTTGCCCATTGGCCACGAGTACATCACAATGAGCCTCGAATACGGGTCACATCTACATAATATAGGTCTCGACAATCGACCTTGGCAATTGAAATCGACACTCAGAATCGGCCTCGATAATCAGCCGAACGAGGCCTAAGGGAAGGTCACAATGTGGACATTCAACTACCATCGCCCATCAATGTGGACATTTAACCAACATTACTCCCAAGGAGTGGCCCACATAGAGGTGAACATAAAGTGGGCCCATGGCCTCACACAAAGGCCTAATACACATCAAGTGGGCTACACTAATGTGCCTTGATTACATTATAATGGGCTACATCATATGGGCTAAAAATATATCATAGCGGCCCACGACATATAGGTCAGAATTACATTATAATGGGCCTCACTAATGGGTCATAAATACACAATAGGTGAGCCCCATCACATGGGCCAAAATTACAAATAGGTGGGCCTCACACATGGGCTAAAAATACATCATGATGGGCCTAATATACATCACGGTGGTCCTTGCACAGCAGCACAATAGATTGATGGCTGGGTGTGCACCTATTGCATATTAGATCCCAATTATTACCTGATTTTACGTACATGATACTGTTTAACGCCCTGCTTTAATCATGTTTGTGATGCAAGGTGTATTTAGGAGCATGGGCTACAAAAGGGTGCTAAAAGCATGGATTTAACGCTCATAATTCACTAAGGCAAGGGACGGACCCCAGGGGACCAAGACCGATGGATTTACACGCCAGTGATCCAAAATTTTTGAGAAATTGAAGCGCAAGTGGCCTGAAAGTCAGTCAGAATGCTTGATCACAGGGTTTCCACCATCCGTTCAGCTTGAAACTTTATATATGGCCCGGTGACCACAAATTAGCCATACACGTCAAAATTCATCCCTTGGATCAGTGTATAAGTGACTCGATGGGCAAGATCAGACAATAACCACTAAGAAAGTATCTGGGACATCCTTGGGCAATCGGGACCCAAACTTAACCGGTGGAAAGAGCACGAAAAATGGTGGATATTTGCCAAATTTCACTTCTTTTGGACGGTGCAGTAGGGAGGAACGAATGACAGACTATTCTAGAAGGGAGAGTGACAAATTTGTAAATAAACAAAAATTCCATATGCATGCACGTAAAGGATAACAAGGGTTGCTTCAATGGTGGATAACGCCTCATCACAGGTGGATAGTGTGGCCCACATAAAGTTCAGATTTACTTAATACTTTGACCCATGGGCTTACACGTTACTGAGAAATAATGAACGGAGTAGATCCCTGAGAATATCATCAGAAGTGGGCCCCACCTATTTTTTTAACAAAGCATCTAAAAAAATTCCCTTCGCCCAAAACATCCAATGACGGACAAGCTTACTATTGGGTTTTGACAGTGGGCCCCACCCATCATCACTTTTCATGATCTGGACCGTCCAAGGTGTCCCATGGGGCGGCAGCAACCCATCCTTAGGTGGCAGAATTGTAAAAGATCACGAAGATTGGTTTTCAGTTGTTCAAACTAGGACGGACGGACGCTACCATGATGGGTCCACGTCTAATGGGTAGACGATTTACATATAAAATATATATATTTATTGGGTGGCCCATTACAGCCCTGTCCTAATCAGTTCAGCACCGTCCAAATATGTCTGGACGGTGAAGGATATAACACATGCTTCATCAGGGTCCACCGTCCTGAGGGACAGTTTGGATAATACACTTGCATCAGGTGGGGTCATGTCCAATGGATGGACGGTTATGATAAAACAATACCTCGTGGTGAGGCCCACGTGTTGACGTCCGAGCACTGCAGCACCTTGCTGCTGCTCGTCCATCAGATGAACAGTCTGGACATAACATAAACGTTATGGTGTGGGTCCCACCATAACGTTTAGTTTCCATCCCATCTGTTGATAGGGTCACACAGACCTTGATAAAGGTGAAAAACAAATATCATAAGCATCCAAAACTTCTGGGACCCAAAATAAAGTTTCAAGGGTAGGCGTTCAACACGACTGTTTCCTGCCACGTGGGCCATCCCAAGTGAATAATCTAATCCGTTCACCGTCTTAGCCACCTTGAATGAGGTCAAATAGACTCTGACTAGGACTGGTTTGGATGACGAGGGGCTCTAAAGAGGGCCCTAGAGTGTTTCAACGGATGGGCATTAATACCCTTAGTACGGCCCACTCGAGACTTGTATTTACCTCAAAATTTGGCACATGCCCTAAAACTATAAGGAGAAGATGGTGGATGGTGTGGATTAAACAAATTCATCATGGTGTGATCCATTTGGGGTGGCAGCCCACCAAGGCTTCTACCCTCATCGTCACTGGACAATAACGTCCAGGGACTTCACTGTTTTTTTCTTCTCTTCGTTTCTTTATTTTTATTTTATTCTACTATGTGGGGCCCATTAGTGGATAATCCATTTTGTCTATTATATCGACCAGCTCTCTATGGACTAAAGGAGTCTAATGATGGATAGGTCCACCACTTATACACACAACAGTAGGTATTAGAAGGTTCCAACAGTGAGACTTTGTTTCCCCTGGTGTGGCCCACTAAGAACTAAGATTTGTCTCATTTTTTCGACTCATAGCCTAAAACTACATGGGGAAGGTGGTGGACGACATGGATTAAACAAATGCATCAAGGTGGGGTCCATGGTTGGGACGCCCCCATCCCACGTCCGCATGGTTGACGTGAGGGGGTGCTCCCACTACCACCATTGGTTGTGGTGTGGTCCACCTGATGGTTGGATCAAGTAGATTTTTGGGCTCCACGGCTAAAATGTGCCAGAAAATGGACGTATGGTGTGGATCTAAGAAATACATCAATATGGGTCCTATGAGTGAAAACTCACTCTAAACCTCCCATGCAAAAAGTAAGAAATGACGTGGGTAGCCAACCCCTAAGCATTTGTGGTATGGCCCACCTAGGATTTGGATTAGCTTCATTTTTCGGCTCAATGCCTAAAATGAGTTGGGAAGTGGGATGGACGACGTGGATTTGATTAATACATCAAGGTGGGGCCTGCATGAGTGGCCCACCCAAAAAAGCTAAAGTAATTATGTTTTTTTTTATTTTTTGGTTGCAGTGAGTACAACCCACTGCCTGTTCACGCTTCAGGCCACGTCCAGCATCCAGGGACGCTGGACTATACGTTTCATCAAGATGGGTCCCACGTGTGGGGACCACGGCTGGTGGGTCCCACGTGGACGTGGCCCACTTGACTTGGATCAATTTAATATTTGTGTTTTTTCATCACCAAAGGGTAGGGCCCACATAGCTTGTACAACCATGGGGCTCATTTGATGGATGGTTTGGATACCACATACGCCTAGGCCATCCATTGTCTATAGGAGAGTACATCATCACCCCTTGTCGAAGATGGAAGAATACGCGGTATTAGGTTTGGTATATCCACTGTTTAGAGCCTATCTATATGATTGGGCTAGATCTGCCATCCCTTTATGGACCCCACCATGTATTTTGGCCGATTATTGTTTATATCTGATAATCATGCTAGTGTACTTAGTCTAGTAGGATACACTGAGAACATGCTTAGTATTACATCATGATACATGCCCATATGCATCATTCGTATGCCTGTTGTAAGGAATAATTGATCATAACCTTTGCTGTTGGGCTCAGTTATTTAGGGGACTCCTTGTGTGACGGAGTTGTCTCACATGATCGCGCGGTACGCGCAAGTTTGATGCATGACTGGATGGTATGACTCATGCATCTCGCATTTTGTGTGACATGATCACTTGGCGCTCTAGCGATATCAAGGCTGTGACCTTCACAGGCATATCGTAGATGGTCAGATTGGATATCGAAAATATTTAGTTCTAGTATTGTGGGCGCTTAGGATGTCCTTGGGTGAAGGTCTCAGAACCCTTTTGGTACTAGGAGATACTCCAACTTCTAGACCGAGTGGATACATGAGTGCCTGTAACAACCCGAATTTTTTCCAACCTGGAATAAGACGTCCTTAGGCAATGGGTCAATCCCAACACCTTATTAACCTGTCAGAACTCAAACCCAAAGTCTAAAGCCGCCTTTGAACCCATTTCCTTCACAAATCCCACCCTTCACCACCTTGTTCTTTCAATTTTTCTAAGTACTTTCACCCTAGACACTATCTTAAACTAGCTAAGTAGTATAACTTGGATCACTTTATATACAAACTACAAAGGCCTAGGTACCACCTCGACCAGAAATCACTTAGGATTAAACCCTTTAGAAATTTGACAAAGTTAACCAAGTGCTAAACTAGATTAGCTACGAAATCTGTTTGATCCACTTTAAATACGATCTGCAAGACCCAAAACTTGTAGAATCATTGACGCTAGGTTACCCTAAAATCTAGGATCAATCTCATTACCCGGCTGCTCTCGGGAGCATCTTGAAACTCCGTATCAGTTTTAGACCGCACATCGGGAGTCCGAATAATTCGAGGTTAAGGACTTAGCACCGCCTCGCTGGGCTTGACAACCATCTCAGAAATCAAATCCAGACAGTGTCCCATGACAGTTCGCTTGAGTCCGAAGCGAGTGAGTGTGAAAACACTTGTTTCTTTACAAAATAAATATCTTGAATAGTAATCTGAGACTCGTCGCTTGCGGATCAGTATTAAGCAACCAGACCGTCAGAATCTGACCAAATTACACCCTCAGATCAGGAAAAATTTCATAAACATTTACATGTACTCGGAATCTCCGATCGAGATCCAGTGACCGTTGAACTGAAACTAGTCCTCCACGCGTGATCTGAGAACCCTACTGGAACGAAAACTTAATGGAACGTAGATCCGGTGTTAGTGAGCTTAAGTCCGACCTTTGGCTCAAGGAGGCCCGCCAGAAGTCCTTCGTTGAGCTGAAACAGGTCCGCTTTGGTTATAACCTAAGTATACTTTGACCTGGAGTCTATTTCGGTGAGTTTTTAGGCTATATAAGGACCTTAAACCCTCTCTCATTGTAGCCATACAAATTTGAGAGAAATCCTAGAGAGAGAAGAGAGAAAAGAGAGAAAGTGAGGGAGAAGTGGGAGAAACTCCCTGCTACTTTTCTTTGCTGTTCTACGAACCATTCCCATCGCTTTCTTGGCGATTCTAGCGTCATTTCTAGGTAAGAAACCCTAACCCTAATCTGTTTTGGGGTTGTATAGGTTGTAGGTTATGAAATAGCTAACCTATTTTGTTCTCTAGGTTGCCAAACTGCCGAATACAGAAACTTAGCAATTCTATCGACTCTATTTCGATTCTACGATAAAAAGGTGCGGACTTTAGGTGTATAGGTTATGGTTTTCAACGCTTTCAATGTCAGATAATGATATATTCATGATCTGCATGCAATTGCACATGTACAAAGTGCTTTCTGTTTCCTGTTTCGATTAAAGATGTAGATTATGGAATTTTACATATTTTAGGTATTTGTAGAAAATACCGTATACGTATAAATTTTGAAAATGTATTTGACATGATTATTTGTTGTATGAATATATGATATATGGATAAAATACTTATTTGGCGAAAGGATTCGCCCAAATACATGTTTTACTAATATACACTATGTATGTAGAAATACTGTATTGTAGAAAGTACCGTATACATATATATTTTAGAGATGTATTTGCCATGATTATTTGTTGTATAAATATACTATATATGCGTAAAATATTTTCTTAGCGAAAGGACTCGCCCTAATACATGTTTGTTAACATACACTAAGTATGTTGAAATAGTGTATGTTAAGTGTTTATGAAAATGCTTGTGTGAGTAAGTGTTTGGATGTTGATGCCTTAGGAGGGTGTTGAGATGGGATTCTCAACTACCATAGAGACATGTATGATTTCCTCCATGAGGTTGTTCACTTTAACCACTTATGAAATATATGTGTTTGTATTCCTGTTTATATAGTGCTTCATAACATGCTTATAACATGCTCTATAATATGCTTTATGATGTGCTTGATAACATGCTCAACTGATTGTATGATTTTAATTATGTAATGCGTATGTTTAAATTCATAATTACGTTGTATGATCCGTCATGGGTGATGGGAGAGTGAAGCAACGAGTGCGTGCAACAGCCCTTGCAGCCCTAAACGGATAGTACCAGACTTTGATTGTATGATTTGAATCTTGATCCATTATTGCTTTAACTATCGGTAATTGAATGTGATTGAGGCTATGATTATAGTCCAGGCAATCGGTAACTGGATGGAATTCGTGGCTGTGATTCATTTGCCACGTGAGATGTGCTCGACGAACTTGAGTAGTACTTCGGTTGGCGATAGTGTTGGCCACACGAAGTGCTTATGCGCTTCATGTCGTTCAACTTGTTGTGCGCTTGAGCTAGCTGAGCTCGTCAAGTAACCCGATCTGTCTAATGTGTGTTCACCATGTTTGGACGCTACTGCTTGAACCTAGGGTACCAAACTTACCAGTGAAATCCCGTTAACCATGGTACCTCGATCCGCTAAGACTCATGAGCCGGGCATGGTGGTATGGGACACCGTGGTCGAGCTGTCGGCCTACGCTGGGGCCACGTGCCTCCCCATAGTGACCAGTGAGCAACCAAACTTGTGAGCCGATTATGGTGGTATGGGACACTATATTCGAGCTGTCGATACCTACGGCGAGAGCCGAATACGGTGAGACCTGTATTCGTGCTGACGGGCGGTGAGTCCTTCGTAGTGTCTTCGAGTATACTCTTAGGTTTGTAATTAGCGACGAGCCCTTCACAGTAACTAGAGCATGAGTTGGGCCGAGTATGGTGAGACCTGTATTCGAGCTGACGGCCAGCGATTGAGCCGAGTACGGTGAGACCTGTATTCGAGCTGACGGCCAGCAATTGAGCCGCATACGGTGAGATCTGTATCCTTGCTGACGGGCGACGAGCCTTTTGTGATGCCTTCGCGATGCCTCTCAAACCATAATATCGTATGAGATTATCTAGGAGTGACGACCCTGGAATGGATCATGTTTGGAAATGATACAAGGGAGGTACCTTAGTTTCCCAATACTACTGTTTGAAATGGACTAATAACTACTCGGTAATCATGCTCATCATCGCACCGCATGTGCCTGGTAGATGTGGAGCACTGAGGGAGGTATGCATCCGCGAACGTAAGATGATGTTGCATGAGGGTGGTTTGGTAAGGGCATTCATCATGTCATTTCATACTTGTATTAATAAGAGTACTTACAATTGTTTGATTATACTGCTTTATCATTACTGCTTGACTGAGTTGATAACATGTTAACCTATGCTTTACTGTTCCACTGAGTTGATCACTCACTCCCACGTTACGGGACGATGTTGTACACACCAACCAGATTTGTTGAGTTTCAGGTGATGGCGATGCTTATGAAGCAGAGCCGGACTACTTCTATGATGATGAGGAGGAGTTCTCCTATCTGTATCTCTCTAGCAGGTCTATGAAGACCTGGTATTGTATTGACGGGACTATGGTACTCGGGATAGAAGACATTACACTTCCTCACATTTGGTAAATTTTAGAATTATACTTGTAATTATTTAACCTGGTAACATTATCACACTCTGGAGACTCACCACAGTTTTTATATTTTATGTCTATCACAGTCTTCCGCTTGCAAATTAACTGTCTCTGGAGTATGATATGATGTTTTGGCTTAATCTCACTCATGTTCAATGCACGAATACAGTAAACATTCAATCATCATTCATTATGTTGCATAACTGATGTTCTGGAACTCGAGAGTTGAGTTACTACTCGACCCCCGATTTTCGGGATGTTACAGTGCCGAATACCAGTAGGTCGCGTCTCCCACTGTGTCATTGTCGGTTATGAAGGGGGTGTGGCCTTATCCGCCGGAGTGAGGGGGCTATAAGCTAGGTTGAGTCTGATCAGCTCATAAATGGGTCCCTATCGACGAGCCGGGTAGGTATTGACAGACTATTGGTTAGGCGGGGGTAGTGAGGTCTTTTCCTACTTGCTGGTTGTGCGGCTAGGGAGGCGACAACTAGTGTGGAGTGTACTAGACCCCGATGATGTTCCAGAGATGAACTGTATTGACATGTGTTCTCAATGAGGATTGGTATGCTTGCATCACATCTTGCATATGACATTTGGCTACAGTATTCATGGACTTGCCAGTATTTCTGCTTACTCTGTTAACGCATGCTTGATATATACATTGCGCACACATGCACACACCCTCTAAGCTTTGTTGTAAGCTTATGCATGATCGTTGCATGCAGGTGACGCTAGGATGCAACAACATTGACGCGGGAGTGTGCATCAATCTTTCTGGAGTTGCGCTATACCTGTATTTTCCCTTTTCGCATTGTACTCAAATGGTTGATCATAATGGATATGTGGTAATGTTGTTTTGTGACTTGGTTATGCCTGTAGTTATGCTCCTTTACAAAGGAAATTTATATTGAAAATCCTCCTTGTAGGATCAAAGGATTAGAATCTGGCATATGGGTGCCAGGAGTCGAGAATGGGGTACTACGGAGGCTGTCGGCGCTGGATTCGTTGATCGAGAATTCTGTGAGCTCGGTTTTCAAGTTTGGGGCGTGACATCTGACCCTTCAGATCAACTTTAGGATGCACGATCATAGAATTTGATCAAACTCAACTTTAAAGTTATTTTTGCAATTTCACTTCATTATACTCTGGCCATAATATCATTTTTTCAACATCCTAGTTTTGTTTTTATTAAATATCAATTCTTTTCAAAATCTAGAATTTTCTCAAACGTGGTTAATTTTATTTCAAACTTTTGAACTTTGTTTTTCAAAATCATAATTTCTTTTTAACTTTTCAATTTTCTTTTTCAAAATTATCCACTTTATTCAAACTTCTTATTTTCTTTTTCAAAATGTCCATTTTGTTTTTCAAAATGTCGATTTTTATTAAATCACAATTTTCCTCATAATCTCAATCTTTCTCAAACATTGTCAATTTTTTTAAACTTCTCAACTTTTATTTTCAAAATCATTACTTTTTTAAACTTCTCATTTTTCTTGTCATCAAAATGTCATTTTTTGTTAAAATCTCAATGTTCTTTAAATCTGGATATTTTTTTTAAAAAAATCTCAAAATTTCTAAATATTGTCAATTTTGATTTCAAAATCACACTGTGTTTTAAGCTTCTCAATTTTCTTTTTCAAAATACCATTTTTTAAATCAAAATCTCGATTTATTTAAATCTCATTTTTTTACTTTCTATTTTTTTTTTCAAACTTTTCCATTTTTTAAAATCTCATTTTTTTTTTCCGAACTTCTCACTTTTTTTCTTTTCCAAAATCACAAATTCTTTTTTCAAAATCTCATTTTTAATGAAACTTTTCAATTTCTTTGAAAATACAAAATCTCAATTTTTCTTAATATCTATTTTTTTTTCAGACTTATGATTTGTTTTAAATATCAATTTTTTTTCAACATCTAAGTTTGTTAAATATCAATTCCTTCTAAAATCTTTATTTTTCTCAAACATTGTTAATTTTTTTAAACTTTTGAACTTGGTTGTTTTAAAATCACAAAAATTTTTAAACTCATTGTTTTTTTTTTTTTTCAAAATTATCAAAAATTATTCAAACTTCTCAATTTTTTAAAAATGTCTATTTTTTATATCAAAATTTTAGCTTTTATTAAATCATTTTTTTTTCAAAATCTCGTTTTTTTTTTTTTCTCATTGTGATTTTTTTTTTAATTATAAAACTTCTCTAATTTTTTTTGTTCAAAAATCATATTTATTTCAAGCTTTTCAATTTTCATTTTCAAAATGTCATTTCTTTATGAAAATCTTGATTTATTTAATTTCATTTTTTTTTCAAACTTCATATTTTAAAATATCATTTTTTTTTATATTCAATTTTTTTTTTTTTCCAGAATCTATGACTTGGGGGAGCCTCAGCGTAGGGTGGGATTTTTCATGTGATATTTCCAAACATTTAAAAAATAATTTTCTACAAAAAATTAATAATAAATTTCACTCGATATAAAATAATCCAATGCATTTAATCAATTGATAAAAAAAAAAATCATAAATAGAAAAAATGCTATTAAATCATAAAAATTATATTAACAATCACTTCATGGATTAAAATAACATTTTTGTATCAATTTCTATAAAAATAATAATAATTTTGAGATTGGGTAGGATCTGCGACGGACCATGTCCGTCGTAAAAAGCAATATATAATCCATCATTAAATGTTGAAATTGGTGTTTTGGCGGAATTTTTCGATGAATAAATCCATCGAAGATACTTATTTTTTGACGAATATAATGCGTCACTAAAATTGTGACGGATTCTATCGGTCGCAAAATAACAAATCACGGCGGATTCTTATTGGTTAAAAGAACCCTTCAAAAATTTTCCCGAGCGACACTTCATGAATTAGCGACGAACTTTCTTACTTCCCAATAATTTACTATTGCTAGTGTTCTCACCAAACAATTGTACTATTATGTTATGTTTTGTTTTTTTCCTTTTCATTGTGTAATTCGTTATCTATAAAATAGATAGATGATTAATGGTAGGCATACGGTTCATGGGCTTTACTTCCTAAATTTGAGAGGTCTTCCAAATACATTGGTTATTAAGAATAAATTAAATAAAGAGCATGTATAATTGTGGCATACATTATTGCATCATATACCCATAAGTCCGTTCATTTTCTAAATTCGAATGAATTTCTAACCTTATCCAAACTTCAGTGGGAAACTTGTGAGTTTCCTAAGCAATGTTAAACTTAGAATCCTAGCAGTGAAGAAACCAAGACCAATATTCCTCTTGCTTTAATTCATTCCGATGATTGGTGTCCTACCTTTATTTCATCAATATTTAGATTTAAATACATTATTTTATGTTATTGATGATTTTTTGCAATTCACGTGGGTTTATCATATGAAAAATATAAGTGATGTTCATAATGTTGTTCAAATATTTATTAAGCTGGTTGAAAGTCAATTTGAAACCAAGGTGGAAGTTTTTCAATCTGATAATGCTATAAAATAATGGATAGTTTTTTAAATAGTTCCTTTATTGAAATAAATAGATTTTTAAACATTTTGTGTATATGCTGCACAACAAAATGGGGTTGCTGAGCATAAGATTCAACACCTTTTGGAAGTCACACGATCTATAATGCTTGAAATGAGTATTCATCAAACATATTGGCATGATGTTATGTTTATTACAACATATTTGATCAATAGAATGCCAACTAGATATCTTAAAAACATGCTCTTTCACAGTCTTATGCCCATATATATCACTATTTAGTCTCCAGGCTAAAGTTTTTAGATGTGCAACTTTTTTCATGGTCACAAGACTACTCATGATAAATTCAGCCTAAGATTTGTTGAGTGTCTGCGTTCGTGCGTGCGTGTGTGCCTATTTGTGTATTATGGATATTCCTCTACTCTTAAGGGCTATAAGTATTTGTTTCTTAGGACTATGGAAAAATTTGTTTCAAAAGATGTCATATTCTTTCTGGATACTGACTATTTTACATCCCAACTGTCTACCAGTGACAATAGTGCAATCCCACCCCTTGCACCTACTTTGGAGAATTTCTCATATTTCCATACCTATCTATCTAACTTTGGTCCATCAAAATGTCACTATACCAGTTGTAGAACATGTTCATTTGATTATTGAGTCAGAGTTGACTTCACCTATGAGCAATTACCCTTCAAAATCAAAATGCAACACTTCTAATCTAGAAAAATATAGGTCCAATATTGCTCATCCAATTAAGAACTTCATTCCTTTACTCATCTTTATCAATAATTTCCTTTTTATATCTTTTGTCTCTTTTCCATCTTGAGTAGCTATGCATTTGGAGATCCTTGTTGGAAAACAACAATGATGAAAGAAATAACAATGCTAGACAAACAAGGCATGTGAGATCTAGCTCCTCTCTCAATTGGTTATCATGTTGTTCTCTTAAATGGGTTTACACTCTCAAGTTATAACCCAAATGGCACAATTGCTCATTACAAAGGTCACACTACCAAAAAAATGACCAAAGTCGATGGTCATGTGGTGGTTTCCCCGACTGCTAAAAGCCGTAGCCGAACGACAAAAAACCGTTCAGTGAAAGCAATTAGATTTTTAATGGTGGACATTCAACCACTACTGTTTTCCTATGGTGTGGTCCACCTAAGATTTAGATCTGGCTCATTTATGGGATCAAGCTCTAAATTGATCTTGAGAAGTGGATGGACATCATGGATAAAACACATACATCATGGTGGGGCCCACAGAGCATCGATCACTAGCCACCTACCTAGTGGCAACGTCAATAACCAAACCGTGTCCTTGAAACCCATTCCGTCAAATCCCACTTCCTCTCTTGAAACCCATCGAAACCCTCAAAAAACCCCAAAATCCCCTCTCTCGTTCCCTCGCTCTCCCTCTCCCTTTCTTGTTCCCTTTTAATGTTTCTCCGTCCTCCAAATCACAATCACCTCCAAATGATCACAGACATGTGTTTTGTAGCTGCTAGGGTTTTGGACAAGCTTAACACTCTTTTCTTTCTAGGGTTTCACCATGCAATCTGGTGAAGCCATGTCCTCCATGGAGATCGAAAGGGCTTCTTCAGAGCCCAAATACGGGCCTAGTGTTCCTTCATCAAAGCCCATGAGATGAGGATGACCGAGTTCAATTCCAGAAAATCTTGGTCCCGCACCATTACACGCTCATGAAGAAAGCATGAATGGACATCTACACTCCCACATAGGAACGGATGAAAATCGACATCTGTATGAATCTCAGTGTGCTTATCTTTCTTTCCTTTTTCCCTTCAATTTAGTTGTGGTTTCTTTGATTTGGAAATCGAGGGTTTGGATTTGGGAAATAGGGTTTAACTTGATAGGATTTCATTTCAAAAACTGAGAATGGGATTTTTTTTTTTTTTAATGATTTGAGGGCTAGGGTTTTGAGTGGTATGCATATTTTAAAAGTCAACATCATTTTTTGAAAAAATTTAGAAATTTGGGAATTAGTGCATGTGTGTGGAGATTATGGATTGATTTTGGGAAGGTAGGTTATCTTATTCTGTGCACCCTGCATATTTCTACTCATAATCCCCTGCTTCAGTATAAGTCATGGATTGAATATGTAGGCAGTAGCCTTAGGATCAGAGAAGGGATTGAATATGAAAACATGCTAGTCATCAGTATACATTATTGCCATATTTAAGTCAGTTTTAACTATTGTCTCCAAACCTTTTGAATGAAAGCATCATTGATTAATCACATATCAACGGATTATATATAAATTTTTTTTATTGATATACAGTCAGGACTTAAATCAACACAATCTGGTGGGAATAACTATTTGAATCTTGAAACTCCAAAAAAAAAAGAGATTGTTTTGGTGGTTTATGAGTGCTAATGCTGTAACTTCTTATTTTATTGGTTAAATCATATCCAAAACAGGGTTTTATTAAAGTAGTTTCCAGCTACTAGGAACTAAATTCTATATGGCGATGACGACGACGGCGATGATCAGGAAAAAATGAGTTATATTGTAGGCTATAGAAAGCACACGAGCATTTTTTAACCTTTCAAATTATTAAAATAAGATGAACATCTGGTGCTTAATGATTGAAAAGAAGAATGATCTTTGGATTTGGTTGTTTTGTCTTTGGCTTTTAGACTTTTAGTCGCATCTTTGAAGTTTGATACCTTTTAATCTGCTCTGTTTCTATTTGCAGGAAAACTTGACGTCTCTAAAATCGTGGAAAGAATTGAAGCATCTAAAGAAAACAAAAATGGTGAAAGCTCTCACAATGGTATAACTTTGGAAATCCAGGTACCTGTTGAATATGTTACCACCATAAATCGTCAAGTGTGCTAAAAAAAAATTCTATTAAGGAGATCACAATTAAGGAAAATCATATACTAGAGATTAGATTTATAGATTGAGATCACATCTAGCATACATGATGGTGAAGATGGAGTCAATGGAGAATGACGGTATGGCATAAATGGATTTGAAGAGAGGGGAATGGAATCTCAGCTGCAATGATGGCTTTAACGCTTGGTGACAGTTGGAGGTGTTAGATGACATAGGTATTATCTATGATTTTAGATCAAAACTTGGGATTCTAATGGCAGTTGGAGGTGTTAGATGAAAAAAAAAGTGCTCCAATGATGTTGAAAAAAAAGTGCTCCAATGATGGCTTTAACGCTTGATGACAGTTGGAGGTGTTAGATGACAAGTGCTCCAATGATGGCTTTAACGCTTGATGACAGTTGGAGGTGTTAGATGACATAGGTGTTATCTATGATTTTAGATCAGAACTTGGGATTCTAATGGCAGTTGGAGGTGTTAGATGACACAGGTGTTATCTATGATTTTAGAATGGAGTAATCAATTTGTTGTTGGAGTGTTTTGTCCATTAAATTTTTATTTACAAAGGCATTCCTAACTGATGTGGTGATTCATCACAGGAGAAATAGAGAAAGTTGCACTCGAGGTTGCCAGTAACGGTTTGCTGAAGCATTTGGGTTAGAGTTCTCTTCTCTATGGAAAAAATCTAACTTGTGCACCCTACATCGTGTTCTTTACCGTGTTCTCTAATAAAAATAGTGAGTTGGAGCAACAATTAGGGGATTTGTATTGTTCATCTCATGGGCCCAAAACTCTCATCAATCGAACAATCTCATGAATGGTTTGATCTGCGACTTGTAAATGAATTGTAGAAAAGAATACCATTGATGGTCCACTTTCAACTGGAAGAAGTTTCTGATTAAAAAAAGGGTAGAAGTTCATTGATGGGATGGGGATTGTTCGATTCGTGATTTCTTTAGACTGTGGCCCTTCCATAGTGGGGCCCAACTAATAAGCAGTTTAAACCACCAGATCGTTATGGCACGCATCTGATATCTCTAGTTGCACATGATAAGTGCATCATACATGTGGGCATTTTAGATAGTCTATTCTGTAATGTGATCTATTTTGTTTGTTTGGGCATTCAATTTGTTTTTATCATTCTATATAACCACTTTTTAATGATTTTGTCTGATTTCTGAGTTTTTACGCATTTCTCCTCACCATTTTACCACCTTCAAGTTTTAGCAGAATGTCTTAAGCCATAATGATTTCTGAGACATTTTATTAACAAAGGAAACAAGATTTAAAATTCAAGACTAGATAGGATACTTGATCATGGACCATTGCGAGCCTGATCCATGACTCGGTGATGATTTCCCTTTTGCATGAATATGTTAGTTTAAGCCATAAAAATTTAGAATCATTTTAAAAAAAAACTCATAGTATTTGCATTTAACTATAAGGCTTGCTACATTTTACTTCAATTCTTGAACACTAAATGCTATGTAATATATTGCATGTGTAAGTTTCTAGGAAATGAATGATCAATATGTGGGGAAATGCAACTTGGGTATTTAGTCGGGTTGAGAGTCAATTCGAGCCCAACCCAACTACTAGAGGAACCAACCTATAACCCAACCCAACCTAATCCGATCTGAATTTGCACAACTTGAATTCAAATCGGATTGATGTTTTTCAACCCAAACCAAACTCAACCCAAACTCAGGTTCGGTCAATCAGGTTTTTACTGAACATCGCTTGAAAATAAGGTGGCTTGTTAAAAGCCAGGATGATGGTTCCTACCTGATAGATGATGCTTTGGAAGATGTGTAAAACTTGGTTTATTTTTTATTTTCATGACCCAAGGGTATCTTTGTAGGAGCATTTTCCAGGAGCAGCTCAAATGTTCAATTTTAGGGGTCTCCTGAGGCTGCATTAGCGAGAGGGAGAGGGTTGATTGGATGTTCAGTATAATAGGAAACATCCTGCAAGAGGTACCATTGGTCCCGGATCTGGTTCTCCCACGTATATTGCTTTTGTTTGCATGATTTAGATTGTATTGTATTGTGGTGGCATTTTACAACATCAACGCATCCTTTCTTTGTTGGAGAAATCAGTTGCGGTTGCTCAATTTCTCATGTCTCATGGAATGAGTGGTTTATTGTTCTTGATTCTTTATTCCACACATTTTCTTTTTTCATAAATGAAATTTCACGATCAGTGCTGATATTCTCTAGTAAAGTCCATATACATCAACACAACATCCTTGTTGTCTTTTAAAATAAATTTGTTTTAAGATGAGGAAGCAAGACAATAGAAACCATTTCAATAAAGATGTCATTTCCGGGAGTGATCTCTGGACAAATGGGACTTATTTGTGCTTTTGAGTTTGTTCGACACTGTAGGAGAACAAGTGAGTTAAAATATGGTTCAAAGATCAACAATATGTAAAAACGAGAAGCTTCATTTTCAAAGAAGTCGGTATGAAGATCTGAAGTAAATGACATTCCCGTTAAAAATATGAATGAGAACAGCTTGTTGGATTCTACATCCCTCGTAGAACTACAAAACACTTCATCTATTATAAAGACTAATGAAATTAATAGTCCCTCGTAGAACTACAAAACACTTCATCTATTATAAAGATTAATGAAATTAATAGTAAAGATAGTTATAGATATTGTCACGAAGATTTTCAAGGGGCTGATAACTTTCTTGAAAGTCATTGGATTCCAATTGGATGGGCAAGAATTTCAGAACTCGTCCAAAAAGTGCAAGTTGATGCTCACTGGTCTTCATGGCCTATAGAGTTTGTTGATGATGAGGATGATCTAACTGTTGCAGATTAGTAGCTCCATACTAGGAAGGGCCAGCAGGGCCTACATGGTGGTGCCATGTCATCGCAGGTCATCCATCGATTAATACATGGCTAAGTAATGCTCAGTGGTTACATCCCACAATTAGCGTTGGTTTGAGAGATGAAGGACGACTGATTAGCGAGTGCATGAAGCACCTTCTATATGAGGTGAGAGTTGATTTTATTTATGTATTTATTTTTTATGTTGAGTTTTTGTTTCATGAAAGGATTTGATTCTGCTGCACCAATGTAAGACTTGATCTTTGTTTATATATAACTTTCTTTCTATTATTTGAAGTAAGCATTTTTTCCTTTTTATCCTATTACATCATTAAGACGGATATTTTCAAGTCGGTAGTTCTCAATAACATGTTCAAATAATAGATGCCGATTCATATTTTAGATATGAAAATCCTGAACTTAGTATTTGATTTTCTTTCAAAAAACCATTACCTTATGTTGTTTATGAATGTGGGTTGCATTTTATGCTTATGAAGTAAATTGAAGGTTATATTATTGGCATTTAAAAATTACTTCTTGATGCTGGGAACTAGTGTAATGATTCCATAAATACTTGTTTCAGTAATGAGAGGAACCAATGTAAGTTCAGATCCTCACGAAATTTGTTCTTTTCAACAGTAGCGAGTGGTTCTTTTACTTATATTATACTAATCATTTACATTATAAATTATTCATCATTGCAGCAAATTCCTGAACCTCGTGAAGTAATTCCTCATTTCACTACTTAATAATGCTCCAAAATCAGATCCTTGTAAGTGCTTGTCTATTTCTTTCTTTCGTAATTATAATTAGCAAATTCCTTGATCCTTGTATTCTCATATCCTCAAGTTGACAGCGTAGTGAAATTAATCCAAATATTTCTGACATGCAAATATTTATACAAACCATGAGAGCAATTCAAGGAGACTTGATTGTAGCATCAAGCTTACAGATCATAGAGTTTCATTGTAGGCTCAACTAATTGCAAATGAAAACAATGTGGTTCAAGTAAACAAAAGAACATTTTTTCTTTGTCAGATTTTTGAATTATGACATTTTTTAATTTCTAAGGATGGATTTTACGTCAGTTTTGTTCAATATTCTCATGACAAGCATTTTGTTTATACAAATATCTGTCGATTGTTTCTACCAATAGCTTTAGATCGAGATCTAAATTAATGACAAATTTTGTTTTATTTGTTGTATTTGATTTTTTGAAGTTTATTGATTTGATTTTATCTTTCCTCTCAGTTTGTCCTTGATTTTTTTGGAGACTAAATCCAAATCTTATTTTAGGTAATTCATTGAAAACTCAGAGGTTTGCTAGTTGGTTTCAAAGCTTAGGATTCAATTCCATTAATCATTTCAGATAGTTTAATCCAAACTGCCCAAAGTTTATTTCTTGATCAAACTTTGGTTTATACGTTAGCTTGAATGTAATCATTATCTTCACTAAGAAAGTGAGAATTAGCTATAGTTTGAAAGATTTACCTCATGATTTGTGAGATTTGGGGTATATATTTTTTGTAAGCATAGATTTAATTGTTGTATCAACATTCTAAGATTGCTCTTAGATAGAGTTGTCATGATATACAATCATTTTTTAAATAAGAAAATACAGATTTTATATATTTGGGATTTGGATGCATTACACCAAAATCGTCATTTAGGAACAGTTTTTTACCGTTCCTAAATGCTTCAGGAATACTTTAAAACCGTTCCTAAATGAGGTGTTGCAGAAAAATAGGAACGGTTCGAAACCGTTTTGGGTACCGTTTCCAATTTCAGAGACGGAATTTTAGGAATGGTTCTAAACCGTTCTGGTGCTAACGGTCATATTTTAGGAACAAAATTTTTAAAATGGTTTTAAACCTTCTTAAGGCAACGGTCAGATTTTAGGACGAAATTTTAGAAACAATTTAAAACCCAGATAAACACACAAAATTTAAAATCAAGGGAAATAAATT
Organism: Magnolia changhungtana; assembly: GCA_030180095.1. Classification (NCBI taxonomy): domain Eukaryota; kingdom Viridiplantae; phylum Streptophyta; class Magnoliopsida; order Magnoliales; family Magnoliaceae; genus Magnolia; species Magnolia changhungtana. Next base: position 1,620,778 of record JASAUF010000024.1, read on the forward strand.
AACAGAAGTTTATTACATTCCATCAAAATAGAGATTAATCCAAAGAAAAACATAAGAAAATAATCTGCTTGAAGATGTTTCATTGCAAAATCAAATTTATAAAATAAGCTACAGTAAAGGTAAGCACTTTAAATTATAGCTTTGCGGAGATGGCGTGTGAAGCTCCCTGCTCAATGCATTGATCATCATCTCCTAGACCCACAGGAACAAGGCGCTTCCCACCTAAGAATATAAATAACTATCGAAATTGAAGTTAATTGTAATTGAGTGAAAAAGAAAAGTCTGCCCACTAATGATCAAGATTAAAGAATGGGAGCTTGTTACAAAGGACTAGAAACACAAACACACATCTGGGAAGGGCCCAAGCCAATTAACCCTGCTTGATATGACATATAGGATTATGATGCAAAATGCACATCAGGCATAGTAAGCTTGAAATGTTTCCCGAGACATTGTTGTTCATCTGTTAAAGGAGAAAAAAGAAAACTCACCATTATGGAAGATAAAGCAATTTGGGAGCTCAAACCATCTGATTTGAAGCTCATCTTTTGCATATCATGGGAGTACACCAAAGCGAGCTTTCTTTGTTGCATCAAATGAGAAGATTAGCTTCCCACCTTCACCATTTCCTGAAAATAGGAGTAAAGCAAGCAAAGAATTCTAGTTAATGTAATGGAACTAGCTTCACAACTATTGATTGCTCCAAACATTAACGAAAGGCATATACTGCACCTATGCATCATGTTTATCAAAATATCCCAAATATCACAAATCATATAAGATTTCAAACAATTTAGAATCAATCAATCGCTGCGAAATGCCAAGTTATTTATCTAAGGCACACACGATCCATATAGAGCAAATGTCTTGAATGTCTGTTGATATTTGATATTTGATAGTGGTGGTGTAACTAAAGTGAATTCAGTATCATTTTATATTTTTAATTCATGTCCATTTAGTTTGCTTTGGGTACTAGTTCAGGTACCACCAATGGTTACAAAAGTAGATGCAACAGAGTCTATAAGTACTTGAATCTAAGGCCACCACCTAATCGATTTCCATACAATGGATCAATCAACTATGAATCTCATTTTATAGATGGACCTGGAAGTTAAAAGAATGCAAGTGCTTATTGTAGTTCTCCACTCTTAAGGGTTGAGAAACCTTTGACAAGGAAGTGATCAGAGATTCAACAAAGGCAGCTAATTTTAGCTTGAATTGAAAATTTAGCCAAACCTGAGAGCGCCATTAAAACAACTCCTAAGAGAACTTGAGCAAGTACATAGTTTTGTTATTGCCCACACATGTGAACTCAAAGTCCTCATCATGCTTCTTCCCACTATGCAAGACTGGTTTAAAAATAGGCTGGTCGATCTAGTCCTTAAGTAGTCCACATGTACTATAAAAATTAAAAAGAAGGTTGGTTAATTAGTCACAAGTCAAAAGAAAAATGATCAATATTTAGTTTACACATCCATCCTAATAAGAGATTTACAAGGTGAGATTTGTATAATGTCCTAAGTGTCATGTTGGTGCCGGTGAGAGGGAAATGAAAGTGTAGTTGCCCAACTTAGACTCAGAGATTGCTGGGGAGAAATGCTATTTACAAACGTCAAATCATCCAAGAAAAATTGCAAACATTTCCATGAATGACAATGCAGCATATATATGCAAAGATGTAAACCATTTATAAAGTGGTCCCTCAATGTGAGTATTAAATAACCAAGAAGATAACCAATGGTTTCTATTCAACATGCATGTCTTTCTCACTTGATGAGCATACTGGCTTGAAAAGTACGCACAAACCACTTTTTCCCGAAGATCATTTATATATATATATATATATATATATATATTATATATATATATATATATATATTCAAGGTTGAAAACAACTAAGTGAGAGTGAGAGAGAGAGAGAGAGAGAGAGAGAGAGAGAGAGAGAGAGAGAGAGAGAGAGATACCCATGTCAAATGGGTTGGACCACAAGTGACTGTTCAACCAACAGAAAAGTTCTAAATTGTAATGTCTATATGACATCCAACCAATCAAATAGGTTGGCCCCATCACAAGGATTACCTAGTGAAAGAATTAGGTCCATTCATTCATTAGGAGGGCCAGAATATACAAAACGGTTAAAAAAAAGTATTGCTCACTTAATGGGTGGATTATACTGATGTTTTCACAAAATGATCCTCACAATGGAAAGAAGCTTTTGCTGTCGACTTGATGCTGCACGTACTCTTGACACTATATAAACTATCCACTGGTTGGATGATAGATTAGCGGTACAATCAGTTGGACCATATTTACGTGGTGGACTGATTGATTCATTTGATTAAAATGCTAGCCAAATTGGCTTTGAATCTTAGGCATTTGCATTTTATTTTGTCTATAATGATGATGTTCACTCGACATGCTGACTTTAGACATGCTTTTGTGTCCTTACATTTCATCTCTCTTTCCTTTCACATGTGGAAGAGGCACTTTTTATGAGAAGGGCCATCACCTCCTTCATCTTCACCTTCTTACCAGTCATCAATCATTTTTCTAATCGAATTACCTCGCACCCTCACCCATAATCGAATTACAAATGTAAATAAGATTTTATCCTAGATATGAAATCACCATTTTCATTTAATATTGGCTTGAAGGTTTGGACTGACTGTACAGTTCAGACTTCTTGGTTCATCAGTGTTCTCTGGTAATAAGAAAAGATTAGAATATTGCCACCAAAAGGAACACATGTTATAGAGCAAACAATCATATGGAAGAAGAGCATATGCAAATAATAATACTAATAATAATAAAAAAAATCAGACTGGCCCACTCATATGGTGGTCATCCATAGTTTGAAAATATTCCCAGCTATGCCAATTGAAGATACAAGTGTGCAAAAACGCATCCACAGTTGTCTTTGTTTCTAACAGAATTTTTAATAAGAAAATCAATATGATAAGAAGTTCTTACTGTTTTCTCATTAGTTGTAATGATCGTGGCATCATGGCCATGGATTTCAGTCACTTCCCCGTCGATTCACGCGACCTCCAGATCATCCACAAGAAGTAATTGAGCATGCTTGCCACTCTATCAACCTGCAAAAGAAGATGTTGCCACAAAATTACAATAATAAATAATCATTGGTATTTCAGTCCCCTAAATTGACTGATCATCCTGTTTTATTTAATGCAAATAAAAAAATTCACATATTACAATAATACAAATTATCTGCTCTAAAAATGAGATTGACACAAATAACAATAATCTTTCAAACGCAAGTAATGCAAGAAGAAGACAACTTGAAAAAAAAACCCCCATAAATAATTTTAAAAATTAGATAACCAGCCTACCTAGCATTTCCTTATTTCTTTCTTTTGTTTTTGTTTTTGTTTTTGTTTTTTTTTTTTTTGGTTTTTTTTGTTTTTTTTTTTTTTTTTTTTTTTTGTTTGTTTGTTTGTTTGTTTTTTTTTTTTTTTGGCAGGCTGTAACTATAAAATGTACAAATCAAGAACCTCCAATTTTTTCTTAAAATTTGGTATGCAATAGATAACAATTACTATCATGTGAAATTTCTATCCAAAGACAAGCATACTTATTCACCTACAAGTTATAAAGCATGTTATTGTTAGTGCAAAGATCATGTTTTTGGTTACAAAAATTCAACACATGCATATCAATTTGCAGCACACAAACTAAACAAAACACATCAGTCATCTGCTCTCTCTCTCTCTCTCTCTCTCTCTCTCTCTCTCTCTCTCTCTCATCTCTCTCTCTCTCTCTCTCTCTCTCTCTCTCTCTCTCTCTCTCTCTCTCTTCTCCCATCGAAGGCATTCTCCCATCGAAGGTCTCTCTCTCTCTCCGACAATGTGTATCTTTTAAAGTATTTTATGAGGTTCTACTGATTCTGTAGTGTATTTTTTTTTCTTTTGTTGTTGTTGTTTGTTTTAGATCAATGGTCTTGATTTAATCTAAGAATAACTCACTATTTGGTGGATTCTGCCATTTGACTGTTGATTGAAATGTCGTTGATGTATGGTGTGTGTGCTTAATATATGGTATGTTGATTGGTTTTAGATGTAGCGCCTTGATTCAATTCTAGAACTGCTAACTGTTGTGGATTCTTCCTGTGGATTCTGCCATTTGGGTTTTTATTGAAACTGCGATTTATGATTTTGCATTTTTAGGGCTTTTGTTATTTTTAAGGCTTTTGTTAAATTGATAGAAGATATCAAATGGGATTTCTTATTCTATGTTGTGGGCCACAATCGTATGGATGATGAAATGACATCAATTGACATATTGCAATATAATAAAATAAGAAAAATAGAGAAAAAATCAATGTAATTCAAGACACGGGAAATTCCTGCGATTGAAAGTCACCGAATCTAACAACTACATAGCACAGTGTATATTGAATGGTGGATTATTCAGGAAATTCCTATCTTTACGAGTATATGTTAATAACATGCCACATGACAAGTTCAAGTTCTAAGTTCTAAACAAAACCAACCTGTTTCACGTTGTCATAAACCATTGACGGGTCGGTGAAATCGATGACCACACTAACTGGTTTCGACTGCTAAAGGAGAAAGAATCTCATCAGAATGAAATACACGGTATGAGTCCAAGCGGCATCCAAAAAGTAAAATTCTAAAACATTTGACATCAGCGACAACAACTTCATGGAAAGTGAGAAACCAAGACAATATCCTTTCAAGATATAAATAATAGGAGGCAACAACAAATAGAGCAAGACTTTTTTTTTTTGGTTAGCATGTTAGTACACACACCCCACTGTTAGCCACAACGTAAATAGAGCAGGACTAGCCACATCCAATTTGAATTGTATCATCCATCATGGAATTTGTTTCTCAATGGAGTAAGCTAAAGGAGAAGACCATTTATTTCAGTAAACAAACTTCCACTTCATCTTGAATAAATAAACCAACCGATCTAAAATAAATCTATTCTGGTTTTTTTTTTTTTTTTCTGCCAAGATCTGGATGTCAGCACATGCCAAAATTGTCTCCTAGTTAAAACTTCAAATGTTACAAATATTCCTGATTTCAAAGTTTCCTTAAGCATATACCCTTTTCCTATCCCCTAAATTATGCTAACCTACAACAGTGGTTGCACTACAAACATGGGTAAAAGCAGAACGACTTACCTAACTATGATAGTGAATAGTATTTGCATAGATTATAAGAATACCACCAATTGGAGAAGGCATAACAAGAAGCTTGTAGGCATCATAAACAACAGGGGATTCCACCTGGTGCAAGATTCTGGTAAAATTTGCACTGCTGCAGTTCAACTGAATATATGCTTGAACTTGCACCATAAACACAAGTCAAGCCTGAACTAAGATAACCACAAGATGAACCACAAGAGATGCAAATCTCTCCTATATAGATACTTGAAAATCCCTCTTCTAGGAAATCCTGGATTTGGCTCAGTACCTAAGCAAGCTGAAAATAGGCAACAACAATGCAGTGTTAGCCAAACAAAATAACCTGACCACCATTGAATATACATGATATAGAAATGTTAAAACTCTAAATCTACATCAAAACTAGCAGTTGTCTTAAAACTCTAAATCTACATCAAAACTGGCAGAGTCTACTTTCAATAAAGTGTTTTATTTGTGATATAATTCCTTACCATGCAGTGATGATTGAAGACATCAACACATTTGTCCAAAAAAGTGTTAGACTATTGTCCCTAATCGGTGAACTTAGTAAAGCAATGATGCCATGCAACAAATGAGACAATTCCAACTTTGCATAAAGTCGAATGATATTCGTCTGGCTTGGGCAATTCGACGTCTCCTTTGATAATGATATCAATGACAACCTTGTAAAATTCTTCCCAAAGAGGTTTGCTATATATAGATGTATATAGCTACATGGCCCACCAGATGACCAAACCAGCCTGAATTTTTCACAATTAATGAGCAGCTTTCCATGTAAACTCTCCAATAAAGCATTGTGGAGCCTGTTTTAAGTCTATACTCTAAATAATTGCATCCATTTCAAATAAGCATATTACATCCAAACACAAATATAATCACAAGTCAAATATTACATAACTCTTACTACAATTTGAAAATATAATCCAAAGATCTCATATCATTCATGCATTAGCTTTCATTGGCAATCATTTACCATGTCATGTCCATGTCACATCCAATTGCCTCACGTGTCAAGTAGCTTCTCCTATAAAAGAAAGACTGAAAAATAAATCTCTTGTTAAAAACAAAAAGACAATGTGCTACTATTTTTGCCATAACAAATCAAAAACCATATGAAGTCCACATAAAAACAGAGGTTAAGCCAGTGGATTTGTGACCATCCATTGGCAGCCGAACATGCTAATGTGAAACATGTGTGTGGGATCTAGCTTTTCATTAGATGAGCCATGCATAAAAGATCCAAGCTTTCCATTAGAAGAGCCACATGCAAAAGTTAAGCTTTCGCACCTAAGTTGGGCACAGTATACAAAAGAAATGGATGGCTAATAAAACTTTTTCTTAACATCAATTTGTTTTGCATACAGTGGTCCACCTAAGGAGTGAAACACAAATTTGAGCCCGAAGTTCTAGAAGGTGCGACCCACTTGATGGAAAGCTCTTATCTCACACCCTTATGCTACATTGGTGCTTGTGGCTGCATTTGGTCATGCAATGCTCCATGCACATATGGGCTTAGGAAACCTCGCCTACAACTTACGCCTTGGTGTAAGAATCAGGTCACATGCAAGTCAGGTGAGCCAACTGTATGCAAACGAAATGGACAGTGAGAAATTAACATAGATGTATGGCATATCGGCTTGAGCAGATGGCCTGAATTTTGCACAAGGGAAGCTATGCAGTGGCTTGATGATGCATGTATAAATTCTCTCATCAAACACCTCAAATGCGCCGAGAATCATTGCTAATAAAATCAAGACATTACCAATTAAATCTCTAGTTAAAGCCTAAAATGATGTGCAACTATTCATACTAAAGCAACTCATCAGCAAAATAGAAGTACATAAATGGAAACCTATCATGATGTACTTATTCCACCCAAAGTGGTGTTGGTGGTAATCCACATTAAAAAATCCAGTGGATCTCAGTGTGGATGGAGGACACCTTCGGATTGGAAGTTTCCAATCCATCAATCAATTACTATAAATAAACAGTCAAGGATATAACAATAAACAACTGAAGAGGCGAAAGATTGGATAGTTAGAAACTTCCACTTGGGTCAGGTTCTAATAGAATGAAAGCTAGTAAAATTGTAGACATATTACAAATGCGAATAAATTTTCGTCCTAAATAGGAAATCACTATTTTCAATCAATATCAACTTGAAAGAATTAACTTATCACAAAATTCAAACCTCTTGGCTTATCAATATTCTCTATGAACAGCCAGAAATTAGAATACAGCCACCAAAGGGAACACAGAGAAAATGGCCATATAGAAGAAGAGCATATGCAAAAGTCAGGCTAACTCACACATAAGGTGGTCTTGCACAAAAAAAGTATCAGCAGTTTGAATAAAATCACCAGTTGTGCCAATTGAAGATAAATGTGTGATGCTTGTTAGTTGTCATGCATCATTTCTGCACATTGTCATCTTCACAAGAAGGTCCCTTTTATCCACTGCTGATATGCTTGACACACTAACAGGTTGGCATGTGTACTGAGAAAGCCATCCCTGATTATTGAGTCTATGATACACTAAATAGACGCAATAGAGAAATGTTGAGGTCATTCATGTGAAGAGGAAATCCATGGCACAAATGCCAACATAACATCCTTGCAAACCCAACATTCTTTCTCCTTAATGGAGGAAACAAATTTACACTTTTTTTTAAAAGATTCCCATGCCAATAACAGGACATCTGTGAATACACATAAAAACATATGGTTTGTAGATAAACACATGATTAATTCATTGTTATTGCAAAAGACCCAAATTCCACTAGTTTTTCACAACTTCCATTACCAATTGCTAGAAAATTACAAAAATGTTTATTTGATATCCGACTTGTTGATTAGGTCACACACACACTTGAGTGTAGGGAAAACACAAATATCAAGTTAATTTAGAACTTTTGTGGCCCTAAAGAAGTTTTTAATGGTGGACGTTCAATCACAATCTTTTTTAACCCAGCTGCATCACCCACTTGGAAGCAAAAAAACAAAACAAAAAAAAAAACCTCGAATTTGCTTCAATTGATCCCAGACGTGCAACAAACAACCACTACTCTACTCCCCTGCTAGATGCGTAGAAGACCTGTACGCCACGCCAAAACATAGGCCTTCCTGCAAAAGCCAGCCCAACAACATGTAGCCATAGACAGATAAATGGCTTATGTTTAATTTGAAGCATAAGGTATAATGCACCACAAGTGCTGGACGATATTGAATATATCAGGTATAATGCCTGGATTAAATGAAAGGTGGGCCCCACCCCAATGCCACCCCGAGCTAAAAATTATTAGTTCAGGCCAAGCATCATATATTTCATTGTTTTGTACCAAATCATTTCCAGATTCAGCCTAACTGTCGGAAAACTAAATGCATAATGCAAAAAGGTAAAAGGGAAAATCTAAATTTTACTGCTTTAATTAATCAAATTGAAAATTCAATTACTGATTTACAAGGGAACAACATCAACTACAAATCATCTGATATATAATTTCTTAACATGAAAAGGCTTGAGGATAAGACCAAATAATAAGCAGGAAATTTTCGAAGGAAAATCAGAATAACAGGAGATTTTACCTTTTGCTTGACCATCATACTTTTATAATCAAGCCGTTTGAAGATAAACTCGAAAACTTCTTTCACGATGCTGACATGTGAAGATCGTAGAAGCTCACAAACCTCCTATAATTTGTAAACAAGAGCAACCTTGTCCTCATCTGATGTCACGCCATCAATCCGAGATCTCTAGTATGATTCGACATCTCTTCTGGTTGAATCCATCAGAAACCCTAATTCCTTCGATATTCCGATCTGGATTACAAGGAAACGGCGTTCTGAATCGATCCACAAACCCTAGAAAGAAGAAATTCACGGGGTTGAACCTTCGGACGATGTGGAATTATGATTTCTGAGCCCAAATCAAATCGAAACCCTAATTCCTCCGAACTGGATTTGGAAGAAACCTCTAATCTTCTCGAATCGGCATAATGATATTGCATAATGATCCTTAATGTGCTGGACCAAAGAAAAGAAGAAATAAAAGAGGGAGAGAGAGGGAGAGGGAGAGGTAGATCGAGTGGAGAGGGAGAGGGGAGGGTTCGAGAGTGAAGAGGGGGAGAGAGATTGAGAGGAGAGGGAGAGGCTAAGAGGTAGATCAAGCAGAGAGGGAGAGGTGCAGAGAGAGAGGGAGACAGAGAGGCGCAGAGAGAGTCGGCGGTGAGGAGAGGAAACGGGTCGAATGAGATAATAGAGTTTTTTTTTTTTTTTGCTTTTATATAAACCCGTTTGGTAGCCGGTGCTCATTTGGTTGAAATATGAAACAAATTGACTTAAAACGTTAAGTCTTCTAACCAAAATAGTAGAATTGATATTTTGGTGTAGTGATGGTAGATCTGATTTTGATTTCTTCCTTTTCTTTTGTGTTAACTTGTGTTTTCAAATAGGTTGGTTGGTTAGGGGCTTTGGAGAATATGTTTCTGAAATTGGTATTTAGTTTTGGATGTGTACACTTATTAGGCAATCAACTTTCATTATATATATATATTTTTTACAAATGTAATTAGAAACGCTGACAGCTAAAAGTTGTCAGTGAATAGCTATCTAGCTCGACGGCTTTCACCGTTGGCATTAGCTGTTGGAAACGCTGACGGTTTTGGCCGTTAGAAATGCTGACGGCTTTAAACCGTCAGTGAGCAATGCCGACGCCCCCTTTCCCGATGGCCTGTCAAGCCGTCAGGGAAGGTCAGCGCCAACGGTTTTTAGCCATCGGTGTTTCCATGTTTTTTGGTGGTGTCAGTTAATTGACAAAGACTTCATGCAACAACATGAGCGATAATGATTCTTTTTCTTTAGTAGCAAAATTAAACTCAGTTCTTATTACTCATCTTGTAGCCATTCATTGTGATTGGTTGGGCATTGTATCAGCTAGATGCCAAAAATGCATTCCTAAATGGTCATTAAGCATTCCTCCCAAATTCCAATCTCCTGAATTAAAAGGAAAGTATGTAAGCTTAAGAAAGAACTATATGGGCTCAAGCAGTCACCTCGAGTGTGATTTGAACATTTCAGTCACGCTATCTCTTAGATTGGGTTTTCACATAGTTCAGTTAATCATTTTGTTTTGTTAATGAGTCATCTCATATTACAATCTCAATTGTCTATGTTGATGATGTTCTTGTCACTCATGAAAATATAGATGACATAAAGGTTGCCCAAAAGTTTCTTGCTTCCACCTCCGTGATTAAGAACCTTCCATGATGCTGATTAGGCCGGATCATCCATTCATCATCATTACCGATTACAACATGTTTGTTGGAGGTAATCTAATCTCATGGAAAAGTAAGAAACAAACTGTTGTTTCTTATTTTTTTGTCGAAGTCGAGTATCAGTAGATGGGACATGCCATGAGTTAAGTGTGCTGTGACAATTCTTTTCAATCTATCATTGATGTTTCTAATGTACCTCCTTTTCATGATAACTAGGTCGTTATTCATATAAGTTCTAATATGGTATTCCACGAATTTACCAAACACATAAAGGTTGACTGTCCATTTGTTTATGAAAATTTTACAGTATGTTTCATCTCGCCTTCTCTTGTTCCATCCAAGGATCAATTTGTAAATGCTCTTAATAAGCGCTTATGTCATCTTCTTTTGATGATAATTATGTTCAAGTTAAGCATGCAAAATATCTAGGCTCCATCTTATGGGAGAATGTTAGAATGGGATTCCTTTCTTTTCTTCCATGTTTTGTTCATTAGGCTTGTATACTTTGTAAGGCCAATGCCTAAATTCTAATCCCAATTAGGGTTTATTTTTTCTCTATTTTTCTTGTTATATATATATATATATATATATATATATATATATATATATATATATATATATATAAGGATCTCTAGGAGAGTGATAACACACTATTTTTTTTCCACAAACATAAAGGTTGTATATGAAAGATACCTCAGACACAATTAATAAATTGAAGCATGAGAAAATCCGCAACGATGGAGGCCAAAGCTCCACATTCAACCGTTGCACTCGAACGAGAGATGGTGGAATTTTCTTTGAGCTTCAAGAAACCAGTTTCAAGCCAAGATAACGTTATCACCATTGATGGATTAATGATTGTTAGAACACAATCTAATTTGCAATCAAGAAGGAAACAAGCTTAGTAGATCAGCTTCAATGATAAGTAATATAGACAACATATAGGCCTACTCACACAATTTTTATCAAGTACAATCTGCACTAAATTGCAATGGGCATTGTGGGTCAGCCCACCTACACACTGTTGAGGCATAAAAAATATTCCATCTCATTGCATGTTCATTGCATTGGTCGGAGAATTCCATGGTGTGGATCCTTTCCAGGGTTGTGCTGTCACGCCCCAAACCCGGAGATCGGATTCACAGGAATCCCGATCGCCGAATCCGGTGCCGACAGCCTCCATAGTACCCCATTCTTGGCTCCTAGCATCCATACGCGATTCGATCCGGGATCCTACAAGGAGGATTTTCCAATGTATATTTAACTCATAATAAGCATAACCACAAGATTACCCAATTCACAAAGGTAACATCATCATCACATATCCACTAATATAATCATTTGAGTACAATGCTGAAAGGGAAATACATGATGTCGAAAATCAAGCTCCAGAAGACCGCCGCACGCTCCAAGCTTACTTTGTCATTACCTAACATCGCTCGCACGCATCTATCGTGCATAAGCTTATAGAAAGCTTAGAGGGTGGTGTAAGTGTGTGCACAAGGTAAGTGTTAAGTATTCAACACAATGCCATCATCATACAAGACCGAAAATGCTGGTAATCCATAAATGGTACAATATCAAAATAAACAGAATCACTAACAAGATAATAAATTACCAGAGTAGCAGAAATACTGACAAGAGCAGGAATTATCGAGTAAACATAAATACTGGCGAGATCATAAATTATATGATAACAAAGTAAGAAGAAATACGGACAAGTCCATGAATCAATCAATATTAGAATACGCAATATAGAACAACTATGCAGATGATGGGTCATAAAGAGCCAATTATCAAATGCCGAGGATGTGATGCAGTGTGTAATTCCTGATGAGTCCACGACTAGCGTCAATCGTATCTAAACAATATAAATGCAAAAATACAGGTAACCCAAAATATCATAGGCCGCGAATGTAATGCAATATGCGGTGCAAATGGAATGACATCTTTGGAGTGTGAAGTCGGGATGATAAGACGTATATAGCAGCTATGGGGTCCATCACAAGGGGCTTCTATCCAAACCGGCCCCATACCTAAATTTGGATAGTCGACTCAATGTGGTAAACTCGATCCGAGGTTAGTCGCGCGCCCAACCGAAATCCCGGCCATGCGAAGGTACACGTAACAAATAGTTACGCACCACCACCGAGTGGATAGTGAATGAATGAGTGAATGAATATGCAATTCTAGTCAATAAGTCCACATATCAGTACGGTTTCTCGGGAAATCACCAGGGGTCTATTACACTCCAAACCAGATCGCCGCCCCATCGCGCACGACAAGGTGAGTGGAAGAGACCTCACTATCCGCCTGCCAATATCGGGCATGGCTCGTCGATAGCGGACCCATTCCTCGAGCTGGTCAGACTCAGCCTAGCATTGCCCCCTCCTCTCGAGGTGGGTAAGGCCGTACCCCTTCCAACCGACCACGACACGGTGGGAGACGCGGCCCTAACGGTATACGGCCCTCATGCGCTCATGCATCCACTCGGTCAGACGTTGGAGCAACCTCGGAACCAAGAGGGTTTAGGGACTTTCACCCAGGGATATCTATAGCACCCCATGTAGAACGATTTCAGGTGTCCCATCCGGCCATCCACGAAATACGTGGAGGCTACGACCGATGTCGCTAGGGCAGTAATAATCATAACACATAATGCAAGATGCATGAGTCAAACAACTTCATGCATCAATCCCGTGCATGTCATGCTCTCATATGGGGCAACTCGCCTCATCGAGGAGCCCTATGAACAACACATACTGTGGCATATGCAATGGTCAATCACATCTCATAACAAACATGCGGATGATGCGTATGGTCATGTATTACGATGCTATGTCACATACTCATGTCGGTATCAATAACCGGGTCAACCATCGACCTCGATAATGTGGACATTTAACCAACATTGCCCCCAAGGAATGGCCACATAGAGCCAAACATATAATGGGCTCACGGCCTCGCACAAAGGCCTAACATATAACACGATGGGCCTTACTCAAGGGCCACATATACACAATAGGCGGACCCTGCTCATGGGCCTAATACATATCACAATGGGCCTTGCCCATAGGCCATGAATACATCATAATGAGCCTTACCCATGGGCCGTGAATACATCACATTGGGCCTTGCCCATGGGCCTCAAATACATGACATGTGGGGCCTACACATGGGTCATGAATACATCAAATGGGCCTCGCATCATGGGCCTAATACGTGTCCCAATGGGTCTCAACTACGGGTCGCATGTTCATCATATAAGTCACGACAATCGGCATTGGCAATCGAAATCGGCCTCGACACTCGAATCGGCATTCGACCACGACAATAATCAAAATTAGCAAATCGGTCACGTCGATCGAAGTCGAGTCAGCAATCGGTCACGACAATCGGAATCGATCGATAATCAGAATCGGCAAATCGGTTACAACCATCGGGATAGATCAATAATCAGAATCGGCAAATCGGTCACGTCGATCGAAGTCGGCAATCAGTCACGACAATGAGAATTGATCGATAATCAGCTTCGGCAAATCGGTCACGCCAACTGGAATCGGCAATCGGTTAAGGTAATCAGAATTAGCAAATCGGTCACGACAATCGCATCGATCGATAGTCAGATTCGGTAAATCAGTCACGTCAATCGGAATCGACAATCGGTCAAGGTAATCAAAATTAACAAATCGGTCACGACCATCGCACCGATCGATAGTCAGATTCGGTATATCGGTCACGTCAATTGATCATGATAATTGGTCTCGATTGCTAATCGGCAATCGGCCACGTTAATCGGGATCGATAAGAATGGGCCTAACGAGGCCTAAGGGAAGGTCACAATGAGAACATCTAACCATCATTGCCCATCAATGTGGACATCTAACCAACATTGCTCCCAATGAGTGGCCCACATAAGGGATTCATACGCAACGTAACGGCCACACATACATCACATAGATCGGGCATCGCTCATGGGCCTCAAATACATCACAATGGGCCACAACTCATGGGCTTCAAATACGCAATAGGTGGGCCCTATACATGGGCCTAATATACGTAACGGGTGGGCCCTGCACATGGGCCTCATACACATCAAGTGGGCTACATCAATGGGTCGCACTAATGGGCCATCATATGCATCAAGTGGGCTACATCCATTGGCCGCACCAGTTAGCCTTATATACAACACATCGGGTCTCACTAATGGACTTTAAAATACATCAAGGTGGGTCTCATAGATAGGCCACAAGTATATCAAAGTGGGCCTCTCTGGGATAAAACATCTATATCATGGTGGGCCAATATGCGTGACACATACATCATAGCGAGCCCTCATAGGGTAGCCCATGGCCGAGAAAGTGGATGGACGACGCAATTATACATCATAGTGGACCTCACAAGTCAGCCCATGTTTTGGTAAAATGGATGGGTGGTGTGTATATACAACAAGGTGGGCCCTACACATACAGCAGGTGGGCTTCAAACGGTTTCAACGGTGGGTGCCAGCCCACTAGTTCTCACGGTGTGGACCATTGAATTTATTTTTTTTTGGAGCTGCCTCATTCTCTCACGACTTAGGACGAGCTCACCAAATGGGATGGACGGTGTAGACTTAATCCACTCCTACAGTGGTCCCGTCCAGATGGACGGACGTTATGGATGAAATCCACACACAGGTGGGTCCCACATGGGCACACCACATATACATATGTACATATCATATATATATATATATATATATTATTATAAGGATCTCATGCATAAAACACATGCACCCAAAGGGTCCCACCATCCTGGGCAAGTGGACGGTGGATATAAACTAGATATATCAAGGTGGGTCCCACCCACGCGTGTGGGGTGGGCCACGTCCCGACGGATGGTGAAACACATATATTATGGTGGCCTGGCACCGTCTAACAAATCCAAAGACCGTCCAGAGGTATGGACGGTGTCGATGAAACAAATACATTACGGTGGGTCCCTGTCCGCGTGGACATACATCATCAAGGTGGGCCGCATGTGCTGTACTCAACACGGACGGCGTGGGTACAAGCCACATGCATACATACATCATGGCGTGGCCCCACAGGCTGTCCAATCTGTCCAGCACCGTCCAGAGGTCTGGACGGTGTGGATGAAACAAATTCATCACCGTGTGGCCCCACAGCAGGTGGGCGGTTGGGATCCAACACATGCAATGATGTGGGACCCACAGATCCGTTGTCGCTACAACACAGCTATATAGCTGGCGTGGTAGTCCAGCCAATCCATGTCCAAATAAAATGGGGCCCACCATATATGTATGAGATGTATACAATGCATATAATATCATATCATACTATTATATTAGTACTTTATTTCCATTTATATCCTATGTATATATATACATATATCTTGTTGAAGATCTACAACGTCCAGTCCAGACAAGCTGAACGAACGGTTTGGATGAAACAAACACATCAGGTGGGTCCACATGCAAAGCTCACAACAATAGTTTATTTTATTATTATATATTATTATTATTATTTTATTAAAACAGGAAGTCCAGATCCATCCAGCGTTTGGATGTATGGATCTCATTCCATACATCAGAGCCTTCACCGTCCACGGACCGGACGGTGGGTTCACACGTGTGGAGCCTTTGAACGGCAGGGATAAAACGCAAACATCACCGTGGGTTCCACCTTGATGCACGGCGTGGATAGTACATCACATGGGCCATACTGCCTGGACGGTGTGGATTAAAGTACATGGAGGAAGGTCCCACCGTCCACGGGACAATGAGGTTACAATACATAAAACATGGTGGATCCCACCAATCCTGGCTGACGGACGGTGGACCCCAAATACATCACGGGGCGGGTCCCATGGGCGCATAACGGTGTGGATAAAATGCATCGCGAGAGGGCCTGCGTCCACGAAGGGACGTCCCGATGCAAAACAGGTGGGGTCCATAACATAAGAGGAATAGAGAGAAAGAGGGAGAGAGAGGGAGAGAGAGAGAGGGAAGCACCCACCTCTAGATCTCGGACTCCACCTTCCTCCAATAGGTGTTAGAGCTTCAAGGAGGTTGATTTAACGGTCGAGATAGGGTTTAGAGGGTTGGATTGAGAGAGATCTAACTAGAGGGTGGTTGGAAATGGGGGGTTGCCATGGACGTTTTTAGCTCCTCACTTGCTAGGGAAGAAAAATGAAGAAGAAGAGAGAGAGTAGAGAGATGAGAGAGAGTGAAATGATGGGTTGTAAGAGGGTAATAATGAGTTGTAGGAGCATGGGGAAGAAAACCTCATAATGACTTGTAAGAGAGATTTGACTAAAAGCTCTCATGGGAAATGGTGCTCCTAGGGTGGGTCCACCTAAGGAAACGTGTGCACTCCCTCAAAGTGGACCCCACATCAATCAAGGGCTCAAATATTGTAAAGGGTACATCTTTTGATGTACTCGTTGGATTGGCGCACGAGACGCGGCATTGGAACCGCAGTGATGATGCGGTCGCGATGACATAGGTCTTTGTTCAAGCCGACTCGGAATTAAAGGATGACACTCAATGTGTGCGCAAATGTTATCTACACATCACAGGTCGTCGGAATTCGACCGGGAGGACCGCGGAAGCCTACGGAATAATATAGGCTAGGATACGGGTCTTACATGTGCACTCCTTATTTTGGTAAAAAAGAGTGAAGGAGGCTATTTTGGTAAAAAGGAGTGAAGGGGGTATTTTGGTAAAAAGGAGTGAATGGGGGTATTTTGGTAAAAAGGAGTGAATGGGGTATTTTGGTAGAAAGAAGTGAAGGGGGTATTTTGGTAAAAAGGAGTGAAGGGGGTATTTTGGTAAAAAGGAGTGAAGGGGGGTATTTTGGTAAAAATGAGTGAATGAGGGTATTTTGGTAAAAATTAGTGAATGGGTGTTACCTTATATGGAGGAAGAAGTGGTTGTACACCACTATTTAAGGGAGAGATTGGTGAACACCACTATTTAAGGAAGAAGGTTGGATGTTGTGTGAAGAAAGAAGTGTTAATCACCACTATTTAAAGAGTGAGGGGCCTGGGATGCCTATAAATACCCCTTCCCATGTCTCATTTAAGGGGTTGGTTGGAAGACAAGGAGTAGGACAAGAAGTGAAGAAAGAAAGGTGGAAGGAGTTCCCCTTGCGCGAGCCGCGCAATCCCTTTGGGAAGGAATTCCCTTGCACGAGCCGCGCAATCCCTTTGGGAAGGAATTCCCTTTGCACGAGCCACGCAAACCCCTTTGGGAAGAAGTTCCCCTTGCACGAACTACGAATCTCTCTGGCAAGGAATCCCATTGCGAGAACCGCGTAATCCATTTGAATACTTGGCTTTATGCGCCACTTTTCCCTCTCCCATGTCTTAAAGCCTTCCTCTTTCCGCCACTCTCCAAGGAAAATTGTCTTGAAGCCTATTCCATGCACCATTTTGTGAGGAGACTGTCCTTAGACAAGGCTTTTGTTGTCCTGAAGCCTGTTCTATATGCCACTTTGTGAGGAGACTGTTTTAAGACAAGGCTTTTGTTGTCCTGAAGCTTGTTCCATGCCCCACTTTGTGAGGAGACTGTCTTAAGACAAGGCTTTTATTGTCCTGAAGCCTGTCCCATGTGCCACTTTGTGTGGAGACTTGTCCTGATGCATGACTTTTATTCTAATACAAGCCCCATGCACTTTACATTCCCTGTCTAGGCCTGTGTACTCCTACCTCTAGACAGATGGTCTCCACACCTGTTGGATGTCTATACATACCTCTCTCCTATCTCCATTTAGAGAAGACAGTGAGAGAGAGAAGCAAGAAGGAGAAGTGAGAGAAGATAGAAATTGGAGAGCTTCAAGAAGCTCACAGAGGAGAGAGAAATGTGAAGCGTAGAGAAAGAGTTTAAGGAGAAAGAAAGTTCGTCCGTGCGATTGGAAGGATGATCAGAACCTATCACATAGCCAAATTAAGGGTTCTAAGTTGCACAACCTATTCGCCTTGGCGATGAACATCAAAAGTGTCGAAATGCTGCTAAAATTGCCATTACAACTGTCATCGTTTTCGTTTGTTCAGTTGATTGATTGTACTCTGTCTTTAGAATCAAGGGAATGTGAGGATGTAAATAAACTCAGAATGAATAGATATCTTGTGATCATTGCTCTCTCATTGAATTCTTTGTTATCATTGAATAATTCACCTAAATCAAATGCATTCGTTTCTTGTCGAAACACACTCCTAAGATCCAAGGCAAGACTGGTATCACATATGGAAAAAGGGATGGTCTGTAGCCATGTCTTCCACTAGGATAATACCCATTTTAAAACTTCCTTTTAAGTGTCTGTGGCATGGGACACCGATCTTTGTCCTATTTAGCATGTTCCAAATATATCTGGCCCTTCAGTTCAACTTTAGGATGCTTGATCATAGAATTTGATCAAACTCAACTTTAAAGTTATTCTTGCAATTTCACTTGATTATACTCGGGCAATAATATCAGTTTTTCAACATCCTAGTTTTATTATTTATTATTAAATATCAATTCTTTTCAAAATCTAAAATTTTTCTCAAACGTTGTTAATTTTTTTCAAACTTTTGAACTTTGTTTTTCAAAATCATAATTTTTTAACTTTTCGATTTTCTTTTTTAAAATTATCCACTTTATTCAAACTTCTTATATATATTTTTAAATGTCCTTTTTTTTTTTTCTATATCTCGATGTTCACAACCCCAAGTGTAGGGTCGTAATGTAGTAATAATCTCAGTGAGACCGAGGTCGAATCCACAGGGACTAATCTTGTTCGAATTCTAAAAGTAACTAGGAGTAGAGCTAGAAGAAGTTCTAATTAGAAATCTGGAATAAAATGGAATAATTGTGAATATTGTTTAAACTATTAATTGAAAGTAGTAACTAGGGTGCCAAGGATCCACTTATAGCAATTGAGATGCTACCTTGCTTGATTTAGGAATCCCAACTAGAATTAGAGTCCTATCCTATCCAGTTGGAGAAAGAGATAGTCAAATATTTGAACTTCTCGTTGTTCTAGCCTTAATGGAAAAGAATTATGAAGATTTGGAAGGGATTCCATCACTCAACCATGCCCAGGAGACAATGGCAAACAACATGATTTACCAATCCCACAATCTCAAATAAGAAAAGAAGATACTCAAAGCTATTGCAGATCTACTGTAATTTGAGTCACAATAAACCATTAAAAATTGAAAGTATTCCTTAAAATCAACTAAAAATCAAAGAGGTTCAACAAGAACAAGAATCAAAACAAGAAAAACATCTTAAAAATGTTATAAGCTTCACCTCTTAGCCCTAGCTAAGAGGTCTAGCCAACCATAGACATGATTGGATCAAGAATCCTCAAAGAAAACATTAAAACTAGGAAAAAGAAGGAAGAAAAACTCTTGGGAGGCTGCTCCACCCTTTTTCTATGCTCGTTGAAACCCTAAATATCCTTAGTAGTCTTTAGGAAACCCATATTTATAGCCTTGTCCGCATAGATTCGCAAAACTGCCTCAAATTTATGTAGTTCGCGTAACTCTGCATAACACCTTCGATGTCATCGAAGGTAACTTGAATTCGGAAGTCGCGCCTTTTCACACTGCGTAACTTTTCATGTCATTGAACCTGCCCCTTGATGTCATTGAACTGCCTTCGATGAATTGAGAATGTGTTCACAGTGTTCCAGCGAGTTGCTCCAAAATTTTGTAAAAGTTCAATGTCATTAAACTACCTTCGATGTCATCGAGAACTGTATCCAATTTGTCCAGCAACCAAACTTGAATTTTCTATAATTCTTCGATGTCATCGAACTGCCTTCGATGTCATCGAAGACTGGATTCGATGTCATCGAACAACCTTTGATGTCATCTAAGCTTAGATTCTGTGAATTTCTGCACTTCCTTCTCCACTTGGTTTTCTTGAATCTTGGGGTCTTGAAATCTTCAATCTTGGTCTCCAAAGATCCATTCTTTGCCTTGGTGATTCTTGAGCATCAATTCCATGCTTTTAACATTCTTTTCAATCTAAGCTCTTAAACTCACCTTGCAACACGAACATGTATAAAAATATACTATTAAGCATTATCATGTTCATAAAACCAAGATATAAATGGGGAAAAATATGCAATATTTGATACTCAACACTCAATTTTTATTAAATCACAATTTTTCTTCATAATATCGATTTTTGTCAAACATTGTCAATTTTTTTTTTAAAAACATCTCAACTTTTGTTTTCAAAATCATAAAAATTTTAAACTTCTCATTTATTTTTCATCAAAATGTCATTTTTTATTAAAATCTCAGTGTTCTTTAAATCTTGATTTTTTTTTTCAAAATCTCAATTTTTCTAAATATTGTCAATTTTGATTTCAAAATCATAATGTTTTTTTAAGCTTCTCAATTTTCTTTTTCAAAATACCATTTTTTAATAAAAATCTTGATTTATTTAAATCTAAATTTTTTTTATTTAATATTCTTTTCAAACTTCTCGATTTTTTGAAAATGTCATTTTTTTTAACTTCTCACATTTTCTTTTTCAAAATCACAAATTCTTTTCAAAATCTCATTTTTTATGAAACTTTTCATTTTTTTTTTGAAATTACAAAATCTCAATTTTCCTTAATATCTAAAAAATTTTCAAACTTATGATTTTTTTTCAACATTTAAGTTTTTTAAATTTCGATTCTTTTCAGAATCTTTATTTTTCTGAAACATTGTTAATTTTTTTAAACGTTTGAACTTCGTTTTTATTTATTTATTTAATTTTTTAATCATAAAATTTTTTAAACTCAAATTTTTTTTTTTCAAAATGTTATTTTTTTTCTATTTAAAAGGACAATGTCTTTTATTATTTTTTTTTTCTTTCAAAATTTCAACTTTGATTAAATCAAGTATATATATTTTTTCGAATTCTCATTTTTTTTTCTCCTTGTCAATTTTTTTTTAATATAAAAAAACTTCTCTACTTTTTTTTTTTTTTTTTTTCAAAATCATAAAATTTTTAATCTTTTCAACTTTCTTTTCAAAATGTCATTTCTTTATGAAAATCTTAATTTATTTAATTTCATTTTTTTTACAAACTTCATGTTTTAAAATCTCATTTTTTTAGATCAATTTTTTTTTTTTCCGGAATCTACGACCTAGGGGAGCCTCAATTTAGGGTGGGATTTTTTCATGTGATATTGTCAAACATTGAAAAAATGATTTTCATGCAAAAAAATAATATTAATAAATTTCACTCGATATAAAAAAATTTATGCATTCAATCAATTGATAAAAAAACTCATAATTAGAAAAATACTATTAAATCATTGAAATTCTATTGACAATCACTTCATGGATTAAAATAAAGTACGATTTTGCATCAAATTCTATAAAAAAATAATAATTTTGAGATTAGGTAAGAACTGCAATAGATCATGTCCATCGCAAAAGCAATATATAATCCGTCACTAAATGTTTTGGGGGAATTTTTTGTTGAATAAATCCATCGAAGAAACTTATTTTTTATAGATATAATTCGTCGCTAAAATTGCGACGGACTCTATTTGTCGTAAAATAAAAAATCACAGCGGATTCCCGTCATTTGAAAAAAACCCTCAAAAATTTTCCTGAGCGGCACTTCATGGTTTAATATAAAGTATAATTTTGCATCAAATTCTCTAAAAATATAATTTTGAGGTTTGGAGATTAGGAGGTATCTTCGATGGACCATGTTCATTGCAAAAGCAATATATAATCCGTTGTTAAATGTTGAAATTGGTGTTTTGGGGAAATTTTGATGGATAAATCCATCAAAAAAACTTATTTTTTGATGGATATAATCCGTTACTAGAATTGCGATGGATTCCATTTGTCGTAAAATAACAAATCATGAAGGATTCCTGTCCGTTGAAAAAACTCAAGCGGCACTTCATAAATTGGTGACAGACTTACTTTTACAATGAATATGGTTAGCATAAAAATTTTCAATGAATATGATCGGTCATTAAATAAAGATTATTCTGTGAGACCCGACTCGAGTTCGCATGTGTGCATGTGTGTGTGTGAGTATGTATCTCGTTCATTTTAGTCTCGCGGTCCTACCAGTCAAATTCCGGCGACCGGCGACCCGCGACCCTCGGATTGTATTTGCGATCATCCTTGGGTCCGATCACATAGACCCGGCTCAGATCGACCCAAGTTTAGTACCATAGCGATCGCATCGTCGCTGCGGTTTCATCGCCGCGTCTCGTGTGGCAATCCAAGTTATAGATCATGAGTTGTGGGCCGCGCTCATTCTAGGTCATTGATGTGTGATTTGGTGGGACCTACCCTAGAATTTCACATTTTTCCATGATTGATGACATCATCCTATGCATAGCTTTCTAAAAAGGCTACTCTATAGCCTACCCTATAGCCTCCCTAGACTAGGCATGGGTTGCTTCTCCCATGACCATGATTACTTTTATCTTCTCTAGACCATCATTGCTAGCCTCTTTTAGAGAAACTAATCATTTCTCTTGGTTACATCTCCCTAGCAAATCCCATTTCCCTCTCATTTTCTCATTCTCTTCTCCTTGCTAGAGCCCAAATCGTCCCCACCGTCTTCCTTTCTCCAGCCCTCCTTCTCTCTAATCCCCTCCAATCTAACCATTCCCAACTCATCTCCACCACAGGAAGCTTTGCCTTGGAGTTAGAGGATCATTGTGGTGTAGGATTGAAGATAGACCTTAAGGTGGGTGTTCCTTAGATGGAAATTTCTGGTTTCTTTGATTCCATGGATGTTCTTTCCATTCCTTTCATTTCGAAGCTTGTGGGGCCCATCAAATGATGGTGGTGGCCCTCATGTCTTCATGGATGTGGCTCATAGCCCATCGTTTGTGCATGCATGGTCCATGCAAGGGGCCATTCTCCATGGACCCCCCACATGGTTTTCTTTCCTTGATTAAGGATCCTTGGGTCATCTAGACCCTTGATCCTTGGTAGAGATGGCATGGAAGCATGGAACCATCCAGACCGTCCAAAGAGGGAGAACGTCCTTGACAGTCCACCCTTGGACGTTGGGGCACTAAATGTACCCAAAAAGGATACATGCAAATGGTTTTTGTAGGTTGGAATGGTCTGGATGTTTGTGGGGCCTAATGGAGTGGTCCATACCATAATTTTCATGGATTGATTTCCTCTTTTTATAGTGATTATAATTATTTTAATTCAGTATTATGTTGCTGTCCAGAAGCTATCTGGACAGATTTTTGAGCTGTCTTGAGCTCAGTTTTGGGGATGATTGATGGGGTCCCATTTGATATATGCCTCTTCAAGGTGGGGACCTCACCTAGATGTCCCCCAAATTTCACCCTCATCCGTCCCTAATTGATCACTCAAAAGGGTGGGCGGTCCAGATTTTTCTGGACTATCCAGCCATTAAGCTGTTGTAAAAACATAAATATCAGCTTGTTTTTGAAGTAGTGGGCCACCTTTGTGGACCCCACCATGTTGTATACTTGTGTAGGGATGTTGGTCCTACATTTTTTTAAAAAATTCGGCAGACTTGGGCCCATTCTAATGGGGTACACAAATCGTGGGTAGCTTGACATTGTTTAAAGAAGAGATTTTTTCGAAATACCTTGCTGTCCATAAATTGTAGGAGTTAAATAAAATACTTTTACTATCTCAAAAATTCTAAAATTTTGTAGAGAGGTGTTCCACCAATGGTAGGGCCTACTTGTAAAATTTTAGAATGGACCTCATTTGGGCATCCAAAAGGGTGGACCAATATAGTGGGCTGCCAGAAATTTTTGCTGTGCAGTCCAGTAGCATAGTTCCATAAAAATAATTTTTAAAAAAAATATTTTCTTAGAAGGTGAGCCATATTTCTGGGTCCCACCTTGTTGTAGGATTGATGAGGAACCTTAGGTCCAAATTCGAGGAATTTTGGAGGCCCAAAACCTACCCATTTGGATGACCAAATTCGGATCAGTTATTTCCAGCAACATTCCATCCTGGACACATTGTAACTCCTGAATTTATTAAAATATTTTTAAGTATTCAAAAATTATGAAAATTTACAAGGAGGTAGTTCACCCTTGGTGGGACATACCTAAATAATTTTGGGACTAATAGACACCTGTGCACGTTGTGGCTAGGGCCAAACTGGCCCACCATGTTGGGATGTCCAGGTTAGTCCAATTTTCTAGACAGACTATTTTGTTTAAATTAGTTAAAATACTTAAGAATATCCAAAAATTCTAAAATTTCGTGGGGGTATGTCCCACCTATGTAAGTAACACCTTAAAATTTTTTAGACCCAACGAACATTCGAGCTAATTGTGGTGCGGTCTGTAAATTGGGTCAGTTTTGGGCCAAATACCTATGCCCGTAGGACTACCCACCATGGAACGCCCCTACCTTGGGCTATTGCTAGACCTATATTCCAGCAATATAGCCCACTAGATTTGAAGAGGATTTAAGATAGTTATCTTACCATCTTAATTTTAGTTTTGGGCTTAATTAGTGCATGATTAAAGGCCCATTCCAATTGGATTCTTCTTGGGCTAGTCTTCTAGTTAATGGGCCTTATAGCCTTGGTTGGGCTGGAACTTTTGATAGGCCCATTGGACCCTTGGGTCCTATACTTACCATGCCATTTTGATGGGTCTTATGGGCCAAATACTCAAGTAGGGACCTTACTTGCCGTCTATAATAAATCCATACTTGGGCCGAGATGTGAGGCCCAACTTACTTGTGTTAAATATAAGGATTTCTCATATGTTGGGATAATGGGCTGCCCCTTTAGGCCCACCATAATGAGTGAACCCATGATCCTTATGGTTGGGCCCTAACCTTGCTTAAGGGCCCACCAGGTTGCCTATGTATTGGGCTCAGTGTATGGCCCACTAGGCCATGAATTGATTGTGCCTTGGACCTTTCTTTACATACATAGCAGGCTACCTTTTGGGACCCAGTTGAGGTTAGATGTCCCCCTTGGTGGCCCTAAGGTAGGCCCATAAGGCCCTTATAGGTGGTTGAAGGCCCACCATGGACCCTGTGAGGCCCGTCTCCTCCTTGAGGCTTTATGATTCTCCTATCTTGTGGGTTATTCCAAAGTATTGGGCCCCCACTAGAGGATTTCACTTCTCCTTAGTACCTATCTATGGAGAAATACATTCTACAAGTAGCACACTTACATCATTGTGACCCATATGCATCATCTACATGAATTGATTGCATTATATGGTGGTCATTGAGGGATGGAGTTTCTCCTCTTGTGCATGTTGAGTGCCTAAAGCTTGTGCATGTTCTGTATATGTGATTCATGCATTGGCATCGCATTTCATGACGATACGCCCTTGCTTTATCAGGGCCTTGCCTCGATAGGGACATTCGTGGATGGCTGGATGTGTGGACACCGAAAATATTACTTAATCATGCCGGGTGCATAGGATGCCCATGGGTGAAATTTTCAAAACTTCCATAGTACCAAGGATCTGCTCCAATGCTGTGACCGGGTGAAATATACGAACGCATGAGGGCTTTAAACCTTTAGGCCGCGACTTCCACTGTCATGTAGTTGGTTGGATAGGGGTGTGGCCTTACTCACCTAATGTGGGGAGGCATTGCTAGGCTGAGTCTGACCAACTCGTAAATGGGTCCCTTACCTTCAGGCCTTGTTAGTGATTAACTGTCCATAGGCGGGTAGTGAGGTCTCTTATGCTTGTTTGACTGTGCGAGGTCTGTAGAGCGGCAGTCATTCAGCAGTGTAATGGACCCCGGTGATTTCCTTATAATTGGAAATGTACTTGATATGTGGATTGGGCATGAGCACTGGCATTACTTACATCGCATTAGTATTGGCCGTATAAGCCCCTCCATACATTGCCTTGGTATAGCGCCCAGTACTCATTGCATCGCATTCATGACAAGCCTTAGTAAGGCTAGTGATATTCTCATTGGGCATGTTTTTCTTATTGTACCTCCTACTATTCTTCTGTGCACATATGGTCACACACTTTCATCACCCTCTAAGGTTCTATAAGCTTATACACGATTGATGCATGCAGGAGACTCTAGGCAGGCGTCGTAGCAGCAGATCGTGGGGTAGAGTTGAGCACTGAGGAATCTAGTGTTGCTAATTTCTCTCTTTTTTCTTATTACCTTATGTATGTCCTTTTGGACCTGATATAAGCTTGTAAAAGTTCAAATTCTTAGTGGTTTTTGTGATGTGTGCCCCTTATTATTCTCAGATGTACTTGCTATAATCTTGGGTATGCTCGTATTAAAATGATTATATTGTTATGAAAATCCTCCTTGTAGGATCCCAGGATCGGAACCTGTCTCGGGAGCTGAGAATGGGGTACTACGGAGGCTGTTGCGGCCAGAACCAACCATCGGGTTCCTGGTGAGTTCGGTTACCGAGTCTAGGGTGTGACAGGAGTTAGTATCAAAGCATAGTAAGTAATTCTGGGATGACTCAGGATAACATCGCATGTCGGCCAAAAATATAGGACAAGTAGTGTCCCGAGATTCTTCCCTTTACTCCATGTTGAGCCTATAATTATCTTGATTCCTTGCATCGTCATTATTTTGTGGACGATGCCGCATGGATGTGGCGCCCATGGTCGTGGTGCCCGTGGACGAGGCGACCGAGTTACCCATCCTACTCGAGCACATCCTGCTCCCGTTGTTGAGGATCCGATTCTTGAGGTCCTAATTCGGCCTATTCCTTCAGTTGAGCCTGTAGCACCCGTACCTCCATTTTCTCCGGTTCCCCCACCTATCCCCCCTCCTCAGCTTGCTGTTCTAGTTACAAAGGCTCCAGTTGATCCAGTTCCGCCACCTATTCCCCCTTCTCACTCTACTGGTCCGATTTTGGAGGCTTCTGCTCTGTCGGCCGCATCCGTGCCTCCACCTGAGGCGAGTATCGCCCCTGCCTTTCCGACAGTACCTATAGAAGCTGAGCATTTTCAAGCGGTGATGCGACTTATTGCCACAAGATTGCG
Organism: Magnolia changhungtana; assembly: GCA_030180095.1. Taxonomy (NCBI): domain Eukaryota; kingdom Viridiplantae; phylum Streptophyta; class Magnoliopsida; order Magnoliales; family Magnoliaceae; genus Magnolia; species Magnolia changhungtana. The sequence goes on from JASAUF010000024.1 coordinate 1,648,217, forward strand.
GACGTCCGTCGCCCGCCTACTATCGAGGTTTCAAGGGCGTCGATTTACCACGTGCTAGTGTGATAGCTCGAGAGTTCTGGCGGCATGATCCCCTGAGGTTTAATGGTGACCCTGACACTTCTGCCACCGAGGCTTGGCGCACTAAGGTTACAAGGATTTTTGACACTATACAGTGTCCTGCGGGCAAGAGAGTATCCCTTGCGACCTATCTCCTTTAGGGTGAGGCCTGTCATTGGTGGTCATCCGTATCCAGGATGGTCGGGCTTCAGTTCATTTGGACATGGGAGGAGTTCGTGACCCTCTTCGACCAGAAGTTCTTCCTTGAGCACGTTCAGATCCAGTAGGCTATCGAGTTTGAGACCCTAGTGCAGGGTGATATGACTGTATCTCAGTATGAGGCCCGTTTCTTGGCCCTATCTAAATTTGCTCCTCATCTCACAAGCGATGAGAAGATGAGGGCCCGTCAATTTGTGACTGGTTTGCGTCTTGCCCTTCGCAGCCGTATTGTAGGGCATTGCTTGGAGACGTTCGGCCAGGTCGTTCATCGAGCACTAGTTTATGAGGAGGACTGGGCTATGACCTAGAGGTCGAGAGAGCAGAGTTCCAGTGGAGATCGAAAGAGAAGAGCACCAGCCGACGGTTCCAGTCAGCACCGTCAGCAGAGATGAAGGGGCAGATTAGGATTTCAGTAGCCTGTGGTTCACACCGCCAGCCGCTTCATCTTCCAGCCCCTTTTTTGGTGTATGCTTCGGTTGTGGATAGGACAGGCATCGGAGGCGTGAATGCCTTCTCCCCATTCAGCAGTAGAGGCCACCGCAGTTGCCCTCTCCTCGTCCTCCTCAGCAGCAGTAGAGCACAACTTCCACCCGTCGCTCCTAGGGCTCCTCCTCAGCAATAGAGGCAGCTAGGCAGACCTCCTCAGCAGAGACAGTAGCAGCCGCAACACCAGCAGAGGAGATATCCGTATGTTGTCGATCACTGGGTCCAGTGTGTATGCAGCCCAGCAGGCTCAGACTCAGGACCCTCAGTCTTCCAGTTTGCTTCCCCTACCAGCTTAGGGCCGTTTTTATTTTGTGCAGTAGGTGCTAGGCCAGGACCCGCAGTTATCGACCGGTGGAGTCGTTAAGGGTATTCTTCTTTTTTCTTCTTGTGTTGCTCATGTTTTGTTTGATTCCGGCGCTTCCCATTCTTTTGTGGCCGAGCAGTTTTGCCAATCGGTTGGTATTCCGTCGAAGGCCGTGTTTGAGGCCTTGACCGTTTTGACTCTCATGGGGAAGTCTATTGTGCTGACCCGTCGCTGTCCTTCTTACCCGGTGTTAGTGGGCGAGATGCTCCTCCCTGCCGATCTATTCGTGATGCCGATGGCAGGATTTGTTGTGATTCTAGGTATGGACTGGCTTGCAGAGTTTGGTGTCATCTTAGACTGTGCCGTGAGGACAGTCATATTTCATATCCCAGGCTTGCAAGTGTTCCAGTTCGTCGCCGAGCCCAGAGGAGAGCTATTATCTAGTTTCTTGGTTTCAGTCATTGAGGATTCTGTGGCAGAAAGTATTGAGTAGCTGCCAGTTTTTCGTGAGTACCTGGATATGTTCCAGGAGATTCCAGGTTTACCGTCGCATCGGCAAGTGGAGTTCCAGATTGATGTGGTGCCCGGTACCGTGCTTATCTTAAAGGTCCCATACCGGATGACACCGTTGGAGTTGAGGGAACTGTAGGAGTAGTTGGATGAGCTCCGGGAATTAGGTTTCATTCAACAGTTCTCCTTGAGGAGCCCCAGTATTATTTGTGGAGAAGAAGGATGGTTCGTTGCGGCTCTGTGTGGACTATCGCAAGCTCAATAGAGTTATCATCAAGAACCGATACCCGCTTCCCCATATTGATGATCTATTTGATCAGTTGCAGGGTGCGCAGTATTTTTCCAAGATAGGCTTGAGTTCTAATTACCATCAGATTCGGGTCTGAGAGGAGGACATTCCAAAGACGGCTTTCCGGACGCACTATGGTCACTTTGAGTTTCTGGTCATGTCATTCGGACTGACCAATCTGCTCACCGTGTTCATGTAGCTGATGAACGAGATTTTTTGGTAGTTCCTCGATCAGTTCGTGGTGGTATTCATTGATGATATTCTTATATATTCAAGGACTCGAGAGGACCATGCTGAGCACTTGCGGATTGTGCTGGAGACCCTCCATGCCCACTAGCTATATCCGAAGCTGGAGAAGTGCAAGTTTTGATGGGAGGAGGTGAAGTTTCTCGGTCACGTGGTGACGAGGGAGGGTGTCGTTGTGGACCCCTCAAAGGTTAATGCAGTGCGTCAGTGGGGCCAGCCCACGAATGATTCCGAGATTCGCAGTTTCCTTGGTCTAGCGGGATATTACCGGTGGTTTATCGAGGGATTCTCCCGTATTGCTGTACCACTGACCTGGTTGATGCGGAAGGGCGTCGAGTTCGTATGGAGTGATGCCTGCAAGAAGGCATTTACAGAGTTGAAGGATCGCCTCACGTCCGGTCCTGTTCTCACTCTTCCTGATGGGAGTGAGGGTTTTGTTGTTTTCACCGATGCCTCTAGAGTTTTGTTTGGGTGCTGTGCTGATGCAGCATGGGAAGCCAGTGGTGTATGCCTCGTGCCAGCTCAAGGTCCATGAGCTGAACTACACCACTCATGATTTGGAGCTTGCAGCAGTTATCTTCGCACTGAAGGTGTGGAGGCATTATCTATATAGGGTCAGGTTCGAGCTCTTCTCGGATCATAAGAGCTTGAAGTATCTATTTTCGTAGTCTGAGTTGAACTTGCGTCAAAGGCGATGGATGAATTTGTTGAAGGACTATAATTTTGATCTTCAGTACCACTCGGGCAAGGCGAACGTGGTGGCAGATGCGCTCAGCCGTCAGCCACTAGGCCTGATGACACATATGATGGTTCGACAGTGGCAGATGATCGAGGATGTTTCAGAGTATGACTTTGAGTTCGGTTTGCAGTCTTCCATTGTTTAGCTTTCGAGCTTGTCGATTCAACCCTCTTTAGTCGCTAGGGTGATCAAGGTTCTGCAGACGGACGAGTCACTTCAAGAGTATTGAGCATAGGCCGCATCCGTGGAGCAGTCAGACTGGCAGATTGGTTCCGATGGTGGATTACGCTTCAGAGGTCGATTGTGTGTCCCGGACGTTTCAAAGTTGCGTCGTGATTTGATGACCGAAGCACACCGATCGAGACTTACTATCCACCCAGGTTCCACGAAGATGTATTGTGATATGAGGAGGCAGTACTTCTGGGATGAAGCACCAGATTGCAAGTTTTGCGGCCGAGTGTGACACATGCCAGCGTGTCAAGGCCGATCACCAGAGACCCCTTGGTTCCTTGTAGCCGTTGAGCGTTACAGAATAAAAGTGGGAACACGTATCAATGGACTTCATTGTAGGCTTGCCCAGGACTTAGGGCGGTCACGATACCATCTAGGTTATCATCGATCACCTGACGAAGTCGGCTCATTTTATTCTAGTGCGCGCTTCCTGGTCGATGGACCGGCTTGTAAAGGTGTTCATTAAGGAGATTGTGAGACTACATGGCGTTCCAGTTTCAATCATCTCTAACCGAGACTCTAGATTTACATCTCAGTTTTGGAGGAGTTTCCAGCAGGCGCTAGAGGTCACTTTGCATCTCAGCACTACTTATCATCCACAGACGGATGGGCAGATCGAAAGGGTCAACCAGATCCTTATGGATATACTCAGAGCTTGTGTGATCGACTTTGTAGGCAGTTGGGATGAGCATATGCGCCTCGCCGAGTTCGCAGACAACAACAACTATCAGGCAACTATCGACATGGCTCCTTTGAGGCACTTTATGGCAGGTCGTGCAGATCTCCTAGTTGTTGGACCTAGGTAGGAGAGTGTCGTCTCTTAGGTCTCGAGCTCGTGCAGCAGACGTCAGAAGCTATTAATGTTATTAGGCAAAGAATGAGCACAGCTCAGAACTGGCAGAAGAGTTTTGCTGATTGTTAACGTCGACCCCTCGATTTCGTTGTTGGGGACTTGGTATATCTCAAGGTCTCGCCTATGAAGGGCGTGGTTCGTTTTAGTGTGAAAGGTAAGCTTGCCCCGAGATTCATTGGACCCTTTGAGATTATCGAGCGCGTAGGCGCTGTGGCCTATAGGCTTGCCTTACCACCTGAGTTGTCCGCGATCCATGACGTGTTCCATGTTTCTATGTTGTGAAGTGTGGGTCGAACACTATTCTTGTGGTTGATTGGCAGCCACTTGAGGTCCGTGAGGATTCTTCCTACATTGAGCAGCCGATTCGTATTCTTGATCGGAAGGAGCAGGTCCTCAGGACCAAGGTCATTCCCTTGGTGAAGGTACAATGGGGTTATCATTCGGAGGTCGAGGCTTCTGGGGAACGTGAGACCGAGATAGAGAGAGTTATCCCCATTTATTCGATGATTGATTGCTTGTATTACTTGTATTACCTTCTCTTTTGATGATTGCTATATGATGATGGTGTCTGCTTTTCATTTTTTCTTGCATTGGTCAATTTCGGAGACGAAATTTCTTTGTTGGTGGGGAGGGTTGTGAGACTCGACCCAAGTTCGCATGTGTGCATGGGTGTGTGAGTATGCATCTCATTCATTTTGGTCTCGCGGTCCTACAGGTCAAATTTCGACGACCTGCGACCCTCGGATTGTGTTTATGATCATCCTTGGGTTCGATCACATAGACCCGGCCCGAATCGACCTAAGTTAGTACCATAGTGACCGCATCATCGCCGTGGTTCCATCACCGCGTCTCATGCGGCAATCCAAGTTGTAAATCATGAGTTGTAGGCCGCTCTCATTCTAGGCCGTTGATGTGTGATTTGGTGGGACCTACCCTAGCATTTCACATTTTTTCATGATTGATGACATCATCCTATGCATAGCTTTCTAAAAGGCTACTCTATAGCCTACCCTATAGCCACCGTAGACTAGGCATGGGTTGCTTCTCCCATGACCATGATTACTTTTATCTTCTCTAGACCATCATTGCTATCATCTTTTAGAGAAACTAATCATTTCTCTTGGTTACATCTCCCAAGCAAATCCCATTTCCCTCTCATTTTCTCATTCTCTTCTCCTTGCTAGAGCCTAAACCATCCCCACCCTCTCCCTTTCTCCAGCCCTCCTTCTCTCTAATCCCCTCTAATCTAACCATTCCCAACTCATCTCCACCATAGGAAGCTTTTCCTTGGAGCTAGAGGATCATTGTGGTGTAGGATTGAAGATAGATCTTAAGGTGGGTGTTCCTTAGATGGAAATTTCTGGTTTCTTTGATTCTATGGATGTTCTTTCCATTCCTTTCATTTCGAAGCTTGTGGGGCCCATCAAATGATGGTGGTAGCCCCCATGTCTTCATGGATGTAGCTCATAGCCCATCGTTTGTGCATGCATGGTCTATACAAGGGGTCATTCTCCATGGACCCCCCACATGGTTTTCTTTCCTTGATCAAGGATCCTTGGGTCATTTAGACCCTTAATCCTTGGTGGAGATGGCATCTCCACCATAGATCTTGAGTAGGACGAGTTATACTCAAATGGAACCATGTAAATCATGATATAGTGGACGATTGTGATTGTGTGATGAGGGGAAGGGCCTTAATATGGCAAAGATCCTTCCCTTATGGGCGAATTTTTTTATTTTCCTTGTTTATATCTCTAAAATCAAGATGTGTGTGGCCCACCTTTCAGCCTGGAACCATCCAAACCGTCCAAAGAGGGAGAACGTCCTTGACAGTCCACCCTTGGACGTTGGGGCCCTAAATGTACCCAAAAAGGATACATACAAATGATATTTATTGACGGGAATGGTTTGGATGTTTGTGGGGCCCACTGGAGTGGTCCATACCACAATTTCCATGGATTGATTTCCTCTTTTTATAGTGATTATAATTATTTTAATTCAGTATTATATTGTTGTCCAGAAGCTATCTGGACAGATTTTTGAGCTGTCTTGAGCTTAGTTTTGGGGATGATTGGTGGGGTGTTTGGTCCCATTTGATATATTCCTCTTCAAGGTGGGGACCCCACCTAGATGTCCCCCAAATTTTACCCTCATCCGTCCCTGTTTGATCACCCAAAAGGGTGGGCTAAGAAGGTTGGACTGTCCAGATTTTTTTGGACTGTCCAGCCATTCTGCTGCTGTAAAAACATAAATATCAGCTTGTTTATGAAGTAGTGGGCCACCTTTGTGGACTCCACCTTGTTGTATACTTGTGTAGGGATGTTGGTCCTACATTTTCTTAAACTTTAGCAGACCTGAGCCCACTCTAATGGGGTTTACAAATCAGGAGGCAGTAACATTGTTTCAGCAGTTGAATTTTTTCAGAAATACCTTGCTGTCCATAAATTATAGGAGTTAAATAAAATATTTTTACTGTCCCAAAAATTCTAAACTTTTGCAGAGAGGTGTCCCACCAATGGTAGGGCCTACCTGTAAAATTGTAGGGCCAATGGACCCCTACACAAGTATACAACATAGTTCTATAAAAATAATTTTTACTGTGCAGTCCAGCAACATAGTTCCATAAGACCAATATAGTGGGCTGTCAGAAATTTCTGCTGTGCAGTCCAGCAACATAGTTCCATAAAAATAAATTTTTTAAAATATTTTCTCAGAAGGTGGGCTATATTTCTAGGTCCCATATTGTTGTAGGATTGATGAGGAACCTTGGGTCCAAATTTCAGGAATTTTGGAGGCCCAGAACTTACCCATTTGGATGGCCCAAATTCGAATCAGTTATTTCCAGCAACATTCCACCCTGGACACATTGTAACTCCTGAATTTATTAAAATACTTTTGAGTATCTAAAAATTATCAAAATTTACAGTGAGGTGGTCCACCCATGGTGGGACCCACCTACAAAAGTTTGGGACCAATGGACACCTATGCACACCTTGGCTAGGGCCGGACTGGCCCACCACGTTGGGATGTCTAGGTCAGTCCGATTTTCTGGGCAGACTGTTTTGTTTAAATTAATTAAAATACTAAGAATATCCAAAAATTCTGAAATTTTGTAGGGGTGTGTCCCAACCATGTAAGTATCACCTTACAAAAGTTTAGACCCAATAGACCTTCGAGTTGATTGTGGTGCGGTCTGTAAATTGGGTTAGTTTTGGGCCAAATACCCAGGCCCGTAGGACTACCGACCATGGAACGCCCCTACCTTGGGCTATTGCTAGGCCTGTATTCCAGCAATATGGCCTACTAGATTTGAAGAGGATTTAAGTCAGTTATCTCACCATCTTAATTTTATTTTTGGGCTTAATTAGTGCATGATTAAAGGCCCATTCCAATTGGATTCTTCTTGGGCTAGTCTTCTAGTTAATGGGCCTTATAGCCTTCGTTGGACTGAAACTTTTGATAGGCCCATTAGACCCTTGGGTCCTATACTTACCACGCCATTGTGATGGGTCTTATGCACCAAATACTCAAGTAGTTGGGCCCTTGCTTGCCCTCTGTAATAAATCCATACTTGGGCCGAGATGTGAGGCCCAACTTACTTGTGTTAAATACAAGAATTTCTCATATGTTGGGATAATGGGCTGCCCCTTTAGGCCCACCACAATGAGTGAACCCATGACCCTTATGGTTGGGCCCTAGCCTTACTTAAGGGCCCACTAGGTTGTCTATGTATTGGGCTTAGTGTATGGCCCACTAGGCCATGAATTGATTGTGCCTTGGACCTTTCTTTACATATATAGCAGGCTACCTTTTGGGACCCAGTTGAGGTTAGATGTCCTCCTTGGTGGCCCTAAGGTAGGCCCATAAAGTCCTTATAGGTGGTTGAAGGCCCACTATGGACCCTATTAGGCCCTTCTCCTCCTTAAGGCTTTACAATTCTCCTAGCTTGTGGGTTATCCCAACGTATTGGGCCCCCACTAGAGGACTTCACTTTTCCTTAGTATCTATCTATGGAGGAATACATTCTACAAGTAGCACACTTACATCATTGTGACCTATATGCATCATCTGTATGAATTGATTGCATTGTATGGTGGTCATTGAGGGATGAGATTTCTCACCTTGTGCACGTTGAGTGCCTGAAGCTTGTGCATGATCTGTATGTGTGATTCATGCATTGACATCGCATTTCATGATGATACGCCCTTGCTTTATCAGAGCCTTGCCTCGACAGGGACTTTCTTGGATGGCTGGATGTATGGACACCGAAAATATTACTTGAGCATACTGGGTCATAGGATTCCCATAGGTGAAAATTTCAAAACTTCCATGGTACCAAGGATCTGCTCCAACACCGTAACCAGGTGGAATATACGAACGCATAAGGGCCTTATACCATTAGGCCTCGACTCCCACTGTCGTGTAGTTAATTGGATAGGTGTTGGTCTTACTCGCCTAATGTAAAGAGGCATTGCTAGGCTGAGTCTGACCAGCTCGTAAATGGGTCCGCTACCTTCAGGCCTTATTGGTGATTAACTGTCCATAGGCGGGTAGTGAGGTCTCTTATGCTCGTTTAACTGTGCGGGGTCTGTAGAGCGACAGTCATTCAGTAGTGTAATGGACCTCAGTGATCTCCTTATAATTGAAAATGTACTTGATATGTGGATTAGGTATGAGCACTGGCATTACTTGCATCGCATTAGCATTGGCCGTATAAGCCCCTTCATGCATTGCCTTGGTATGACGCCCAGTACTCATTGCATCGCATTCATGACAAGCCTTGGTAAGGCTAGTGATATTCTCATTAAGCATGTTTCTCTCCTTGTACCTCCTGCTATTCTTTTGTGCACCTATGGTCATACACTTTCACCACCCTCTAAGCTTCTATAAGCTTATGCACGATTGATGTGTGTAGGAGACTCTAGGCAGGCGTCGTAGCAGCAGATCGTGGAATAGAGTTGAGCACTGAGGAATCCAGTGTTGCTGATTTCTCTCTCTTTTCTTATTATCTTATGTATGTCCTTTTGGACTTGATATAAGCTTGTAAAAGTTCAAATTCTTCATGGATTTTGTGATGTGTGCCTCTTGTTATTCTCAGATATACTTGTTGTAATCTTGAGTATGCTCATATTGGAATGATTATACTATTATGTAAATCCTCCTTGTAGGATCCCAAGATCGGAACCTGTCTCGGGAGCCGAGAATGGGGTATTATGGAGGCTGTTGCGGCCAAAATCGGCCATCGGGTTCCTAGTGAGTCCGGTTACCGAGTCTGGGGTGTGACATATTTTTTTTTTTTTTTTGCGATGGACAAGTTCCGTCATAAAACCAAGCGTTTTTGTGTCAATTATATATATATATACACTATTTTGGTGTAGTGAAATATATATTGACATGTGAATGATTATTTAACTGCTCTAATATCCGGCTGTATAGAATAAGCCTTCGATTCCAGTTGTGTTATATGATTGAATCAAGTGAATTAAATATTAAGAATAACAATAAGTGGTGAAAGTGCCCTAGTTTGTCAATTAGCATGAATTAATTCTTAGAATCAAGTGAGCCCTAAGAAGAATAAAGACTGAAGATTTAAAGGGTTGAAGACTTCTGATTCAAGACAAGGTAAGAAAGCCTCAAGACCTCGCCAAACCTAATACCAAAACCCCTTAATCATAGCCTACACTTAATGAAATTCATTTAGAAAAAATTATTCTTAAGTATGTCAACATGCTATGAGATTTGATGTCTAAATTAAAAGTTAAACTTTGAAATCAGACATCGTCCATGGCATCAAAGTGTCATTGAACTACCTTCGATGGCATTGAAGGCAGCTCGATGGGATCAAACTAAGAGGTCCAATTGTCCCCAGTAAGAAATTAAGTAAAAATTGAATTTTTACAATGTCATCGAAGCCAGTTTGATAGCATTGAAGGCCTCTTCGATGACATCGAACATACTTCAATGACATTGAAAAAGAGCTCAAATTGTCTAGCAAGCATACAAGTATTTTCTGGATTTTTACGATGGCATCAAAGATAGTTTGATGGCATTGAAGACCTCTTTGATGGCATTAAACATAACTTCGATGACATAAAAAAAGATCACAATTTGTCCAGCAAGCAAACAAGGAAAATCTGAATTTTTGCAATTGCATCGAAGCCTGATCATTGGCATTGAAACATAAACTTCTATGACATCGAACTTAACTTCGATGACATCGAAGAAGTGCTTAAACTATCTAGCAAGAAATCACATAAATTTTGAATTTTTATAATGGTATCGAACCATCCTTCAATGACATCGAAGGACAGATTGATGACATCAAAATTAGACCAAAATTTTCCAGTAACCTCACTGTCAAAATTCATATTTTTTTACAATGGCATCGAGCCATCCTTTGATGGCATCAAAGGACCCCTTCGATGACATTGAAGGTCACTTGATTGTATCGACAGAAGATCAGAAATTGTCCAAAAAGCAACTTGAATATTTTGTTGAATTCAATGATGGCATTCAAGGAAGTTCGATGGCATCGAAGACCCTTTGATGACATCGAAACTAACAATTTTTTGCCCATTTTTTGACCATTGTATATCTATTATATATATATATTTGTGTGAGGTGTTTCTTGGCAATTAGGTAAGTTATTGAGATAACTTTGAGAGAGTTAATACTTATCTTCTCAAGCCCTCTTTCCTCATCGAATTCATCATTCAATCCTTGTCTTAAAAGCAATCATTGGCATATTCAAAGCTTGGATTGAATAATGAACTCTAGAATTCATTGATGCTCTAGCAACCACTTTTATTGGCAAATCTGTAAGCTAACAAGCATTAAATGTTTAACTATGGGGATCCTTACTAGTTCTTAAAGACCCATAAATATGTAGTTAGGATTCACCAAACCCTTGTGTAAGTGCTATAATGTATAAAGCACACTCTTTTTTGTTAAATTTTGATGAGACAAAATGGCTTATGATGTGGTTCACATAATGTGAATCAAGATGGAAAGTTCAAGAAGTAACTTCAAGTGATCAAGTTGGAAAGTTACGACATAACTTCAAGACATTCTTTTTACTAAAGATCAAGACCTTCCTGAAGTTCAAGTCAAGAAGTAGATCAAGACGGAAATTTCACCTTCAAGATAAATTCTACTTCAATTCTAGTACAAGATCAAGTTCCATCTTTAAGCCCTATTGAAGATTCAACTAGAAGATCAAGCTCCAAAAAGTTCAAACTACTTCATGTTCGTGTTTTCAGGTATAATTGACCCTAGAAAGACCTTAGGCTTAGGTCCTTTCAAAACATAATCAAATATGGGTTTTTATACTTAATATAGACTAATCTTTGACTAGTCTAAGTTGTGGCTCGACCAATCTAAGAAAATCTTTGACCAGTCTAAAGTTTAAATTCAAAAAACGGATTTGTCTGTTGCATCCTTGACCAGTCGAAGAGAGGCCTTTGACTAGCCGAGGGTTGCTCAACTCGAAGTCCAACAACTAAAGTTTGGCACCCTCGACCAGTCGAAGCCCATGCTCGACCAGTCGAATAGGGCCCTTGACCAGTCGAAGAAGGGTTTTATCGGATCGCGATCAAAATTTGAAAATTTGTTAAACCTTAGACGAGTCGAAGAAATCCTTAGATGAGTCAAAGCAATGACATTTCTAACTATAAATAAAGGTCCTCTCTCAATCCGAAATTACCAATTCAAGCTGAGAAAAGCCTACATTTAAAGAGAGAGAAGCCCCCATTATAGTGAAGCTATTACATGGTATTTTAATTATTTTTTATATAGTTTTTTGTTTTCCTAGATCTCATTCTTATGAATCTTACTTTGTAAAGAGAGTTGATACTCTTCTTTGAAATTTAGAGGAATTCAAACAAGTAGCCTCTGGTTTGAATCGATTTAAAATCTATCTAGAACCTAGAACCCTTGTTTATGTTATTGGACATTAAACAATCTACTTCAAGAGAAGTGGCTCTATAGGCTACATCAAGAGATACGTCTTCAAGGTGAAGATAAGTATAATCTATCTTTGTATTTTGGTTTCTTTGAGGTAGCTAGAAAATCTCATTGTTGGTTTGTCTGAGATAGCCAAAAAATCTCAGAAAGGGGTTTTTGTTTGTGATAACACTTCTAAAATCACAATCGTATATGGTTTTAAGGTGAACCAGTGAAAACCTTATTTTTAGTGAATGCCAATATCACGTGGGTTGTGATTATTAGGAGTGGAGTAGGTCTGGCTGTTTAAGAACAGTTGGTGTACACACCGAACCACTATAACTCCTGGTGTTGTGGTGAATGTTTAATTTGTGTGTCTGTGGTGAATGATTGTAATCTTATTTCTGCACTAGTGATGAATGGTTGTAATTTTATTTCTACACTAGTGGTGAATGTTCATAATAGATATCTTTATTATCTCCTTCTTAGTTTGAAGTCTTGATCCTTACAAACGTTCGTGAAATAAGGTTGTCCTGTCTAAAACATTATTTTTGGTGAAGGTTGTCCTACGAAGTAAGTTTGAATCAATTTTTCAATACTAGTGCTATTAAGATTTTTGATTTATTCTGATTTATTTATTATTTTAGTACTTTAAGTTTTTATTTGGCATAGTCCTATTCACCCCCCCTAGGACTGTTAAGCTCGCCCTTTTCACCTTGACCCATCAACCTCGACATCTACAACAAAGCATCATCTTACGATTGTGGTACAAGGGAGCTAAAGATCCTTCATCATCCAAGAAGATCTTCATCAACTACTTAACGGGGCTCACTCACTTCTAGGTAAGTACAAAGTCTATTTGTATTTGAAAACCATTCCTTGTGTATGATTGGGTTTCAGAGTTTGAATCCCCAAACTTGATAAGTCCTTGCATAGGCCTCCGATGGGAGAGTACATTTTGCAGTCCTTGTGTAGGACTTCTCAAGTTCTTGTGTAGGATTTGATAGGACCTTGTGTAGGCCATCGACAGATGGAAAATGTTAACCTTGTGTAGGTTGTAATGGTTATGGTGAACCTCATTTAAAACCATCTGAATGGTGAAATCCGGCATACTCTAGGAGAGAGTGGGTAAGCCAGGAGTGGAGTAGGCACGTAGCCGAACCACTACACATCATGTGGATTGTGGTGAATGTTTTAATTCCTTATTTGTGATGTTTGGCTAAACTCTATACTATGTTTAATATTTGCAGGAAACATATTTGTCAAAATGCATAAATGATGTATTTCACTGCTTAGACTGTGATTTTGCACTTCTTATCATTTAGAACTCTTTACTTGTGTATTTAGAAGTAAGTGCATGTTATTAGTTTAAATAATTTTGAAAAGTTCTATTCACCCCCCTTTTAGGACATTAGACATACTTTCAAGCTGCACTTGTAGCGGTAAAGTCGCAATTTCAATTTGGTATCAGTGAGGGTTCTTCTCGAAGGGCTTAACAACCTAAAGAGAAATCCTTACTGAAGTTGAATGTATGTCTAAAAATGAGGAAACTTTGGTCTCAAGACCACCACTTTTTTATGGATCCAATTATGCCTATTGGAATGCAAGATTGCACATATTTCTCAAATCATTGGATCATTCAGTTTGGGACATAGTTGAGAATGGATGGGTGGCACCTATGAAACAAATTGTATTAGATGATGGTGTTACCACATTTAGACCAAAACCAAATGCCTTTTGGACCGATTTGAAAATTCAGGGTCCACTTGTGATGCAAAAGCCTTGAACGCTAATTACTGTGCGGTTTCACAAGAAGAATTCAAAAGAATATGCATGTGTGAAACAACTAAGCAAGCATGGGATTTATTGAAAACTACCTATGAAGGAACCAACATAGTAAAACATTCCAAACTTCACCTTTAACCACACAATTCAAGAATATCAAAATGGAGGAGTATGGAACATTTATGGAATTTTACACAAAGCTTAATGACATTTTCAACTCCATGTGAAGATTGGGTGAGAGGGTTTAATCTTAAGATCCCAACCAAAACGGTTCTCTTCAAAAGTCACTACTATTGAGGAGTATAGAAACATTGATGACACGAAAGTAGAAGAACTATTAGGTTCCTTACAAACATATGAACTACATTTCAAAACCCCTACAAAATCCAAACACACTGTTCTAAAAAAAACATGAATCTGAGGAGGATAATGATGAAAATGAAGATGATGAAGAGATGGCCTTATTGGCCAAAAGGTTCAAAAAGTTTTTCAAAAAGAATCGAGGGAAAACCTTCAACAAGAAGGGGAAGAACTTTGACCAAAAGCACCAAATAGGCAAATCACATAAAAGGTCAAAAGAGCCCCAATGCTACAATTATAGAAGGTATGGTCATCTTTCTACTGAATGTCCCTTGAAAATTAAATCAAAAGGAAAGACAGTAGCTACCACTTAAGACGATACAGAAGACTTAAATTCATATTCTGAAGAGTCTTAAAATGATGGAGACCAAGGCTCTTTGAGAATACTCATGGCCTCCACCACCTTAGTCATCCTAGATAAAAGGGACCTTGAGGCAAAAGATGAACGTGAAGAAGAAATGGCCTCCTTTGAAGAAGAAGATGAGCATGATGACAACATCGGCTTACAAAATGCTTACGACCAATTATACATTCACAACTTGACAATTCATAAAAAAGCTTGGTCAGGTCAGGCTAAGGCCAAAAACAAATAGCTGTGCAAAGAATTAGAAGAAGCCAAGGCTGAGAATGAATGTTTGGTTGATGAACTACAAGAATACATCGATAATGCCAAACTAGAACGAGAAGCAACAGATGATAGATTTAGCTTGGAAGAGTCAGCTAAGAGAATTGACTATCTACAATTAGAACTTACTAAAATTAAAACTATAAATCAAAGTCTGAAAATAGATTTAGAAAAATCCAAAAATCATGTTGACATTAGCCATAGGTTCACCCAAAGTGAAAACAATTAGAGAGACTTTCGGGTTTGGATAAAAATACTAAAGATAGGAGTGGACTAGGTTATGAGAGTAATAGAACTAGTCCCACTCATGCACCACCTATGGTTAAGAAACAAGTGGCTTCAGGAAGCCAATCAAAAGCTTCTCCAATATGTTATGCATGTGGAGATGTGGGACATTTAAAATTTGAATGTCTAGCTTTTAGACACTCCCAATCCATGTCCAGTATGAACTTCATAGGTAAGTACAAACCTACTGAAAAATGCTATAGATTGTGAGGAGTCCTCTTAGAAAGCCGCAAATAAAAAAGGAAATGAGGAAGTTTCCCACTCCTCCCAAAATAACCAAAAGAAATGAGGAATTGCTTAAATAGGTTGCTCAACTAAATCTAAAGACAAAAGAAATGATGAATTAGGTAAATCAAGAAAAGTTCGGTTGGCCCCAAAATCCAAATTCCCTAGAAACAACATGCCTGTTAGAGGAGAACCTAAGAAAAATTCTATATCTCCTATAAACAGTGCAGGCCCAAAGAAAATTATATCTAAATGGGTCGTAAAGAACAAATATAACTGCCAAGCAATACATACCACTCTTAAAGCAGGTAGTAGTGCAAAGTGGTACTTGGATAGAGGGTTCTCGATACATATGACCAGGGATAAGACCCACTTTTGCAATTATGTTGAGTTTAACAGTGCGTTAGTCAATTTTGGAGATGGTAGCACTGCTAGAATTATTGGGCGAGAGACGGTTGTTGGGCCACGCATGCCCAAGATTGAAAATGTTCTCTACATAGAGGGTTTGAAACAAAACCTCTTGACTATATTAGAGATTTGCGACAAGGAACATTCAGTAAAATTCTCTAAAGAAGTGTGTGGGATCTCAGATATGGTAAACAAATTGATTATGAGAGGTCTTCGCACTAGTGATAACTGCTATGTGATTCAAAATAGTAGAGAAACTGTCTCGCCTACTAGATGCCACATGGCCAAGGATAACGGAACTTAGGCACCAAAGACTCAGCCATGTTCATTATTGAAATTTGTCTCACCTTAGCTCAAAGAATTCGGTGAGAGGGCTTCCTAAAATTGGGAAAAAGGCCAGGATTGTATGTGTCAATTGTCAGAAAGGTAAACAAATTAAGGTTGCTCATAAAAAGATAACCACCCTGGCCACCTCAAAACCTCTTGAACTTTTACATATGGACCTAGTTGGTCCTACTAGAGTCTAGAGCCAAGGTGAAAAGATACATTTTTTAGTGGTAGTGGATGATTACTCTAGGTTCACCTAGACGCTTTCTTAAGGGAACAATCAAATACATTCGAAGAGTTAAGAAAAATCATAAAGCAACACCAAAATGAAAAACGGTATATGATTGACCAAATCAGGAGTGATCATGGTGGAAAATTCAAGAATGATCAATTCCAGAAGTTTTGTGATGAATCTAGGATTCGACATGAATTCTCAGCACCCAAAACTCCACAATAAAATGGAGTAGTTGAAAGAAAAAATCGAGTGCTTCAAGAAATGAGCTCAGTCATGTTAAACAGTAAAGAATTAGCAAAAGCTTTCTTGGCCAAAGAAATAAATACAGCCTGCTACATAATTAACCGAGTTTACCTTATAGCATGCTTAAACAAAACATTATATGAGTTGTGGCATAGGAAGCCACCTAGTGTTAAGTATTTCCGAGTGTTTGGTAGAAAATGTTACATACTTAGAGACTGGGAAAACTTACAGAAATTTGACCTGAAAAGTAACGAAGGAATCTTCTTAGGATACTCTCTAAACAGTCATGCTTATAGGGTTTATAATCTTAAGACCCTTACAATTCAAGAATCTATCAATGTAGTTGTTGATGACTAACCGCATGATAAAACTGGTCCTGAGGTAGATGTGGATGAAGAATTGGGTCCAAATGTAATAGGTAAATCTGATGATAAGCCTACTTCTCCACGAGCATCTTAACTTTTGGGTAACATTCCAGTTATCAAGGATCATCCTCTCAATTAAATAATTGGAGATCCGAGTACCGGTGTGAAAACCTGACTGTAACTTGAGACCATAAACAATCATCTTTGCTTCACCTCTAAAATAGAACCAAAGAATGTTGCAGAATCTCTACAAGATGAGTATTTGATATTTGTTATGCAAGAGGAGCTGGAACAATTTGAAAGAAATGAGGTATGGTAACTTGTCCTAAGACCACAAAACACTAATATCATTGGAACTAAATGGATATACAAAAAACAAGTCCGATGAATATGGAAATGTTGTGAGGAACAAGGCTAGACTAGTTGTGCAAGGATACTCATAAATTGAGGGCATTGATTTTGATGAAACATTTGCCCTGGTTGCGCGACTAAAGTCTATCAAAATTCTTATGTCCATTGCTTGTGCCCTAAAATTTAAACCATTACAAATGGACGTAAAGAGTGCATTTCTAAATGGTGTACTGAGTAAGAAGTGTATGTCGAACAATCTAAGGGATTCGTTGATCCTAAACATCCTCACCAAGTATACAGATTGAGGAAAGCATTCTATAGTCTCAAACAAGCTCCCCGTACGTGGTGTGAAAGATTAACACAATTTTTTATTGACCCCGGGCATGTTGATAAAACTCTTTTTGTTCAAAAGACTAGAAATGCCTTGCTTATTGCCCAAATCTATGTGGATGATATTGTATTTGGTTCCACATATGAGGATATAGCTCATGAGTTTGCTCAC
Organism: Magnolia changhungtana; assembly: GCA_030180095.1. Lineage (NCBI taxonomy): Eukaryota > Viridiplantae > Streptophyta > Magnoliopsida > Magnoliales > Magnoliaceae > Magnolia > Magnolia changhungtana. The sequence goes on from JASAUF010000024.1 coordinate 1,665,803, forward strand.
TTAATGCAATCAAAATTTGAGATGAGCGTGGTGGGAGGACTAAACTTTTTTCTGGGATTGCAAGTAAAACAACTCCAAAATGGGATTTTCATTAGCCAGGCCAAGTACGCGAAAGAATTAGTAAAATGATTTGGTCTTGAGTCTGACCGCACACATCACACACCCATGAGCACCAAACTAAAATTATCCAAGCCATAACTAGAAAGAGTGTGGACTAACACTTGTATCGCAGCATGATCGGGAGCCTACTTTATCTCACAACGAACCAGCCCGATATATCATTTAGCGTAGGGGTTTACGCTAGGTTTTAGGCCGATATGAAAGAATCACATTTAACTGATGTGAAGAGAATAATCAGATATGTGGCTGGAACTATAGATTTTGTCCTTTGGTACCCGTTTGACACATCAACTACCGATGTTAGGTATTCAGACGTTAATTGGGCTGGAAATATGGATGATTAAAAATTGACCAGCAACGGATGTTTTTATATCAGAAATTGCTTATTGCCTTGGCAGAGTAAAAAACAAAATTCTATCTCTTTATCAATCATCGAGGCTGAATGTAACACCCCGAACTTTTCAAAACCCAAGTATTGAAAGTTCTTGAGTGTTACTGTGAAAATTTAACCTATTATGTACATGTGTATTGTACTAATCTAACTAACCTAACCTTACGTCTAATTCCTAACACGAATCCGACCATTAGGAATAGTCTCCATTCATAGATCAAGCCATCTGACCGTTGATTTTAAGACAAGACCAGCCATCATATGCTTTAACAAATGTACCTTCCCTTAAATTGTCAAATAACACTTTATCTGTAATGATTTAGATGTAAGTTTGTTTATAAGAATTGCTTAGAAAAGTGCATATATTCATGTAGAACCATTAGAATTCACAAAACTCCTAAATTAACGATAATTACGAAAATACCATTAACACTGTACCCTTAAATCCCAAATCACATGGTTCTCCTGATCTGTTTCATGCAAAATCTGTCCACCCTCCAAAGAAGAGGTTCCAAATCCATCCCAGATAAGGAAAGAAGTTGAGGAGAAAACGACACCCCAAATAATAGCCAGTTTTCTTGCAGGTGTGCGGAAAGAACACTATCGCAACAGGTTAAAAGCCTTACAGCCAACGTAGATCTGATGGGCCAGGAAGCATCAGACGGCTAATCTAACCCACATGTAGACGTCAGAAAGAAGGACAAATGGGTTGGGACAAATCAATCATGAAAATGGGATTAAATCAGATCCAGATGAACCGTCTGATCGGACATTCAAAACAACTTGTTGACAGGTCATTAGACGCCTAGTGGCCCAAACGATCAGATGGAGGATGACCCAAGAAGACTAAAGCGTGAAATATTGCATCCACCCTTCGCACAAGAATGGGCTGTGTTGCTATTACACGAGCCTCACTACACAATCCACACGAGAATAGACTTGCGTAGGGAAAGATCTGAAAACCCAACAGGCTATCAACGCCAATACCACCTGGCCAGAAGAAGAGAAAACAAAACAGAGAAAGATAGAGAAAGAAAGGAAGACATGAGAGAAAGAGAGGGAGAAATAAGAGAAAGAAGAAGAAAAAGAAAGAAAGAGAGGAAGAGACAAGTTGTGCAAGAGGAAGAAGAAGAAAGAGAGAAGAACAATGCCAGAAAGACCGCCTGAATCCACTGAGTCGCTGACGACTTCGGTCTGAGTCCAATCAACCACCCGGATGCGGTTCAGATTCGACCTCCCCTAGCTTACTTACGGTTCAGATCTTTCTTTCTTTTCCTTGCTAAATTCCATTGATAGGATTGCATCTTACAAAAACAAGTCGACTCCATAGTAGGATGGACCCAAAATGTGATCGATACCTAACTTATCTAGGATATAATTTGAATTAAGTTTACACAAGATTTATTAAACCTAATTGAAATCTAACTTGGACAATTCGAACCAGGTGAATTAGAGTAGAAGACGATTTAACAAACTAAGGTAAGGGTTTTATCCTTTAAGCTTACTTTGATTTAAGTCGATGTGATTTATTCCTCCTTTTATTATGCTATTATGATTCTCTCCTTGAGATTGATTTATTTACCACCAATGATTATTTATCTTTTGGGAATGATGGTTAAGGCCTGAGTTAATTTCGCGCATCTTTATTTATGTGGGGCGATAGATACAAGCCTTACCCCTGCCTTTACCAATCTGTTGAGTTAGCCTTGCTACTCTCCTCTTTATTGAGTTGGCCATTGCCACTCTCCGTATTATCGAGTTGGCCATTGTCACTCTCCTCTTTTATTGAGTTGGCCATTGCCACTCTCCTCTTTTTGAGTTAACCATTGCTACTCTCCTCATTTTGTTAGCCTTGTACTATATACCTTTAAGGCTTGGGCATGTGCCTTGGATTTACAAAACCCCCATGATCTATATTTCGTTATCCTTATTGCAATTGATGTGTTGAAGGTATCACAACTAGTGAATCAAATATTTATCATGGACGTAATGCGTTATGGGTGGCGACTCTCTTGGTCGACACGTAATTCCGTAGGTTGGTTGACGTAGTGCACAATCAATGTAAGTAAATCGCCATGCGTGTTACATCACTTCTCGGGATTGGATGTCGTAAATAGTCACTCCATGAACATATCGTGTTACATAAATCCCCCAATCGTGTTGTTGTGTCACCTTGAGATGTTTGTATAAATCCACGTTAACATTAAACATGCCAACGAATCTCCGTAGTGTGAGAATGTGGGGCGAGTCGGATATTATGAACTATTTTTCACATTGTGACAAGGATCACTACGTATGATGAGCCGCAGACACTTTGCTAGGCATACATTCATGTCGATTGTTTGGGCATATTAATATCTCTCGTAGTGGTGGAGTACATAACATATCAGAACCCTTACATTACTTTTATGAATCTCTTGAATTATTGTTAATCTTAAAGGATAACCATCACTATGAGTAGGACGTTGACCCTCTCTTACCATACACAGGTGATGTACAGATTGAAGACCTAGAGGACTATCTCCCTATGGAAGATTATATGTAAAGAATAAGAAGATATTTTTATAATTTAGTTTTATACTGTCGCTGCAGACTCGATAAATGTAATAAGCTCCCATTGAGAGGGCATTTGATTATTTGTTGAATTCTTTTACTCTGATGAAATAATCAATACGGTCGATTTTATTCTCGTGAGTGTTACCTTCATGAATGTATCTAGATGTGATCTAAATGAAAAAAATAAAAAATAAGGTGTGATTTTTAAAGCATCCAATTTATACATTATTTACACCCGGTTTTCTCGTGCACGAGTATAAACTTTGGCCGTGAAAATTTTAGGTTGTTACAGTTGGTATTAGCGCATGAGAATGAGATTAACTAGGCCTGAGGGAGTAGACCATCATAAGCTTTACATGACCAGGATAGGATTATGAATTAGATACATATCCTCAATTGAATTCCTAAAAGAACTAGGAAGTTGAGGAATTAGAAACCCATATTCACGTTCCCAGTGGAAATATTAAGTTAGACATGAAATTTAGAAACTATGAATCTAGGTATCCGCATAATAAATCTCCAAAATTCTGGAAAAACTTATTCTGAACTAAAAGTCATCCTTAAATAGGGTCACAATCAAGAAGAACAAGTTTCCCTTATAGGAATAGAGACTTTCTAATTATTCCAGAATTTTTGACTATTCCAGCGAAATTGTGACATGTTGTGAATGAAATAGCGGTGAAGACCGCTTAAGTTGAAGTCGGAATATGCCAATATCTCCTAGAGGGGGGTGAATAGGACTTTTTAAAGATTAATGAGTTATGTTAAAAATTCTATCACTCTAATCCTATCATGTATGCAATTTTCAGGATTACTCAAATGTAACTCTACTAGCTTCTAAGCCAGGTAGAGAATCCAATCACAAACTAATCAAGATATAACAATATGCAACTTAATCTATGTTGGATGTGACTGTGTATGTGTATGAGATGTGATTAGATATATGAATATGAATGCATTGTCATGAATCACACATATAGAAAAGCAATCACAAACACAGCCATTTTATAGTGGTTCGACGATAAGTCTACTCCACTCCCGGCTGCCGCACTCAACCCTTGAGTGTACCGGATTTCACTAAGGAGGTTTCCCAGGGTTCACCTCAAACCTAAGGTTTTAAATCAGGTTCACCTTCAACCTTTACACGGAGGTTTCTACTCGGTTCACCTCTAACCCTGGAGTTTTACTGGTTCACTCCTAACCAGATGTTTATGCTCTCCATAGAGCAAGGGTCCACACAACGCACCCGGGAGTTTTACTGGTTCACTCCTAACCAGATGTTTATGCTCTCCACAGAGCAAGGGTCCACACAACGCACCCACCATGTACACTCCCACCAGAGGCCTCCTTGAGGACTTCAAAGGGTGAGAACCACTTAAGACCCAATCCTAAAAAGGAATGATTGCAAGTGTCCTCTTGGACTCTAGATACTTACAAATAAGTTGATGAGTCCTGTTAAGCACAACGCCGAAGATCTCCTTTTCTTTGTTGATGAAGAATCTTCTGCTTCCTTGAACCGCAACACAAAAGGTATACCAAGACTAGGCTTAGGGTTGGGTCAAGGTTAAGATGGAATCTTACTCTCCAAAGGTTTACCTATAAGGAAGGTAGAGTAGTTCCAATCTTATACATTCAAGGCATCCCAGCTTAATGATTTGCCATTAAGGTAGTAGCTGAAGGATCCTTGAATGCGGAAGTTCATTCCCCAATCTACTCTATTGAATATCAATGATGAGGGTGGATTGGAGGATGAACTCACTCGAGAGAAAGGGCTTAGGGTATAAGATGTGAGTTGAAACACACAAAATCTCTCTTTTCTCTCTTACAGCAACAAAAGTCAAGTCCTCTATATATAGGCAAAAAGTTCCAAGGGATATAAAATAGTCACATTTATGATAGAGTTCGATATCATTGAGCAGGTTTGAATATCATCGAGTGTATACTCTCGATAACATCCATGATCTACTCGATGACTTGGACTCAATGTCATATGCTTTTGAAACTTCTTGCCAATAGGTCGATGAATCGAAGCTATTGTCGATGTCATTAGATTTCGAACTCCGATTCCATCGATGACAGGTTCGATTAATTGACACTTGAAAAATGAGAGAGACTTGACTTTGAGATATTTCAAGTTTTCATGAATGATCGAGTGAACCGTCGAGATCATCAGAATTTGAATGTCGATGATATCCAGATTAGAGTATATGCATCGATAAATCCAGCGGATTTGTCTTTAAGCTTGTTGGACGATTTGTGTCCTTGTTCGATGCAATCGACCTGGTGCCGATATCATCAATATTTGAATATCGATTCTATCAAAGGGCCCCCGATCATAGTTAAAAACAACCTAAGCTATCTGCTGTAAGAAATGCGCGCCCATGATCGATACCATTAATGGACTTCCGATGTTATCGACATTTGAATTCAGATCATATTGGAAGAGCATTGATGCAATCGAAGACTTTTGAGATTTTCTTTGAAAAATAGGGGCGCTGGAAATCTGCCTGTCGATCTTATCGAGCCACTCTCGATGGACTCGAAATTTGAATATCGATGATATCGATAGGTGTATCGATACATCGATAATTCATCCAGATATGTTATGAAGTTGCTAGACATATTTAGTGCTTTTATCGATGATATCGATATGTGTATCGATACATCGATAAATCCGTCCAGATGAATATTTAGTTGCTGGACATTTTTTGGTCCTCTTATCGATATATCATTAAGGTATCGAGGACATCGACAGAACAGGTCAATCAAATCGAGGGTGTATCGATAAAATCGACAAGGCAAGAAAAACTTACAGATTTTCCTATTTGTAAAAAGTTTCTCACCCTAAAAACCCTAAGATGTCTATCTTATTTTAAGGGTTTTAATCACCTAGTGTTTTGGGACATAAGATGCGAGGCTATAATTTACTTATTGCGAGCTTCCATACATCCGGTTGAGGCAGACGCTTGAATTGTTCTTCCTATCAAGCTCTGTAGACAGTCTGACCCACTACTCACGTATCTTGACAAACCAGGGCACTAACATGTGCACTTTCAGTGAAGTCTCCACTAATTGCAGATAGAAGACACATCAAGAAATTTTGAAAATTTTCCAATAGATCACTTAGGTCTCCCTCAACCTCCCTCTAAAATTTCATCTCGATTGGGCCTGTACAAAATGACATAAAATTCCGACAGTAGCGAAAATCAATAGGGAGTGCTGCTGGACAGTAAGCTTTTATCACCTCACAAGGATGAAACACCGCCCAAACAGTGGAATCTTACCTTGTAAATTTTTCTGGAGCCTCAAGAATAAGTCAGGGGATTAGATTCCAAATTTTGAATAAATTGAACATATGGATCATGAATTAAAATTCCGGGAGTGACATGATGTCAATATAAAATGATTTTGAGAATTTAAAACCTTTCACATAAAGAATGACACCAAAACTTAGGTTGAATGGGGAATGAAAAATTTGGCGTATCCTTTTAAAACCTAAGATACGTTTATGGCAAAAAAATGAAAAAATCTTACCGTATTTCCCAAGGATTTAGAATGTTCAGGACAATGGATTTACCGAACCATATTCAAGTAAGGTATGAGCAGTTTAATCCAATTAACAAATCTCGGGGTCGAGATTTTTATTTAAGAGGGGTAGGTTGTAGCGTCCTGACTTCCACATAGCCAATTAAACGCACGCCTATAGATGTACATCTACCTCATGAGGAATATAGTAAAATATTAAACATATCGGATCAGTGCAAATGGAACAAATAAATAAATTTTGAGAAAGAAATTTTGTTTAGGGGGGGGGGGGTGTAAATTGTAACACCCCGAACTTTTCAATACCCGAGTATTGAAAGTTCTCGAGTGTTACTGTGAAAATTTTACATATTATATACATGTGTATGGTACCAATCTAACTAACCTAACCTTACATCTAATTCCCAACGCAAATCTGACCATTGAGAATAGTCTCGATTCATAGATCAAGTCATCGACCGTTGATTTTAAGACAAGACCATCCATCATGTGATTTAACAAATGTACCTTCCCTTAAATGGGCAAATAACTCTTTATCCGTAATGATTTAGATGTAAGTTTGTTTGTAAGAATTACTTAGAAAAGTGCATATAATCATATAGAACCATTAGACTTCACCAAACTCTTAGATCAGCGATAATTACGAAAATACCATTAACATTATACCCTTCAATCCCAAATAATTGTTTGGTTCTCCTGATCCGCCCAATGGTTCTCCTGATCCGTTTCATACAAAATTTTATATCAGGCCTAATTATCATAAATAAACCATACATGGCAAATTTCGGCCATTGATTAGTAAGATCAATGGCTAAAACAAATATTCACTCGAGTATGGCCCACCTAAACTTTGGATATGCCCCATCTTTGGCCGGATGTCCTAATAGGACCCACAGAACTTGATGAATGGGGCAGATTTAGCAAAATCATCGGGGTGGACCCCCTACAGGGTGCGTGTGCATAGTTCGTGTAAGGCTGCCGAGCACTGAGCCAAACCCACGGTCAAACCGGGTTTGACTCGATAAATTCCCATTCCAAAGGGATTTTGACCATACTGACCTCGAAGTTTAAGCAAATTACCTAGAAAGCTACGACGTTCCATATATCTTAAGAGTGGCCTTCTGATAAGCTTTGGATATTATTTTGGATGAAAATGCCCATGTCCTTGGTTCAGAAGTCTTACGGTCATGGAGAGATGGAGCAGCTACTCTCCCGAGAAAGTGATGGATTGGCTACTCCCCCCGCCACCAAGCAATGGCTAGTGCTCTGTGCTTATGTGTTTCATCCATGCCATCCATAATCCATGTCGCCCATCCTTTTTGCCGTGTCATTTTAGGGGTAAGGCATCCCTGCCTTCCACAATCCATGTCGTGTCATTTTAAAAGTAAGGCATCCACGCCGTCTATAATCCATGTCGTCCATAATCCATGCCGCCCATCCTTTTCACCGTGTCATTTTAGGGGTAATGCCCAAACATCAGTTGACAAGGTGGATAAAAGTGGATACTACCCAAGTCAGGACTTTTTGGCCCCACAGCGAGCTAGCCGACAGGGTGGATGGATCGGATCACCCCATTGTGGGCCTTAACTTATGGTACCATTGGTTTGGTAAAAAAAAAGGAAGTGAACATGTTGAAAACCATAAACCACAACCCATATAACATGTCAACTACGACCTATGCAAACCACGACCCATATGGCAACTACGACACATATAACATGACAACCACGACCCTTACCTGATAACAACCACGACCCATATAGCCTGCGTTCCTATTCCTGCAGTCTATCAATACTCATCTCATATTCAAAAAATGCAAGACTAGCTTTGGTACGAAAGGGCACGTTACTTTTCTAACTTTGATGGATGATAAGGATCTTATGTGCAAGTATGGGTCGTGGTTATCATGCAATCTAGGAGCAGGAAATGAAAACCACGACCCATATAACATGACAACCACGAGGGTTGTGGTTGTAATGTGGTAAGGGTCGTAGTTGTAAGATCCTTATTGTCCATCAAAGTTAGTACATGACATACGTAGATATCGTGCAAACGATATCTGTATAGTAGCATAGGTTGCATCAGGTGGTTGTAATGTAGTAAGGGTTGTGGTTGTTATGAGGTATGGGTCGTGGTTATCATGTTATATGGGTCGTAGTTGTCATGGGGCATATTTATCATGTTATATGGGTCGTGGTGAACATGCAACAACCGCGACCCATATAACATGACAACCACGACTCATATAACATGATAACTATGATCTATGACAACTACAACCCAAATAACATGACAACCATGACCATATAACATGACAACTACGACCCATGCAATATGGAAATTACGACCCATGCAAACTACGACCCATATAACATGAAAAACATGACCCTTATAACATGACAACCATGATCCATGACAACTACAATCCATATAACATGGCTACCACGACCCACATAACACAATCATTACCATAAGAGAAGCTTAGAGCCGCACAAGACTGATTCGTGGGAGATTTTGATAGTTTTTCAGTACTATCATACAACTCTGCAAGTTTCTTCCACTTAAGTTTGCAAATGGGGATATTATCATCCTCCTCACTCTCATCATCGCTGGTTATTACTTTTGAAGAGTGTAACTATAAAGGATGGTGTAAAACTCTCTTCGTAACTACTATCATTTTCTAAAGCTGCACTCTCACTTCTCTGGTCAGAATAACGTTCATGTATTTTTTACAGATCATTTTAGGGCTTGATCCCAAAAATGAGATGGATATAAATCTAAGGTGGAACACACCATAGGAAATCAGCTAACAACCATGACCCAATATAATATGAAGAACATTTCTCTTCAATGGGCACCTAGCGAGCTGAAAAACTCTGTTGAGAAGTCCATATAACATGGGTCGTGGTTGTCATGTTATATGGGTCATGGTTCTCGTGTTATATGGGTCATAGTTGTCATGTTATATGGGTCATGGTTTTCGTGTGATATGGGTTGTGGTTCTTATGTAATATGGGTCGTGGTTCTCATGTTAAATGGGTCGTGGTTTTCATGTGATATGGGTCATGGTTTTCATGTTACACGGGTCGTGGTTGCCAATACATTTTTTCCTGATCCACGATCTAACGTTGGATGACAACCACAATCTAACGTGGATAAAAACCATGATCCAATGTGCATGTTAACCAATAGGGTGACCTAGTGTGTATGACAACCACAACCCATTATTCGTCATATCCACGACCCTTCCCTTCAGAATCAGCGTGACCGTTCGGAATTAGCACCACATTCTTTTTCAGATAATCACATTAATGTCACTACTTCCCCGTAATCCCTTTGGAATCAGTGCGACCCTTCAGAATCAGCACCTTAACCATTGGTTGACCAACCTATAAAAGTGGTACTTAGGTTTCAAATTACTTTCACAAGCCAATCTGAATCGGAATCCATATTGCAACACCTTAAGCATTCACGGATTTCTTTGCTCTTTCAATCAAAATAATGGAGGATATATTCGAAGAAGCCATCGAGTCATTCTCGCGTTCTTCCTTTATGGGTGATCCCTTCCCTTTCCTCAGGGATGTTGACGATCTTCTTGAAGATCAACGGCCTCCATAGGAAATTCTGAAGACAATTTCATAACATGACAACCACGAACCATTTAACATGACAACCACGACCCATGAAAACTACGACCCATATAATATAATGACCACTACTCCATGGGAAACCACGACCCATATAACGTAACAACCACGACCCATATTACAATACAATATGAAGAACAATTCTCTTCAACAGGCATCTAGCGAGCTGAAAAACTCTGTTGAGAATGTCTTGTTTAAGCCTGACCTTCTCAACAGAGTTTTTGATTAGGCTAAAAAAAGACATTCTCAACAGAGTTTTTTAGCTTGCTGGGTGCCCGTTAAAGAGAATTGTTATTCATATTGTATTGTAATTATAGTCGTGGTTGTTATGTTATATGGGTCGTGGTTTCCCATGGAGTCATAGTTGTTATGTTATATGGGTAGTACTTTTCATAGGTCATGGTTGTTATGTTATATGAGTCGTGGTTATCATGTTATATGGGTCATGGTTGTCATGTAATATGGGTCATGGTTGTCATGTGAAATGGGTTGTGGTTTTCATGTGAAATGAGTCGTGGTTGTCATGTGATATGGGTCGTGGTTGTCATGTGAAATGGGTTGTGGTTGTCATGTTAAATGGGTCGTGGTTGTCATGAATTGTAGTTATTAACATGGGTCGTGGTTCGTATGTGAAATGGGTCGTAGCCTTAAAATGACACGGTGAAAGGATGGGCAACATGGATTATACACATACTTCAATGTGGGCCTATATGAGTTGTGGTTCTCATGTTATATGGGTCGCGGTTGTTACAAGTTAACTTCCTTTACTACCAAATGACAGGATAGGCCTAAGGCCCACAATGGGGAGATCCATTCCGTCCACCTTTTTAGCAGCTCAGTGTGGGCCCAAAAAGTCCTGACTTGGGCAATGTCCATGTAACGCCTTGAAAATCGGGGGTCGAGCAGAAGCTCAACTCTCGAGTTCCAACGCATCACTTATGCAACATAGATAATGATGATTGAATGTTGTTCGTATTAATGCATTAAACATGAGTAGGATTAAGCCAAAACAACATATCATACTCCAGAGACAGTTAAAGTGCAAGCGGAAGATTGTGATAGATGTATAAAATATATAAACTATGGTAAGTCTCCAGAGTGTGATAATGTTACCAGGTTAATTAATTACAAGTATAGTTTCAAAATATACAAAAGGTGTAAAGTCATCTAGTCAATATCCCTGTAACCCCATCGATCAAGATATGGCTCGCATGAAGCCGCCAGAATACAGCAGATACAAGAAGACGTCCTCATCATTGCAAAAGTCCGGCTCTGCCTCATAAGCATCGCCATCACCTGTAGCTACAATAGGGTCTGGTTGGTGTGTACAACACCGTCCTGCAACGTGGGAGTGAGTGATCAACTCAGTGGAACAGTAAAGCATAGGTTAACATGTTATCAATTCAGTCAAGCAGTAATGATAAAGCAGTACAATCAAACATTCCTAAATAATCTTGTTAATGCAAGTATGAAATGCAGTCATGATGCATGCCCTCACTAACATACTCCCTCATGCGACACCATCTTATGTCTGCGGCATGCTTTCATCCCTCAGTACTCGAATCTTCCAGGCACATGCAGTGCGATATGAACATGATTAACGAGTTGTTATTAGTCCATTTCAAACAGCAGGATTGGGAAACTAAGGTACCTCCCTTATATCATTCCCAAACAATGATCCATTCTAGGGTCGTCAGTCTTAGATACTCTCATACGATGATGCGGTTCCAGGTCGCTGTAAAGGGCTGCCAAGGCTGTTACACGTACTCGTTGCACCGCTCCCCCATCACCTTATCAATACAAGCTTAGTTTATACTCTATTTATTACGGGAAGGCTCGTCGCCTCACTGTAGATTCAGAGTATGGTCGAGGTCACTACACCGGGTATGGTCAGGGCTGTCAGGGTTATTACATGGAATCATTACACCACTCCCCCATCACCCATCAAAACAGTGTAGGCCGACAATTCTAATACAGTGTCCCATACCACCATATTCGGCTCACGAGTCTGGTTGCTCACTGGTCACTACAGGGAGACACATGGCCCCAGCGTAGGCCGACAGCTTGACCATGGTGTCCCATACCACCATGCCCGGCTCATGAGTCTTAGCGGATCGAGGTACCAAGGTTAACAGGGTTGCACTGGTAAGTTTAGTACCTTATGTTCAAGCAATGACGTCTAAACATGGTGAACATACACAAGGCAGATCGGGTTACTTGACGAGTTCGACTAGTCCAAGCGTACGCTGAAGTAGCTGACAAGGTACCACTGTCGACAACTATCATACGACTCGGATTCGCCGAATGCATCAATTGTGGCGAGACGAATTCGCCCAGTCAGACAGGAGTTGTTACCGATCGCCTGGACTATACAATAGCCCCAATCATATTCAATTACAACATATTATCCTAAGAGGTCTCAAAGCAGTATTAGATTATATCGCAAATCTACAATCAAAAGTCCGTCACAATCCACTTTAGGGCTGCTAGGGCTGTTGCATAAAATCGTTACACCACTCCCCTATCACCCTTCACGGAATCATACAACCTAAACAGAAATCCACACATATGCAATTCATAAATAAAATAGACATCATACTGTCAACATACATAGAGGAAATCAGAAACATCATTCAGGTTGTTGAGAAGCCTATCTCAACACCACTATTAAATTTAGTTCGTCACACAATTTCTCACACAAGCATTTTGTCAAACACTTAAACTACACCACTCCAACATACATGACGTATGTTGATTTCAACATAGAATATGACAAATCCTTATATCAAGGAGTTGTCTCATACACAACAATCATGTTCTTACATCCAATACATATGGCAGGCATAAATCATAAATCCATATTTATTTAGTCATTTCAACAAACACTTAGACTACACACATTAGCCTACATAAGTTATGTTGGCCAAAATGTGTATTAGGACGAATCCTTTCGCCAAACAGGTCATACATCCATAACTAGCATATATACACAGCATATACTCATGGCCATCATATCAGCAAAATTTATACGGATACCGTATTTTTTACAAATACCTAGAATACACAATTCCATATTCTTCGATTTAACCGAAACGGAAAATAGACAACATGTTCTACATGTGAAATATCATCCATGTCAAGAATAAATCATTAACCGACATTGAAAGCCTTGACAACTATAACCTATACGTCTAAAGTCCGCACCTTTTGTCAGTAAACTTGAACCGAAACCAGTTTGAACCCAACGCCTTTGTCTACGGCACAACGACAACCTGAATCATGAAACAGGTCAGCTATTTCATCACCTACACTCTTGAAAATCCTAAAATAGCTTAGGGTTAGGTTTTCTTACCTACGGACGAAGCCGGAATCACCGAAAAAGTGATTAGATAGCGATGGTTAAACACGTATAGCAGGGGATGGAGTATCAGGAAGATGTTCCCACTTCTCTCACACTTTCTCTCTTTTCTCTCTTCTCTCTCCTAGGTTTTTCTCAAATTCGTATGGGATGAGAGAGTGAGGGTTTAAGGTCCTTATATAGGCTCAAAACTCACCAAATTAGACCCAGGGCCAAGGTATACTTAGGTTATGTCCAAATACGGACAGTTCCGTCTCAACGGAGCACTTTTGGAGGCCTCCCTTGAGCCAAAGGTCGGACTTAAGCTCACTGACTATGGATCTAGGTTGAGTTAAGTTTTCATTCCAATCGGGTTCCTAGATCACACGTGGCGGACCAGTTTCAGTTCAACGGTCATCGACACTCGATTAGGGTTACAAGTACATGGACATGTGTATGAAATTTTCCCTGATCCAAGGATGTATTTGGGTCAGATTCTAACAGTCTGATTTCTTATATCAAGCCCACAAGTGACAAGTCTCAGATTACTTAAATAAGATTTGGTTTCTAAAGAAATCTACGTTTTCTCACACTCTTCACTCCGGGCTCAAGCGAATAGCCATGGGACACTATCTAGATTTGATTTCTGAGATGGTTGTCAAGCCTAGCAAGGTGGTCCTAATTCTATAACTTCGTATTATTCGGACTTTTGATGTGCGGTCTAGATCTAATACGGAGTTTCATGATGTTCCCGAGAGTAGCTGGGTAATGAGATTGATCCTAGATTTTAGGGTAACCTAGCGTCACTGATTCGACAAGTTTTGGGTCTTACAGATCGGATTTAAAGTGATTAGTGCAGATTTCGTATGTGATCTAGTTTAGCACTTAGTTAACTTTGTCTAATTTCTAAAGGATTTGGTCTTGTAAGATTTCTGTCTGAGGTGGTACTTGGGCCTTTGTAGTTTGTATATAAAGTGATCCAAGTAATTAATACTTAACTAAATCACGCCCTAATTTTAACAGAAGAATGTCCTAGGACAGGAGAGGCTGATGTTTCTAAATAACCTATTCGTCGATGATTCCATAAGGTTAATGGTCAAAAGCCCATTTTATTTATGTTTACAGTAATTTTGAGTTTGAGTATTGTTCTTCATCACCTAAACTTTAAGATCTGTGTCTAATGTGAAAGTACTTAGAAAGATTTAAAGAACGAGGTGGTGCGAGGTGAGATTTGTGAAGGAAAAGGGTTAAAAAGCGATTTTAGACTTTGGGATTGAGTTCTGACAAGTTAATAAGGTGTTAAGATCGACCCATTGCCTAAGGACGTCTAATTCTAGGTTGGCAAAAATCTAGGATGTTACAATCTACCCCCCTTAAAAATAATTTCGTCCCCGAAATTGGCTAAAGGTAATAAGTAAGAATTCTATTATTTCATTTGCCTAAGACTTATTGATTTCAAGTTTATATGCGCGGTAGGGTGTATATTGTGCATGCTAGTCTAGTACATTTTAGGCACTACCCCCCCTTAAAAATTTATTTCTTTTATCCCTTACTTATCCCCTAACAGGTTGATACAATTTATTCCGTCATCTATTTGACGTCTTGACGACAATTCCCACCTATTTAGAGTAAGATAGCTGTTTTCAACGTTTGACCAACATAGAGAGACAATTATAGTGGGCTTGATCCCGATACATCGATCATCTACCTTGCCAGGGTGGAAAGCTCATCGTATCCCTTCCAAGTCCTGGTAGATCCTGGTCTTCTGCTCGGCCAAGCAGTGAGTCCATTGGTAGTCGCCCAGGATTGAGAATTGGGTCAAGCTGTAAATACTTTGTAGTTGTATATGTCAGTAGCTCCATAGTCCGATCACTCTAAAAACGTAGGGAATGTCCATCATTGAAAGGCTCAAATTTCCTATCTATAAAGTTGCCCGTTGGGTCTTGGTCTAGGAGAGTCCTCGATATTATCTATGTCCAAGGAAACGGTGAGTCAAATCTTACTAGATCATCCTAAAATGGTTTCTCATAGTAGAACTTGTTAGGGCTTCTATTATGTTCGTATTCAACGAGCACAGTTGTAGATGCGTTGACCTTGGCTATTGTAACTCAGTTCGCACCTGGCCTATTCTGTACTATGAATTTGTTTAATACTTGAACCCTAATTGATTTCCTTCCATGACTTCATTATTGGCATTCTAAGGAAGATTTAGATCCTATTTAATGACCTAATCTTGTGTATAACTGAGAGTAATTTCTTTCGATCTTGGGCCAGTAGGGCAAGGGCCAACCATGCTACCGCTGTGCCTATGAGTAGGTAGACGTGTATACCTACTTAACTCAACTGGGTTCATAACTTGTCTACCCCCCTTAAAATTGTTTCTATTCTCAGGGTTCAAGAATTTGTACATCTATCTGTATGTCAGAACGAGTTGAAATTTGAAACCTATCTTTGGTATGACATGGGAAGCGATTTAGTAATACATTAGTCTTGTTTTCATCGATGATGCATATTATGGCATTGGTACCTATGATTATAGAAAGGAGCTAAAGATGATGGGTATTGTGGTTGATTTCAGGGGCAGGTGTGAGTTTGAGGTAAGATGCCTAAGTCTACCAAGGAGTTTTGTCACGGTCCAGACTTATCCTATTTAATCATGTCTAGCTTAATAGGCAGGCTATCTTTCTACGTTCATATGCACAAGATGTATGCCGACATGGCATGTAATTTGGGACCTAATTTCTAATTGTCTGTTGCCCATTTGGACAATTCCTTAAGCTTAAAAGACAAAGTCTCTATCGGCTATATACTCCTAATACTTCTTAAAGACGAAGTTATAAACTTTTAGTTGTAAGTGGTTGGGCCAACACGGAAGGAAAGTTGTGTAGTGGGTCTGAGTCGGTTAAGCCGAATAACTAAGTCTATTATTCAATTGGCTTAGCATAACTAATTAGTCCTTTAACTTCCTTAGCCTAACCAGTAGTCTACTCTTAATTTAGGAGTAGCAGTAATCCACTAGTTGTAATCCAAAGTCTATGCTTATACACTAGATGATTTTATACCCTTTCTAATATAAGAAATTATCTTATCACTTAGGGTCAAAGTTGTCTAATCAGAATTGAATTGCCCAGACTAGAATATAACTACGCTCGAGCACTTCACACATGACCACACTAACTAAGGAGGTCCTAGGGTTCACGTTATCAGTCTAGGGTTCACGTTACCAATCTATTAGATTTCCCCTACTGTTAGGTCGTTCGTATCTAGGAACACCACTCTAGGTCCAAAATTCCAAGGGCCTATTTGGCCAGTGGTCTTAAGTTGTATTAAATGGGCTTGCATTGCTAATCCCTCCTCGGGATTGGGAATGACATGTTTGGTAAGAGGGTGGGAGGGGATTAAAATTAATTTTATAGGCTTTGGAAAATGAGCCTTGTGTTGGAAAGTATGAGATGGGATTTCCAAATCCCATGATGACGAATTTCTAAGTGTCATTTGAAAGAAAATCCTGGGATTTACGTTTAACTGCGTACATTCCAAACATGGCATTGGAAAACATGGGATACACCCAATCCAAGGACAATACCTTACACATGCATTTATTGTTACCTTTACAATTCTATCCACCTTAAACTCACCTAATGCAGTTGGCCGAACGGGCCCTAAATGTCCGAAACATTTGTAGGTTGTGAAGGTTATGAAACACAAGATCGTTGAAGCACACTATGGTATGTGTGTGTTCACAAACAAGGAGGAATGTAGAGAGTTAAAGAAAGGAAGAAGATTAGAAGAGGGATTGTTGGGTTTTGGAATCTTGAGCTACAAAAGGGGATGTGTAGGCTCAAATGAAAGGGGTTGAAGAAGGAAATATGAAAGGATGGGATGGCTAACGGGTACTACACGAATTTGAGCCTCAAGTAGGGGGTATGAGAGCTCAAATGAGAGAGAATGGAGAGGGTAGGGGGATAGCTATTGCTGTGAACGATGGAGGGGTATAGGTTGTGATAGTAAACGACGGAATGACAATTAGAGGGACGGTTTGAGAGAGAACAGAAAATATTGAAGGAAAGGGAGAGCTTGGAGGAGTGTTTGAGAGAGAGGGGGTAAAAAGGACGTGAAATAGGGGCCCCCATGTAATTTCGTGGGCCTCACACATGTCCAGGGGTCGTGCTAACACCGACCCGCACCGGCTCGACCAGCCCAGCCAAAGGGGACCGTGATCGACTGCGGTGAGCGAGGCGCCGCCGCGGTCCTCTGGACTAGGCGTGGTGCCGCCGCGATAGGGCGGTGGTCATCCCCCTTCTAGGGTGCCAATGGTACCCCAGGTCCACCGTGGGTCCCCCCGGATTGCATCCTTTGGCCCACGGCTTCGTTTCGAGTCATTTCGGGACCATTCGGGTAAATTTCTGATGTACACAGTACATAGAGGTGTTTAAAGGCTGGGATGGGATCAAACATGATCTAAACCCGCCGATTGATGGCCTAGAGGTGATTCAGGATCGACTCATGCGATCGCTGATGAGTACGGGCCCGATCTTAGCGACCTTTTTCAGTGAACTTTGCCGATTGGCGAAACCGGGATACCTATGACTGTTCCTATGTCTTTCTCGCACCCACCTAACTCAGAGTGCATCAGAGTGCGTCGTGTGACCATAACCCAGGTCCGGTTTAATCCAAATCATGCTCTGATATCATCTTGCAACGCCCTGAAAATCGGGGGTCGAGCAGAAGCTCAGCTCTTGAGACTCAACGCATCACTTATGCAACATAGATAATGATGATTGAATGTTGTTCGTATTAATGCATTATACATGAGCAGGATTAAGCCAAAACAGTGTATCATACTCCAGAGACAGTTAAAGTTTAAGCGAAAGACTGTAATAGATGTATAAAATATATAACCTATGGTAAGTCTCCAGAGTGTGATAATGTTACCAGGTTAATTAATTACAAGTATAGTTTCAAAATATACAAAAGGTGTAAGGTCATCTAGTCAACGTCCCTGTAACCCCGTCGATCAAGACACGGCTCGCATGAAGCCGCCAGAATATAGCAGATACAAGAAGACGTCCTCGTCGTCGCAAAAGTCCGGCTCTGCCTCACAAGCATCGCCATCACCTGCAGCTACAACAGGGTCTGGTTGGAGTGTACAACACCGTCCCATAACGTGGGAGTGAGTGATCAACTTAGTGGAACAGTAAAGCATAGGTTAACATGTTATCAATTCAGTCAAGTAGTAATGATAAAGCAGTACAATTAAACATTCCTAAATAATCTTGTTAATACAAGTATAAAATGCAGTCATGATGCATGCCCTCACTAACATACTCCCTCATGCGACACCATCTTACGTCCGCGACATGTTTTCATCCTTCAGTGCTCCACATCTTCTAGGCACATGCAGTGTGATATGAACATGATTACCGAGTTGTTATTAGTCCATTTCAAACAACAGGATTGAGAAACTAAGGTACCTCCCTTATATCATTCCCAAATAATGATCCATTTTAGGGTCGTCAGTCTTAGATACTCTCATACGATGATGCGGTTCCAGGTCACTGTAGAGGGCTGTTAGGGTTATTACATGCACTCGTTGCACCGCTCCCCCATCACCTTATCAATACAGGCCTAGTTTATACTCTATTTACTATGGGAAGGCTCGTCGCCTCGCTGTAGATTCAGAGTATGCTCGAGGTCACTACACCGGGTACGGTCAGGGCTGTCAGGGCTGTTACACGGAATCGTTACACCACTCCCCCATCACCCATCAAAACAGTGTAGGCCGACAGCTCGAATACAGTGTCCCATACCACCATATTCGGCTCACGAGTCTGGGTTGCTCACTGGTCACTACGGGAGGCACATGGCCCCAGCGTAGGTCAACAGCTTGACCACGGTGTCTCATACCACCATGCCCGACTCATGAGTCTTAGCGGATCGAGGTACCAAGGTTAACAGGGTTACACTGGTAAGTTTGGTTCCTTAGGTTCAAGCAATGGCGTCCAAACATGGTGAACATACACAAGGCAGATCAGGTTACTTGACGAGTTTGACTAGTACAAGCATACGCTGAAGTAGTTGACAAGGTACTATTGTCGACAACCATCGTACGACTCGGATTCGCCGAACGCATCAATTGTGGTGAGACGAATTCGCCCAGTCAGACAGGAGTTGTTACCGATCGCCTGGACTATACAATAGCCCCAATCACATTCAATTACAACATATTATCCTAAGAGGTCTCAAAGCAGTATTAGATCATATTGTAAAATCTACAATCAAAGGTCCTTTACAATCCGCTTTAGGGCTGCCAGGGTTGTTGCACGGAATCGTACCCCACTCCCCCATCACCTATCACGGAATCATACAACCTAAACAGAATCCACACATATGCATTTCATAAATAAAACAGACATCATACTGTCAACATACATAGAGGAAATCAGAAACATCATTCAGGTTGTTGAGAAGCCTATCTCAACACCACTATTAAATTTAGTTCGTCACACAATTTCTCACACAAGCATTTTGTCAAACACTTAAACTACACCACTCCAACATACATGACGTATGTTGATTTCAACATAGAATATGACAAATCCTTATATCAAGGAGTTGTCTCATACACAACAATCATGTTCTTACATCCAATACATATGACAGGCATAAATCATAAATCCATATTTATTTAGTCATTTCAACAAACACTTAGACTACACACATTAGCCTACATAAGCTATGTTGGCCAAAATGTGTATTAGGGCGAATCCTTTCACCAAACAGGTCATACATCCATAACTAGCATATATACATGGCATATACTCATGGCCATCATATCAACAAAATTTATATGGATACCGTATTTTCTACAAATACCTAGAATACACAAAATTCCATATTCTTCGTATTTAACCGAAACGGAAAACAGACAACATGTTCTACATGTGAAATAACATCCATGTCGAGAATAAATCATTAACTGACATTGAAAGCCTTGAAAACTATAACCTATACGTCTAAAGTCTGCACCTTTTGTCGGTAAACTTGAACCAAAACCAGTTTGAACCCAATGCCTTTGTCTACGGCACAATGACAACCTGAATCATGAAACAGGTCAGCTATTTCATCACCTACACTCTTGAAAATCCTAAAACAGCTTAGGGTTAGGTTTTCTTACCTACGGACGAAGCCGAAATCGCCGAAAAAGTGATTACATAGCGATGGTTAAACACGTATAGCAGGGGGATGAAGTATTAGGAAGATGCTCCCACTTCTCTCACACTTTCTCTCTCTTTTCCTCTTCTCTCTCCTAAGTTTTTCTCAAATTCGTATGGGATGAGAGAGTGAGGGTTTAAGGTCCTTATATAGGCTCAAAACTCACCAAATTAGACCCAGGGCCAAGGTATACTTAGGTTATGTCCAAATATGGACAGTTGTATTTCAACGGAGCACTTCTGGAGGCCTCCCTTGAGCCAAAGGTCGAACTTTATCTCACTGACTATGGATCTAGGTCGAGTTAAGTTTTCATTCCAATCGGGTTCCTAGATCACCCGTGGCGGACCAGTTTCAGTTCAGCAGTCACCGACACTCGATCAGGGTTACAAGTATATAGACATGTGTATGAAATTTCCACTGATTCGAGGGTGTATTTGGGTCCGATTCTGACGGTCTGATTTCTTATATCAGGCCCGCAAGTGACAAGTCTCAGATTACTTAAATGAGATTTGATTTCTAAAGAAATCTACGTTTTCTCACACTTTTCACTCCGGGCTCAAGCGAATAGCCGTGGGACACTATCTAGATTTGATTTCTAAGATAGTTGTCAAGCCCAGCAAGGTGGTCCTAATTCTATAACTTCGTATTATTCAGACTTTCGATGTGTGGTCCAGATCTAATACGGAGTTTCGTGATGCTCCCGAGAGTAGCCAGGTAATGAGATTGATCCTAGATTTTAGGGTAACTTAGTGTCACTGATTCTACAAGTTTTGGGTCTTGCAGATCGGATTTAAAGTGATTAGTGCAGATTTCGCATGTGATCTAGTTTAGCACTTAGTTAACTTTGTCTAATTTCTAAAGGATTTAGTCCTGTAAGATTTCTGTCTGAGGTGGTACTTGGGCCTTTGTAGTTTGTATATAAAGTGATCCAAGTAATTAATACTTAACTAAATCACGCCCTAATTTCAACAAAAGAAGGTTCTAGGACAGGAGAGGCTGATGTTTCTAAATAACCTATTCATCGATGATTCCATAAGGTTAATGGTCAAAAGCCCATTTTATTTATGTTTACAGTAATTTTGAGTTTGAGTATTGTTCTTCATTACCTAAACTTTAAGATATGTGTCTAATGTGCAAGTACTTGGAAAGATTTAAAGAACGAGGTGGTGCGAGGTGAGATTTGTGAAGGAAAAGGGTTAAAAAGTGATTTTAGACTTTGGGATTGAGTTCTGACAAGTTAATAAGGTGTTCGGATCGACCCATTGCCTAAGGACGTCTAATTTCAGGTTGGTAAAAATTCGATATGTTACAGTCCACTTCTAACAAACATCACAGTGAGCCTGGAAAGTTTCAACAGTGGGTTCCATTGTCATGATTTTTTTCTATTATGTGACCCACACGATCTCTGGATCAGGCTGATATTTGGGCCCTAGCCCTAAAATGACACGACGAAAAGGATGAGTTACATGGATTATACACATACATCAATGTGGGCCCCACGAGTTTGGTCCTTCCCCATGCTCAAAAAAGGGTTTTGTACACATCACACTCTTAGCATTAAATATGACATAACTTCTTATTCCCTAGAAAATTGTGCAACTATTGAAATAAAAACAAGGGCATTTTGGTCCAAGTAATTTTCAGAAGCTTGTCGGAAGGCCACTCTTGGGATATATGGAATGTCATAGCTTTCTAGGTAATTTGCCCAAACTTCGAGGTCAGTACAGTCAAAATCCCAATTCTAAACAAAGGAGGATTTTCCCTCCCTTTCGAGATTTCCGCCAGCAAATGAACTGTATCCGTGAAACTTAATCAAGTGAGCCCCACTTAAGGACTTATCATTGATCTAAACCGTCCATCGTGTAGATCACGAGAATTTGACCAAACCCTGTCTAGATCTGCGCATTGTCACATGTGTGCGTGTGCACCATCTTGGCCACAAACAAGGCTGTGTGTGCGGCTGATCTTTCTAAAAATGGAAAAACTCTGTTCTTTCCTTCTTCCACGCTGGCAATCTGCGTGTGTTGTCCCTAACCATCACAACTGTCCATTTGAAAACTTCGGAGCCCTGCAAATTAAGGTTCTCCCAGCTATAGTTTGAGAGCTTTCTCGCCGCCACCGTAACTCAAAAACCCAACTTACTAAGAAAAGTTCTAATAATCGTCCGTTTGGAGGGTCCCACGGTGATCATGGGACCTATCCATACCATTCATATTCATCAGAGTACTAGATCAACCATTCATTGAAATTTCACCATGATCGTCCGAGCCTTCTTCTTGGTTTGAACAAGAAACCCATCACTTTTTAATGAACCCCGGTTGTTAATCTGAACTGTCCATTTTGTGGACCAGGGACTCAGAAATACATCAGTATATGTAGATTATCTCCACGCAGCCAGGTTCATGTTAAATCAGCGACTAACGTGAGCTCTTGTTTGAGCCACTGTTGCAAAGCCGTACGGTTGGGTGCACCAAGATAGAAAACCTCCAACTTTTGAGTGTAGAAAATCCGTCTACCCTCCAAAGAAGAGGTTCTGGATCCATCCCAAATAAGGAAAGAAGTTGAGGAGAAAACGACACCCCGTCTTTTCGCCAGTTTTCATGCAGGTGTGCAGAAAGAACACTCTTACAACAGCTTAAAAGCCTTATGACCAATGTAAATCCGATGGGCCAGGAAGCATTGGACGGCTAATTTGACCCACATGTAGACGTCAGAAAGAAGGAAAAATGGGTTGGGACAAATCTATCATGAAAACGGGATTAGATCAGATACAGCAGAATCTTTTGATCGGACATCCAAAACAACTTGCTGACAGGTCATTAGATGCCCAGTGGCCCAGATGATCAGATGGGAGGATGATCCTAGAAGACCCAAGCGTGAAATATTGCGTCCACACTTCGCATAAGAACGGGCTGCATTGCTATTAAGCGCCGCACTACACAATCCACACGAGAATAGACTTGCGTGGGGAAAGATCTGGAAACCCAACAGGCTATAAAGGCTAATGCCACTTGGCCAGAAGAAGAGACAATGCAATAGATAAAGAGAGAGAAAGAAAGGAAGAAACGAGAGAAAGAGAGGGAGAAATAAGAGAAAGAAGAAGAAAAATAAAGAAAGAGAGGAAGAGACAAGTTGCGCAAGAGGAAGAAGACGAAAGAGAGAAGAACGATGCTGGAAAGACTGCTTGAATTCACTGAGTCACTGATGACTTTGGTTTGAGTCCAATCAACCACCCAGATGCGGTTCAGATTCGACCTCCCCTAGCTTACTTACGGTTCAGATCTTTCTTTCCTTTCCTTGCTAAATTCCATTGATAGGATTCCATCTTACAAAAACAAGTCGACTCCATAGTAGGATGGACCCAAAATTTGATTGATACCTAACTTATCTAGGATATAATCTGAATTAAGTTTCCTCAAGATTTACTAAACTTAATTGAAACCTAACTTAGACAATTTGAACAAGGTGAATTAAAGTAGAAGATGATTCAACAAATTAAGGTGAGGGTTTTATCCTTTAAGCTTACTTTAATTGAAGTCGATGTGATTTATTTCGCCTTTTATCATGCTATTATGATTCTTTCCTTTAGATTGATTTATTTACCACCAATGATTATTTATCTTTTGGGAATGACGGTTAAGGCCTGAGTTAATTTTGCGCATCTTTATTTATGTGGGGTGATGGATACAAGCCTTACCCCTGCCTTTACCAATCTATTGAGTTAGCTTTGCTACTCTTCTCTTTATTGAGTTGGCCATTGGCACTCTCCTTATTTTTGAGTTGGCCATTGCCACTCTCCTCTTTTATTGAGTTGGCCATTGCCACTCTCCTCTTGTTGAGTTAGCCATTGCTACTCTCCTCCTTATTTTGTTATGTAACACCCCGGATTTTTGCCAACCTGGGATTAGACGTCCTTAGGCAATGGGTCGATCCTAACACCTCATTAACTTTTCAGAACTGAATCTCATAGTCTAAAATCGCTCCTTAACCCATTTCCTTCACAAATCCCACCCTTCACTGCCTTGTTCTTTCAATTTTTCTAAGAACTTTCACCCTAGACACTATCTTAAACTAGCTAAGTAGTATAACTTGGATCACTTTATACACAAACTACAAAGGACTAAAATTTAAATCTTATAGGACTAAATCCTTTAGAAATGAGACAAAGTAACTAAGTGCTAAACTAGATTAGCTACGAAATCCGTTTGAATCGCTTTAAATACGATCCAGTAAGACCCAAAACTTGTAGAATCATTGACGCTAGGTTACCCTAAAATCTAGGATCAATCTCATTACCCTAGAGCACGTTGAAAAGATCTCGATCCGGGACACACATCTGGGAGTCCGAATAATACGAGGTTAAGGACTTAGGACGCCTCCACCGGGCTTGACAATCATCTCTAAAATCAGTCCGGCCGATGTCCCACTACCATTCGTTTCGATTCGGAGCGAGGGTGTGTGAAAACACTATTCCCATTCCAAAATAAATATCGGGAATAGTGATCGCGGCACATTCGTTTACACACAAGAAACAAACTTGGTCGAATCGACCAAATTACACCCTCGGATTAAGAAAAATTTCAGGAACATTTACATGTACTTGAATTTCGGATCGTGGCCCTTGTCGTTGAATTGAAAGTGGTCCGCCACGTGCGATCTGGGAATCCTGATCGAGTCGAAAACGTAATCCCACATAGATCCATGTGTGGTGAGCTTAAGTCTGACGTTTGGCTCAAGGGGGGCCACCAGAAACACTCATTTGAGCTGGAAAAGTGACGAATTACCTATATAAGTAATAACCCTTGAACCTGAGCCTATTTTGGGAAGGGTTTTGGCTATAAAAGGAGCTTAGAACAGCCCCTCTCACAGCCATACGAATTTGGGATAAAACCCTAGAGAGAGAGAGAAAAAAGAGAGAGAAGAGCTTGGGATTTGTGGGAGATCTTCCTCCTTGCTTTCATTCATCACACGGCCTACACCGCTTCCTTCCAGGCGTTTTCCGGTGGTATCCACTCGTTTCAAGGTGAGAAACCCTAACCCTAGGTCCGATTTGAAGTTGGAAGGTTGTAGGTTGTGTAAAAACTAACCAATTCCGCTCTTTAGGCTAGAAAACTCCCGATACGAGCTCAACAACCCTTCCGATTCGTTGTGATTCCAAGGGCAAAGGTGAGGACTTTAGGTGTATAGGTTGCGGTTTTAACGCTTTCAATGTCGATAATGGTAGATTCATGATCTGCATGCATTGCACATGTACAAAAGTTTTACGTTTCGATTAGAATTGTAGAATTTGGAATTTCACATACTTTAGGTATTCGTATAAAATACCGTATACGTATTTTTTTATGGAAATGTGTTTAACATGTTTAATTGTCGTATGGATATATGATGTATGGATAAAATACTCATTTGGCGAAAGGGTTCGCCTAAATACATGTTTACTAATATACACCATGTATGTAGAAATACGGTATTGTAAGAAGTACCGTATACGTGTATATTTTAGCGATGTGTTTGTCATGATTAATTATTGTATAAATATATTATGTGCGTATAAATTAATTGCTTGGCGAAAAGAATCGCCGTATTACAAGTTCCCTTGTAAACACTATGTATGTTGAAATTGGGTATCCTAGAAAATACCCTATACGTATAAAATTTGCTGATGTAATTGTCATTATTATTTGATGTATGAATATGATGTATACGTATAAAATACTAGTTTGGTAAAGGGACAACCCTAGTGCACTTTCCTCTAACATATGTCATGTATGTTGAAATAGTGCATTCCAAGTGTTGGTGAAATTGCTTGAGAGTGTAAGTGCTCAAGTGTTAGAACCTTAGGTAGGTGCTGAGATGGGATTCTCAACTACCTTAGAGTCACATATGATACCTTCCATGTGGTTATTTACTCTAACCACTCATCTATGAAATATATGTATTTGTATCCCTATTTGTATAGTGCTATACAACATGCTTTTGAACATGCTTTGTAACTTGTTTTGTTAACATGCTTTATGACATGCTTTATAACATGATTGCTAGCATTCCTGAATTTCTTTGTTTATCATGCTTTACTCCACATGCTATGGATGACAATTGATTGTGCTTGGGGCTATGATTATAGTCCAGACAATCGGTACTAGATTGGAGATCGTGGTTGAGTTTCATGTCACCACGTGAGATGTGTTCGACGAACTCGAGTCGTACTTCGGTTGGCGATAGTGGTTGGCCACGCGAAGTGCTTATGCATTTCATGTCGTTCAACTTGTTGTGCGCTCGAGCTAGCCGAGCTCGTCATGTAACCCAATTTGTCTAATGTATGTTCACCATGTTTGGTCGCTACTGCATGAACCTAGGGTACCAAACTTACCAGTGAAAACCCTATTAACCATGGTACCTCGATCCGCTAAGACTCATGAGCTGGGCATGGTGGTATGGGACACCGTGGTCGAGTGTCGACTCACGCTGGGGCTACGTGCCTCCCGTAGTGACCAAGTGAGCAACTTAACTCGTGAGCCGATTATGGTGGTATGGGACACTATATTTGCTTGTCACCTACATTAATAAGGTAATGGGGAGTGGTGCAACCTTTTTGTAATGACCACAGCAGCCCTTTGTAGTGACCGCGAGCATATTCGAAGTTGCAGTGCGCCTTAGGGTTCACCGCGATATATAGAGTATGAACTAGGCCTTTCTCGTATAGTGATGAATCGTTTAAGGGGTGATGGGGAGTGGTGCAACCTTTGTGCGTAATGATTCTGGCAGCCTCTGATGACCTAGAAAACATACCATCGTTCGATATTAACTAGGATGACGACCCTAGAATGGATCATGTTTGGGAATGATACAAGGGAGGTACCTTAGTTTCCCAATCTATTTGTTTGAAATGGACTAATTAAAACTCCCAGAATCATGCTCATCATGCATCGCATGTGCCCGGAAGATGTGGAGCACTTGTGGGATGTAAGCATGCCGCGAACGTGAGATGGTGTCGCATGAGGGAGTATGTCGGTGAGGGCATCCATCATACCGCATTCATACTTGCATTAATCGAGTAACTAGGAGTGCTTGATTTTCGCTTTATCATTCTTGCTTGACCGCATCGATAACATGTTAACCTATGCTTTATTGTTCCACCGAGTTAGCTACTCACTCCCCACGTTACGGGGACGGTGTTGTACACACCAAACAGATTTGTTGAATTTCGATGATGGCGATGCTTATGAAGCGGTAGCAGCTGACTACTTCTATGGTGATGAGGAGGAGTTCTCCTATCATGTAACCCTCCTTCGACGGTCTCTCAAGACCGGTACTTGTATTGTCTGGGTTGGGATAGAAGACATTAAACTTACACATTTGGTATATTTTAGAACTGTACTTCTATTTATTTAACCTGGTAATGTTATCACACTCTGGAGACTCATCATAGTTTATATATTTTATCTATCTAACATAGTCTTTCGCTTGCAAAATTAACTGTCTCTGGAGTATGATATGCTGTTTTGGCTTAATCTCACTCATGTTCAATGCATGAATACAGTCAACATTCAATCATCATTCATTTTGTTGCATAAGTGATGTTCTAGAACTCAGGAGTTGAGTTTATGCTCGACCCCCGATTTTCAGGGTGTTACATGTTATCCTTGCGCTTTCTACGTTTAAGGCTTGGGCATGTGCCTTGGGTTTACAAAACCCCTATGATCCAGATTTCATTATCCTTATTGCAAGTGATGTGTTGAAGGTATCACAACTAGTGAATCCGATATTTATCATGGACATAATGTGTTATGGGTAGCGGCCCTCTTGGTCGGCATGTTATTCTGTGGGTTGGTTGACATGGTGCATAATCGATGTAAGTAAATCGTCATGCGTGTTACATTAGTTCTCGGGATTGGATGTCGCAAATAGTCACTCCATGAATACATCATGTTATGTAAATCCCCCAATCACGTTGTTGTGTCACCTTGAGATGTTCGCACAAATCCACATTAACGTTGGACACGCCGACGAGTCTCCGTAATGTGAGAATGCTGGGCGAGTAGGATATTATGAACTATTTTCCACATTGTGACAATGATCATTACGTATAATGAGCCGCACACACTTTGATAGGCATACATTCATGTAGATTGTTTACACATACTGATATCTCTTGTAGTGGTGGAGTACGTGACATATCAGAACCCTTACATTACTTTTACGAATCTCCTGAATTATTATTAATCTTAAAGGATAACCATCACTATGAGTAGGGAGTTGACCCTCTCCAACTGTACAGATGGTGTAGGTGATGTAGAGATTGAAGACCTAGAGGACCATTTCCCTATGGAAGATTATATTGAAAGAATAAGAAGATAGTTTTATGATTTAATTTTATACTTCTGCTGCAGACTCGATAAATGTAATAAGCTCCCATTGAGAGGGCATTTGATTATTTGTTGAATTCTTTTACTCTGATCAAATAATCAATACAGTTGATTTTATTCTCGTGAGTGTTACCTTCATGAATGTATCTGGATGTGATCTAAATGAAAAAAAAATAAAAAATAAGGTGTAATTTTTAAAGCATCTAATTTATACATTATTAACACCCAGTTTTCTCGGGCACGAGTATAAACTCTGACCGTGAAAATTTTGGGTTGTTACACCGAATATATAATAGTAGGTAGCTGTTGTGCCCAACTTCTGTGGATGAAACAAATGTTGACAGATTACAGAATTAATCAAAATACAATGAAATTGTTTTGTGATAATGGTAGTGTCATAAATATTTCCAAGAATCTGGTGCAACAGTCAAGAACTAATCACATAGACATCTGGCATCATTTTATTCGATAACTTATTGAAGAACATGTTATATTGTTGGTTATGTGCCCATAGAAAGAGAACTTGCCTATATATTAACAAAACCCCTAGATGTTAATATATTTAGAGTCCTCCAAAAGTCCATTGGGGTATGTGCGATATAGGTAATTATAACATAAATGAAATCAATGTCATATCCGAGGATCTATGGCCTTATTGAATAATTTTTATGTACAAATTTGTTTATTTATTTTAGTTTTGGTAGTTATTATTATTTTTGGTGTCCTTATTGAGTGTACAAATTTTAGTATTAAAGATTAATATTTTTATACATCTCATTTTTGGAGTAAGAGCATGCAAAAACTAATGATACTTAACTATATTTCTAGCTTTGATGGGACCCTCAATGCCATCAAAGCACTAGCTTCGATGACATCGAAGAAGGTTCAATGACGTTGAAGTTTCAACTTCGATGCCATCGAAGGATCTTCGATGCCATCAAAGTATCGATGACATCGATAAAAATAAGTCCGCGTGGCTATCCCTTTCACTTCCGATTTTAGTTTTCGACTCTTTCGCGCTATCCCTTCGCCTCTCAAGCCTCACATTCTCCTCCATCTCAAATATTTGGTGAAGGAATTACTTTGGATCTTAGGTTTCTTGGTCATTTTTCAATGGTAAGATAGTCATTTAATTCCATTATGTTCAAATCTTTCATTTTTCTGTCAATACAGCTGGTTCTTGTACATTTTTTGTCATATCCTTTGATTCCTCACTGATTCACTATGCCAAAGGACAAGGGCAAAGCACCAGATATGGGGGAATCTTCTCGACCTAGAAGGGTCATGAAACTTACCCCACAACGGGCTGATCAACTAAGGCGACAAACCACGTCGCCTTCGCTGTGCCAATCCACATGGAGTGAGCTTCCAGAACCCTCTTCACGGCGTCTCACAAACATATTGCTTGATAAGTGTAAGGCCCGTATCATAGTCCATACCTTTCCTTAGGATCCCACGGTCCTCCCGGTCGAATTCTGGCAACTCGCGATGCGTATATAGCATTTGCATGCGACCCAGAGTTGCACCCTATCAATCCGAATTAACTCGACTCGAAATTTATACCCTAGCGACTGCACCATCGCCGCGTATCGTACGCCGATGCGATACCCAGGCCAGGAGTTATGGGTTCGCGTTTATTTCAAAGAAAACACTGTACATTGCAAATCCCAAGAGAATCTCTACCACCTTTCACATCAATCAATCAAGTACAAGCAAGTACACAACCCATGCCTCTCCCATCCCTTTCTTAGACAAGCAACCCATACCCCATGCCACCTCACCCCCCACAAGTCAACTCTTTTTTACACACACCCATCCCTTTCTTACACCACACCATTCTTCTCTCCCATCCATTCCATCCCTTTCATCCCATCACCCTTTCTCTCCATCTCATTCCATTCTCTACCATCCCAAGCAACAAGAGAGAAATCCTACGGAGAGAAAATAGTCAAGAGAGGACCCATCTTCCTACCCCCATTAATTCACCATCCAACCCTTCAATTTTCATCACCACCATCAAAGAGGTAGCTTAAGAGCCAAGGAGACCAAGGAGCTAAAGGAGGAGTGATATTGGTGGGTGATCTTGGGATTTCCACCCTTGATTTCTATTTGAGGGCCCACTTGTGGTGGGACCCATTTGATGTATGTGTTGCAACACTTGGAGAGGAGCTAATAGTGGCGGAGCTCCTCCCTGACACACACGTCTCTCTCTCTCTCTCTCTCTCTCTCTCTCTCTCTCTCTCTCTCTCTTTTCTTTTGGTGATGATGATGTTGTTAGTGGCCCACCTATGACGTATGTATTTTATCCATGTCGTCCGCCTATATGGACGCCACCTGCTGGACGTGCTTCATCCAGACCGTCCAGATGGTGGGGCCTAGACGAGGGAAAGCACGGATATTAGCTTGATTCAAAGTGTGCGGCCCACCCTCGTGGGATCCACCTGTTGTAGAAGCCGGATTGGCTAGTGTATCGTGCACAGTTATATAGCTGTTGATGATGGTGGGAGCAGATTAGCTAGAACCCACATGCAAGTTCTGTGGACCCCACATTGATGTATGTATCTTATATCCACACTGTCCATGTTGGGACGGTGGGATTCCACCGTGATGCATCTATTATCCATACCGTCCTTCCATCAGGCGTGGGACCCACCCACACGTGTGACATGTGTGGAAAGGTGGGACCCACCTTGATGTGTGTATTCTATATCCACTTCGTCCACCTGTCTTGGATGGTGGTGTGGACCCCTCTGTAATGTACGTGTTTATACACACCATCCATCCATTTCAGCTTGCGTGGGGCCCACCCCACACGTGCTGCATGTGTGGGATGAGACCCACATTGAGGCATGTATTGTATATCCACACCGTCCATTGCTTGGACGGTGGGCCAATTTAATGTATGTATTTTATCCAGCCGTCCATCTATCTGGACGCTGGATGTTGGAGTTGTAAAATAATAATAATAATAATAAAATAATAGTAATAATATAATATAATATTATATATATCATATGTATATGGTGGGCCCCACGTGGGACCCACCTTTTTGGAAGTGGATTGGCTAGTGTACCTCACACCAGCTATATAACTGCTGTACTTGCAGTAGTAGCAAGTTCTGTGGGCCACGCCCTGATGTATATATTTGGCATGCACTGTCTAGATAGCTGGACGATGGGCCACACCATGATGTATGCGTGATATCCAACCATTTATCAGGTGGACCACACTGTAAAAACCAGTGAGGGATTGATCGTCCACCATTAAAATTCTTTTGAGGAGCACAAAAGTTCTAGGAATTTTAAACTTTGGAAATCATTATCTCCATTGTTATTTATGGTATGGTCCAGATGATCTTTCGATATGATTCAGTTTTTTTTTTTGGGAAATGCTCTAAAATGATCTCTAAAAATAGATGAATGTCGTAGATAGTGCGGTCCATGTGACGCAGCCCACTTGATGTACATGAGGCCCATTGGTGCGGCCCATGTGATGTAGCTTACTTGATGTACATGAGGCCCATTGGTGTGCCCCATGTGATGTGGCCCACTTGATGCAAATGAGGACCATTGGAGCGGCCCATGTGATGCGGCCCACTTGATGTATATGAGGACCATTGGTGCGGCCCATGTGATGCGGTCCGCTTGATCATATGAGGCCCATTGTTGTGGCCCATTGCGTTGTATATGAAGCCCATATAATGAGGCCCATTGTGATGTATTTGAGGCCCAATGTGATGTATATTAAGACCATGAGCGAGACCCAATGAGATGTATGTGAGGCCTTTGTGTGAGGCCTAATGTGATGTATATGAGGTCCATTGTGATGTGTGATTCCACCATGATGTATGTAATGAAGTTTACGACGGGTCATGCCTTTGGAGCAATGATGGTTTGACGTCCACAATGTAAAGCAATGATGGTTAAATGTTTGCATTGTAACTCTTCTTAAGGCCCAATGTTAGGCCCATACTTGTTGTGTGTAGGCCGTCTAGGCCCATCTTTGTTATGAAGAGAGTTCATTACCATATAACATGCTTAATATAGCTCCATGATTCATGCCCATATGCATCATATGTATGCTTCATGCTTCATGATGCTACGAGCAATAGGGTGGGAAAATGTCTTAAAATTTGGCGAGATGATGCGGCTGAATCAAGTCTATGAGTTTTTGTCATATTGTAAGAACCCCCAAATTGATCCTCCATTCATAAAAGTTGAGGTAGGACA
Source organism: Magnolia changhungtana (assembly GCA_030180095.1). Classification (NCBI taxonomy): domain Eukaryota; kingdom Viridiplantae; phylum Streptophyta; class Magnoliopsida; order Magnoliales; family Magnoliaceae; genus Magnolia; species Magnolia changhungtana. Next base: position 1,699,207 of record JASAUF010000024.1, read on the forward strand.
ATCGGTTGTAAAAGTCACTCCGGGTCGCATTGCGAACCGTCTTGGAGTATCTCTGTCTAGTGAAGGGTTGCCAAGCCATGACACAACTTCTCTTGATGTTCAGTCCAAAATGTCTAAATTTCTTTACAATGGGAAAGACGAACCTTGGATTCAAGGCAATTCCTTCGTTCCTCAAACATGATGAGTCAATATTGAGTCCTCCATTCCATTTTTTCGACCAATGTCTACCCACATGGCACCAATAGGGTGAATCTCACCCCTTTTATGGTAGACATCGTATATAGTGTCGCTTTTGAGATCCACCTTTATCTTCCATCTTTTATTGATCAGGGAGAGTCGACCGACTTATCTTCCTTTTGGTCATCTCATTTGTCTGCTTGCACGGGACTGCAGCTTTCTTCCCACCTCCGATGCAAAGGTTTCGGTGCTGTGGATTACACAAGATAACATCAAGAAGATGCAGCTGAAGTCTCTTCCGCCTATGACTGATGTAGCAGATGCAACCACTACAAAGGTGGGACAGACCAGTGATGGAGCGACATGGTAGGCCGAGCCATCAGTTTAGCCTACTCCGGACTTAGCATTAACTATGCGACTGTAGGATCGCTTGGATCTCATCATCGTGGAGCAAACCCGACAAGGGGAGCACCTATCTCGTATAAAGAAGATGATCCAGACAGTGCAACATACTATTTAGGACTTAGTTGCCCACGTGACCTGTCGTCGGATGATGTTATCCCTCTGGAGCCTAGTCTAGATAGTTAGATATTATTAGTTTAGGCACGCTTAGTGTTAGTCTGACCATCTTGATCATGGATATCTTTTTGGTTATACCAAAATGGGATTTCATGTATTAGAATTCATATTTATATTTCTCTACATGTATGGATGTTGTGTTTGTTGCGTTCTTTATATACATCTTGGATATGTTGTATTGGCCCTCTTTGGCCATCCTTTTGGATGATGTTATTATGTTTATTGATGCCTTCCTATGTGGTTTTATGTTTATTGTTTACTCCCTCTGAATGATCTATCATGCATAATATAAGTCCTTGTAGGTTTGTTATCATCGAGTTATTACTACATTGCAGCCCTGCACTTAGGGTTTGTCTCGATCAGCGGCTCGATTCCAACCAAACAACTTTGACCCCAAGCGTCAAGATAGGTAGATACGTTGAACTTGATTGTATATGATTGAGATATAAGGTGATCAGACTCATATTTAGCCACTCGTAAGCTATTTAAGATAATAATTTGATTATCGGAGGGTAGGGTTTGTCCTCCAAAAATGGGTTACACCTTGCCTTTCGTACGAAAGGACTTTCAGATACAAAAGAAAATAAAAAGGAAACACTTACAGTCAACTGTAGGGAATAGCTACAAAGCACCTTTCTAAAAGAAGAATTGCTTATATTACAATGGAAATCATCCAGCATATGAGTGTAGACTTGGATTACTGTTAAGGATTACAACTACCGGATTACTATTAATCCTTACGTAAGATTAAGCTATTAGTTATGATAAGGAACGTAAAAAATAGATTATGATAAGAATTATAATAATTGATATATTTGATTTTTTCAAATTGGTTGGTATGAGGTACTTTGCTTTGTTGAACTCCTCTACTATTTATAGACTCCCCTGAAGTAATATTTGGATGCTTATTTTCATGTCCAATCGGTTACAATAACAACTTCAGCACCACATCGGCTTTGTAGACTTTTCTTTGACACCTGTCCTGATAATCACTTCATCAGCACTTTTTGCTCGACCACATTTTGACTTCGAATGATGTGTATTACTGTAACACCCCGTACTTTTCAATACTTGGGTGTTACCATGAAGACATAACTGAGCATAAACACATACCTGATTAGTTTGAACATTCACACACCTTAGACTAAATTTGACTGTTGGGGATAATCCGTAACCATAAATCAAACCATCCATTTGTTAATTTCCAAGATGTACAACCAATCATCAATATTGGACCCCTAAATCCACCATCCAACAGATCTATAACTAATATGTAGTGATCTAACACTTGAACACTACACTTAAGTTGTCTGACCTATAGGGATGACATGCATGTTCATCTAAGCTAGACTATGAACCCTTACAGCCGTCAAGATCAAACTAGAAAGCTATTTGACCATCAGATCAACAAAAACCCATAATTTAAAGGAAGAAATTTACATGTATGGCCCACTTAAGCCGTGGATCTACCTCATCCTTTGGGCTTGGTCCTAAATCGAGCTGACAAGATGAATGAACGGAGTAGATCTGCCAAGATGGCCCTACATTTGATGCGTGTGTACGTGGAGTGCGTGCATTCGCTGGGCACTGGACCGAGAAACTCGGTCAATCGAGTTTGACCCAATGAAAATGGTAAAAGCGAAGGGAGCTTTCTCCCTATTTCCTGCCCAGCGAGAGTTCAAACGGACATCACCCATTCTCGTCGTTTATAGCCCACCATGATCATCCATCAGGGTGATCTGAACCGTTCATCATATCCTTACAATGATTTTGAACAAAACCCTACTATTTGCAACCGTTGGTACATATTCATATGCACACGAATAGCAACACAAGATGAGTTGTATGCTCGGTTGAAGTGAGAAGCCATTTCTTTGGTCAGTGGCCCACCATCTTCGATTGTGAAAATGATTTGAACCACCTATCATGCTCAAGGGTGGATTCCGACCAAACCCAATCATCGAGCTCAATTTTTATGTACGTCTGCGTGCTAAAAAAGGAGCGTAAGATGGTTGTGTGGAAGCTCTTTCCTTCAAAATCGAGAACTTCTATTTCTGATGCCTTCCTGGTGATCTGCATGAGGCTAATTCCATGCATATCATCCTTTCATTTAGAGTAATCCTAACCTCCCATTTCATCCCAATTTTGGCTCTTTGCAGCCAACAAAAAGAAATCGAGAGGAATCTTTCCATTACAGGAAAGTGTCGGCCTAAGAATAATCCAGGCCATAAACCCTTCATTCAACCATTTTAGGAGGCTTAGGGCTTTAAAAGAAGGGCATATATAGCAGGAGGGTGGCTACTCCAATCCTTGCAGCTGCACCTGAGAAAGAATTGGTCGTTTCTTCCAAAGCTCGAACCCACCACCCACATCGGCTCGGACGTTCGAAACCAGGGGTCAGGAATCATGGTGGTAACAACTAGAACCGTTCATATGAAGTAGAATGAAGGAAGCTTCACCGGGCTTTGTGACATCATTAATGGCCAAGTCCATTCTCCACTGAGCTGCACTGACTTGATCCGAGTTTAGGCTGAGTCCAGGCCCTATTTGGCCATTAGATAAGGTTCAGAGAGAGAGAGAGAGAGAGAGAGGGAAAAGGAAGAAGGTAGGGAGAAAGGGAGGTGATAAGTCAGGTCGAGTCGACACGTTGGTGCCACATTGCTTTGCCGAGTTGAGGACATGCTGACTAGTTGGGAAGTTATCGGATGGTGGAAGTGGAGAGGAGAGAGAGAGAGAGAGAGAGAGAGAGAGAGAGAGAGAGAGAGAGAGAGAGAGAAGAAGAAGAAGAAGAAGAAGAAGAAGAAGAAGGAGAAGGAGAAAAGAGGGAGAGAAAGAGGCAGAGTCAAGTAGACTCATTGTAAGGTTGCTGGCTACCGAGTCTGGACCGAGTTGGGTGCGGATCTAGTCCGGTCTAGACACCATCTGGTTTAGTTACAGTGGAAGAGAAGAGAAAGGAGAAAGAAGGAAAGGAAAGATGAAGAAGTAGGAGTGGCTGGGTTACTGTTGCAAAGGTGTTAAGCCGCATCTGACTCGCTGCCGAGTCATGACACCGACTCATTGGGTCAAACCGACTTGTTGTTGAGTCGGGGCAGGTTGGGGTAATTCTGGTTCAGATCTAAGGTTGCTGGATGCCCCATCGTTAAGAGAGAGATGAAAATAAAAGGAGGAAGAGAAAAAGAAAGAGAGTGAGTTGAGTTGAGTCGGTACATTTGTTCTGCACCAACTCGACTTGGCTGAGTTGCTGACCGAGTTGTAGGTTGATCTTAGTCTAGCAATCTTACTGATAGGTCTAAAGGAAAGAGAGCAAAGAGAAGAGAGGAAGAGCAAAGAAGAAAAAAAGGAAGAGAAGAAGACAAAGGAAGAGGAGTTGCTGAGTCGATTCAGTTTAAAACCGAGCCAAATGCGGACCGAGCTTGTAAGGTAAGATTCCCTCTCAAACCTTATTTGAGGGTTTAATTAGAATCTAAGTTTATGAATTTATGCTTTTAGATTGGGTCTAGGGATCTCATTCTCCCAACTTTTTTCACTTGAATTCACATTTCATCAAGTTATATCCAATCTTGGTCGATCTAGGTCGAATTGTGCAACTTCCAGCCGACAGGTTAGTAATTTATATCTTTTTTTTTTTTATAGAAATTCATATTCGGTTGCGTAGCTAGAGGTACATCATGAAACTTAAATTTCCCAACCTTAACCCTAGGATTGGGGTTATTGAGTTAGCTACATTAGTGTTCACAATTAAAACTTTAAGGTTGATCCCAACTATTCATTGGTGATGATTTGGGTTAAGACTTGTGCTTAGAGTACAAAAAATTTCGTTCTTAGGACTTGAGAAGTGAACCCAAGTTTAGAAGGTGAGGACTCACCCTTTAAGCTTCCCACTTAAATTCATAGTTGGTGCTTTAATTTCTCTCATTTAGTATATCCTAAGTTACTTGATTGAGTTACATATCTCACTATGTGAATATACTAATTTGTTACGCAATTGATTCCTATGTTAGATAATATACATGTTTCTTTAATTTTAGCAAGTATAAATGATTTGAAGGTCACATGTTATCTCCAATTATATAATTTTTTAATTAATTAGATGTTTGCTATTTGCGATTATTTGATGGATTGAATGAAACTTGTTGTGGACTTACCATCTTGTGGTCCATATTTGCTGTATGTGGCTTTAATCGCATATTTTCCTTAGATGGCTTAGACCGCATATTTTTCCTACACGACTTTGATCGCATATCTTCCTTACATGGTTTGGAGTGCATATTTTCCCTACATGGCTTGGATCGCATATATGCCTTACATGGCAGAACCGTATATTTGCCCATGTGGCTTGAATCACATATTTGACTTACATGCTTGGATTGCATATCTGCCCTACGCGGCTTTGATCGCAGATTTTCCCCATGTGACTTGGATCATATAATTGCCCATTTGTGGCTTGATGGGACATTGTGGCCCTTTTATGGCTTTGATGGTTATATTCGTATAAACTTGTTGATTTTTAGGTCATTATACGGAGTTCGTTATAATTTTCGGGTGGAGCTAAAGTTCGTTTATCAATTTTCTAGCCATCTTGCAGAATTCATACGATTCGAATGACGTCAGAGCTCCTTTGTTGATTCTCTCTTTATCTTACAGAGTTCAATCGTATTGTCATTTCTAGGTGGATATGAAGTTCGTATATCGATTTTCTAGCGATCTTATGGAGTTCACGTATGATATGATTTTCAGGTGAAGCAAAGGTTTAAACATTGATTTTCTATTCACCTTACGGAGTTCACTTGTATTGTGCGTTTTGGGTGAAGCTGAAGTTCACATGTTGATTTTCTAGTCACCGTGTGGATTTTATATGATTTTCGAGTGAAGCTAAAATTCATTTATTGATTTTCTAGCACCGTGCGGGAGTTTTATATGATTTTCGGGTGAAGCGGAAGTTTACTTGTTGATTTTCTAGTCATCTTACAGAGTTCACATACAATGTGATTTCTGGGTGTAATAAAAGGTCATTTGTTGATTATTTGTGTAACAACCTTATTTTTGAGAACCGAGTATATAACCCATTTACGAAAAATCCGGTGTTAACTGATGATCAATAAATAACCCAAACGAATCAAAGTGCGATCAATGGAAGTAAAGCATAGTATAATGTATCCCAAACCATAGCAAAATAAATATTCTGGGCCACTCAGCTAGGGCCCATATACAAAATTCCAAAAAAAAATTAAAAATTGTTTCCAATGACCATAACGACTAGCCTATTGATTTAAGCCATAGTAGGCAGCCGCTTCCCGATGCGACTCCTTGACATAGAACTCCTCTTTAGTAGGGGCTAGCTCCGGATCCGCTGCATGCTCAACAGCTCCCATACCTGTCTCATTTGTACGGTTGAACATCGATAAATGAGTGGCCAACTCAATGTGATCTCCCCTCAAGATTACACACCACCACCCTGTACAAGAATAACATAAACATACATGCAATCCAAAACATTGCAATGTAGTCTTATTATGTGCATAGATGTGTGAATCCAGTCACACCCCAGGGATGCTCATCCATGCGGAATTTGGGCTCGTCACCCATGCAAATGCACAATCAATGCCCTAGGAAAGACATCATCGACCTGGGAAAGACATCCAGTTGGATAGAGGCCAGTTGTTAGAGAAAGCATACTAAGTGCGGCGTAACGACGGCCTAACGATAGACGCTGGTCTGTACCATGTATGCATGATTAGCCAACCCATTGTTAGTCCAGTTACACTTAGCCAATTTTGAATAAGCTCAAGGTCACTATGAGGGCTAGTTGCCAGCGTAGGCCGACAATTCGGGCATAGGTCTCATACCACTATCCCTAGCTCATGAGACTACCGCCTTAGGGTGTGTAGAACCCATCAATGAGTGGTCAATCAATTCTCAATGTCTAAGGAACTACCACCGTATGCTGACTAGGAATGGATATAGAAATTATTAAAATTAGATATCAAAGTAAGGTGGTATATATGGATAAAAAATGAGTAAGCATCGATGGGTAAAACATATGTGGTCTATTCTATAGTCAGATAAGCAAAATCTCTCCATAGATGGTGGTCCCCATAATTCAGGTCCCTCATGTCATAACCTCCACATTGAGGGTCTATCTTGTCACAACTAGTATTGTTGCACCCCAAGTATGAACTCTCTTCAAATAGGAGTTTTTGTAGAGAGATTTCAATAATGTGTGTTTCACAAACGCAATTCAGACATGTTTCAATGTGTGAAGTAAAAATTCATGGGTACAACTGGTCCAAAAATCACATATTCTAAAGTGTGTCTCAAGTAAGAAATCAAGTATTTTATAAAGCATGGATCATGTTTCTAAGCAATGCAGCAGTTTAATCCAGTCATGTTTGGTCTCATGTCATGTGGCAAAATACAATATCTGACCATTACTAAAATTTATAAGCAATAGTTGGTCCAATAATTAACAGAACATGTATCCTAACCTAACACTTTGAATGATTATCCATTCGTAAGAAGGCTACCTTTAATCTAGTTTAGTGATGGAAATCTCAAGGGGAGGAAATCATCACCTGTAGGGTCGTGGTTGCGTTCTTGATCCAAGTTCTTTTGTGGTCCAAAGTCACCCAAGGAATCTCCTAAAATCATGGTTTATGTTTGTTAGCATTCCCACGGTTTATCCAACTAACATGAGGGTTTAAAGGGTTAATAACAAAGCCCTTTTAGGCCTTTGTTAGAGGGAACGGGCCCACCATATTTTTATCCAACAAGGTGGCCCCATGGATGGCCCTAGTGAGGGCTTAGGATACATCAAAATTTATTTCAATCGTTGCAAGTGGAACATGTGTATTACTGTATACTATCATTTTATGGGGTTCATTGCTCACTAATGATAGTTAGCATTGTCCAAACATAGCCCATGTAAATTAGCACTGTCCCAATATGGTTCATGTGAATCGACACCGTCCGAAAATCAGCACCGTCTAGATATAGTTCATGCAATTCAGTGCTATCCGAGTACGGTTCATATAGACCAGCACTCTCCCAAACATTTTCTAGCACCGTCCAGTATAATCTAAATGGTGTGGATGAAATAAACACATTATGGGTGGGGTCCGTGCCCTTAAACGGACGGATGGCTTGGATACATCACATCATCATGATGGGACTACAGAACTTACTGTCCACAAATCAGTAGCTAACTGGTGGGCCAAGAAATGGATGGTTTGGATGCAAACCTCAAGGTTAGACCCATAGAATCTGATGACATTAATACATGAGGTTACCACCAGAACTATCCAGATGGATGGCTGGATGTAGAAAACATAAATCAAGGTAGGCCCCATGTCCAATGCCAGGAACAGATAGACGGCGTGAGAGTGAACATATACACCATAGGTAGGCTCCACCGTCAGACCCCTGGATGGTGGAAGTTGTGAATACACATGTGGGACCCACCAGTTTTGATGAAGCTGATGAACGTGCTTTCAATTCATCTAGCGTTCCACCATACTGCACCGTCTAGATGGATGGTGCAGATATGAAATGAGTGTACATTCAAGGTGGGTACCCACATGGGGCCTACCATATATCATGCATTACGTTTTATCATGGGAAATTGACCGTACCGGCCTCGAAGTTTGTGAAATTTACCTCGATCGCTACCACACTCCATATATTCCCTAAACGGCCTTCTGACAGCCTTTGGACCTTTTATTGGATGAAATTGCCCCTGACTATGGTTCAGGAATTGTACGGTCCTGGCGTGAAGCGAAGTCACCCATTGTCTTAACCCCGAGAAATGGACGGTTCGGCTACTCCCCGGGACACCGTCCAATGGCTGGCGCTCGGCGCTCTGTGGGTCCCACCACCAACTACGTGTTTCATCCATTCCGTCCATATAATCTCTAAAGATCATTGTATGGCAGAAGACCAAAAACGATCATGATCCAATCACGGTGGGACCTAGGGGGATCATAGTGGTGGATATCCAATAATGACTATTTTCCTGCAGTGTGGTCCACCCGAGAGTTGTATCACTCTCTATTTTCGCTTCATGCCGTAAAATGATATTTTAAACCGGACGAACGGCCTAGACGAAGCACATTCATCTTGCTGGGCCCCACAGACCACCCATCACCTGCATCACGAGCCTCTGATGGGGCAGATGTCGCACTAATGCACATTTGAGAGGCCCTCTCCTTCCCTTTCTCTTGCTTTCCTAGAGAAGCCAACATCCAGGGGCCAACCGCCAGAGGGCGACGTTGTTTCTCCTCCTCGCTTCGCTTGTCTGAAAGCCTCTTCCACTACGAGGTTTCTACTCTATTCCGTTTCAACTGCTTTTCCTTTAGTCGTGATCCTTCTCCTTCCTCAGTCACGTTCACGATCTGCCTAAAGCTCAACGACTCAGTGTGATTAGTTACTTCAACTATTGGTAGGCACCTGCCAGGGTAAAGAACAGAGTCGTGAAGCCGAGGTACTGTGGTGGTCACGCGAAAGGGAGTGTAACGTAGGCCACACCTTGATCAAACCTCCACAATTGTATGGTAGACAACCACGGCATCATGTTTGTGACGGTATTTGGATCGTGGCTGCCACCTGTCACGAACGCTGTTGTCAGCTGTTACGGGTCATGCTCGTCAGGGATATGACACTGGATACAACTACGACCCCTTGTGATTAATTGCCACGACCCAACGTGTAGGATAACCTCGATCTACCGTGCTTCATTACCATAAGATTACGACCTAGTGTGCTTCATTACCTTAAGATTACGAAGACTGCGTCGGTTGAATTCGATTTGATAATTAAAGTTGTGTACGGTGATGCAGCTCGGAAGTGCATCACCGCACCGGGAACGACCGATGTAGTGAATCTAAGGGAAATGAAGTGTACGGGCGGGACATTTCGGACGAGGTGAAGGTTCGAATTACGTCCCAGCGAGAAGATGGGCCAACACCCAGATGCTCGAGATGCAAACGAATAGGTGACAATCGGCGTCGATCCACCTTCGTCCCTGCTGGCTGAGGATGAGGCCGAGGCTGGTGATGACATTACGTATTTTTTGTTGCTTGTGATAATGTAATGTGAACTGTAATATATGTACTTATCTTATTGATTTATTGATTCATCAACTTTGTTGCATGTTATTTACCTTCCAATGTGTATGCTAACCAAGATCCTTTGTGCCTTTTAACCACGACCAATATAGGAAAACGTGAACTCAACAACGGGTCGTGGTTGTCGTGACGATACGATCGTGATTGAAATGTTATATGCGTCTTCTTTCTCATTAGGTCGTGGTTGTCAGCACCGGATCAACAAGCACCACAAACCATGATCCGTTACAACTGGGACTGAAAAGGCCAAGCTATATGTCCTAGAGGGGGGGTGAATAGGACTATGCCAAATTTATAATAAAATCAGCGGAACTAAAGTAAACCAATACCCTTACAATTATGAATCAATTCACAATGCTAAATTTAAATCACCTTGATAAATAAGTATTAAGAGATTGATACAAATTCAGTTCTAAGGACAACCTTACACCATAATAAACAAGGGCTTATGGTAGGACAACCTTATTTCTAGAACCTCTTTTGAATCAAGGACTCAATGTTAATATAAGTAAATGAAATAGCAAGGAATTGAAAATAAATGCAGAAGTAAAGATCTAAATTATTACAACAATCCCCACACTTGCTTGAAATGAAAATAGTTACAACATTCACATCCACTTGTACATTCCACACAATCGAATGATAAAAGATATAAAAATTAAGCAAGCATTCAATCCACAAGACAGAGAGTTATAGTGGTTCGCCTGTGTGTACACCAACTGTTTTCCAACAGCCACACAGAATGCTACTCCACTCCTAATATCCTCACACAGGGGATATTAGCGTTCACTATCAAATAGGTTTTCTCAAGTTCACCAAAAACCTTTACAATTGTGTCTTTTTCACTTGGGCTTACACAATTCAAAAATCCCTCTTTTCTGAGTTTTCTAGTTTTCCTCAGACAACCAATACAATGAGATTTTTCTCGCTCAATCTCAAACAAAACCAAAATAAATGAATTTTTCTGAATTGTAAAATACCGGATTTCTCCTTTAGCAAATTTCTAAGAGAACCAATCGAAGTAGATGATTGAATGTCAAAGTTCAATTTCCAATACTCACATTCATAAGGTTCTAAATTCTAATAGATTTTAGATTTAACACGTTAGGCGAATTATATTTGATTTTGATTCCAAGAAGAAGGAATAAGATAATTCCTCTTTTCAAATAAGATTGGAATATAGAAACAAAATCAAATTAAATAAGTTAGCAAAAAGGAATATTAAATAAGCACAATGTAGCTTAAAATAAACACAGACTTATCTCAGAGTGATTACTTGAAAATTCTTGAAATGGAATGGAGTTGAGGTGTAAAAACTCGAATTTCGTGTTCAATTTATAGAAGAAAAATCGTTCCTACGACCGGGTCTTAGAAACTTAGGACTGGTCGTAGCTCTAACAGATTTTTGAAAAATTGAGCGCGATCTTTGAAGTCGTTTGACGATGGTCGTGTGTACCCCACGACCAAGTCGTATATACCTACGACTGGTCGTAGGACCATAAATTGTATTCATTGGACTTTCGTCGTATATCCACGACTGATCGTGGACGAAGAGTCGAAGCCAACCTACGACCGGTCGAAGGACTTCAGGATCAGTCGTATGCGTACGTGAAATTCGAAAAATCTTTAACTACTTAAGACCGGTCGTGGAATTTCTTGGACTAGTCGAACCAATGTCAGGACCGGTCGAACAAGAGCTAGATGGTCTTGGAATAGATCAAACTTATGTAAAATAAATATTTGATTTATGTATCCAAAATGACCTACTTAAAGGGTCAACCTAAGGTCATTCAAACCTGAAACATGTCGTATGGACATTGAACTTCAACCATTCAACGAATATAGATTGTTTGAACCATATCAGGCTTGAGATCTTGAACTTTGTTGTAGCTTCAAACTTGAGATCTTCATCAGCATAACAACTACTTCATGCATTGCTTATTAGTCTTGAAGTCATGAGTTGTTCTTTAAGACTTGAACATCAACATTGTAGCTTCTTGAACTTCAACATCTTGAGCTTCAACTTGTAACATCTTGAAGAGTTCGACTTATAGCTTCTTGAAGTATTTAAGCAGTGTCTTGAATAAAAATCATCATACAAGCACAAGACACAGATAGATGTTTTGACACATCAAAATTTGACAACCAAAGGAGTATGAGACCATAACCCTTACAATCTCCCCCTTTGTCAAATTTGTGACAAAACACCCAAGTAATAATACTTCCAAGAGAAACACAACAGGTGAGAAGCATGCACAGATATATAGACATGATAAGCAATAACTAGCATCATTCATTTTCCCATAACTCCCCCTGAGTAATAGGAGCACATAATAGGAGCACATCATAAAGATAAATAGTCAAAATGACAAAGTCCTCCAAACTTCTCCCCCTTTTTGACACAAAATGACAAAGAAAGAAGAGCAATAATGAAAATAGGAGTTAATGCAAGAGAAAATTGTGCATAACCAACAGTAAGGTTTTGAGATGCATGCAAATATCAGTAAATATTACAGACCCAAAAAAAATCAGTCAGAACCGGAAGAGGGTGCAGGATTAGATGGATCAATTTTATGTAAACCCTTAGCAATCCGCCTCATATATTTGCGTAAATAGGAAAATTGTGTGTCTTGGGTAACACGAATTTGAGCCACCTGCTCTTGAAGTGAATTCAATCTTTCATCAAAATCAGAAGGCTGAAAATCAGGATCATCAGCCGAGTCTGACTCAAGTTCTTCAAATAAGTCATCCATATTCACGTCTTCAGGAAGATCACTAGCTTCAAAGATTACCGCTCCAAGACCATCAAGCTACCAAGATCCACTTGGCCTTTAGCCAAATCTAAAGTCATCTTATTAAGATTGGAATTATTAAAAGGGAGATGATGGATGGGTTTTTCTCTAGTAGGCATAGCTATGAGCATATGATTTTCCAACATAGTCAATAAATAACCAAAGGGTATATCACTATGTCCAGGATGGTGACGTGACAGAATAATGGAATGACAAATTAAAGAAGGGAGACATATTTTTACACCAGAGACAACAGAATGCAAAACACGAACCATGAAAGCGGTGAGTTCGGTTTTATTACTGTAACGTGGATAAAGATTAGAGATGAATATCTTATGAAGTACTACTGTATCCTGGGTAACAAATACCTTGAGGGAAGTGTATGACCTTTATGAGTCCAATGAACATCCAAATTACATAAATCTCTAGTAAGCATTCTTCGTTTGATTCGAGAGATCTGTCATGTAAAATATTAATTGGAATGCTCTCATCATTGATGTATTTCCATAATGTCCGCAATCAAATGTCGATCTACTACAAACAAACCTTCTTGAGTATCAACTTTAAAAGTTAAATCCTCAAGAGAAAAATCACAGATACATGCAAACATGGATTGGGCAATGGACTGTATGCAGCTCCACCCCAATGTAAGATGTTAACCCATCCCACTGATTCCAATAGAGAAGGGATACCAAAAGAAGCAATGTGATTGACATTAACATGACGCTCAACAATAACATTGCGCATACGCAAATCCCGAGCATCAGAAGGATCATTTTCAGGAGAGCGAAGATGACGTTGAACAATAGATGCTGATCTAGAAGAAGATGGACCTCGTGTAGTTTTCTTTTTACCTCTAGCATCCATTTTTAAAGAAGGATTTCAAGGAAACAACAAGTTGGAAGAAATGATGTTTAAATAAAACAAATTTTTCAAGATAAAACCCCAAACCTGCAATGAATGACCAAATAGATTCCACAAAAATGAGATTTGAAACACTAATAGCAAGAATCTACAAAAAAAATGCAAAAGAACCACTAACCTTGAAGAACAATGAAGGTGGGTTGGGTCGGTCGTAGCTAGAACCGTTGGAGATAAATGAAGAAGAAGACAAAATCCCCAATTTGAAGTGAAATCCCGAGATTCACGACAGTCGTAACGTGTTCGGACGTTAGGTGTAGACGACGACGGTCGTGTATTCTCACGACAGGTCGAGTACGACAAAATTTGTAAAATTTTTTTTAAATAATTTCAAATTTAAGCAAATAAAACATCAAACTTATGTACATTATGATACACAAAATCATGCAAACTCAATTTAAATTGCACATACCGAGATCAAACTTTAATTTATTAAACCTGCTTTTGTCGAGCGGTTTAGTGAAAATGTCCACCAGTTGAGTCTCGGTTGGAATGTAATCCAAATATATTAATTTTTCTTCCACTAATTCATGAATGTAATGAAATCTAATGTCAATATGCTTAGTACGTGAATCCTGAACTGGATTTTTAGAGATATTTATTGCACTGGAATTATCACAAAATAAAATCATAGAATCTTGAGTAATTCCATAATCGCTTAACATTCGTTTCATCCAAACAAGTTGAGTACATGCATTTCAAAGAAGAATGTATTCAAATTTCAAGATTGATAGCGATATAGAACTTTGCTTCTTGCTAAACCAAGAAACAAGACAATTTCCAATGTAGAAACAACCACCACTGGTTGATTTCCTATCATCAATGTTTCCAGCCCAGTCAGCATCTGCGTACCCGGCTAATTGAACATTAGTCTCATGTGGATACCAGAGACCCAATTTAGTAGTACTTGCGACATAACGCATAATTCGCTTAACAACAGTTAAGTGAGATTCTTTAGGATTTGATTGATAACGAGCACAAATACCAACACTCAAAGCAATATCTGGTCTACTAGCAGTTAGATAAAGTAAACTACCAATCAAACTACGATACAATTTAGGATCCACATTATTACCTGTAGAGTCTTTTGAGAGTCTTACAGTTGTACTCATAGGAGTATCAAAATTTTTACCTTTCTCAAATCCAAATTTCTTAATTAAACTCTGAGCATATTTGGTTTGAGAAATAAAAATTCCATCAGGTTGTTGTTTTACTTGCAACCCCCTGAAAATAGTTTAATTCTCCAACCATGCTCATTTCGAATTTAGACTTCATCAAATCATGCAAACTCAATCATGTTAGTACAAAGTTGATCCATAAATAATATCGTCAACATATATTTGAACCATTAGAATATCATCGTTATGTTTCTTAACAAAGAGCGTCTTATCAACACATCCCATCGAAAATTATGACTCAAGTAAAAACTTAGTCAATTTTTCGTACCATGCTCGGGAGCTTGTTTTAGACCATAGAGAGCTTTCTTAAGACGATACACATGATCAAGTAAATTTAAGATCTTCAAACCACGTAGGTTGTTCAACATATACCTCTTCATGTAAATCACCATTCGAGAAAGGCACTCTTTACATCCATTTGATAAATTTTAATTTTCCTAAAACATGCAATGGAGATAAAAAGTCGATTGATTCAAGACGAGCTACGAGGGCAAATGTTTCATTATAGTCAATACCTTCAATTTGTGTATATCCTGTACAACTAGTCTTGCTTTATTTGAATAATATTTCCAAGTTCATCGATTTGTTTTTGAAAAACCATTTTGTTCCAATAATATGTTTATCTTTAGGTCTAGGAACAAGTTGCCGACATCATTTCGACAAATCTGATTAAGTTCTTCTTGCATCGCAAGAATCCAATTTTCATCCGAAAGTGCTTCTTTTACGTTACCCGGTTCAACTGGGATGTAAAGCATACGTAGTTACATATGTCCTCTAATTGTCTACGAAAAGTGCGCACACCGGTGAGAGGGTTTCCAAGTATTTGAGAAGTTGGATGATCTTTATGATCCTTAATTCAGATTAGTTTCACTTGATGAAATTTCTTGTTTTTCAAGTATAAGAACTTCATCATTATCTAAACTAGGGACAGTGTATTCAAAAGATCGTCAATCACAACATTTATTGACTCTTGAATCACACCGGTCCGTTGTTCAACACGATATGCACGACTATTTAAAGAATAACCTAAAAGATCCCTTCATCACTTTTAGTGTCGAATTTTCCCAAATTTTCACGGTCACGCAAAATATAGCACACGCCAAAAACTCGAAAATATTGTGAAGAAGGCTTTTTCTCAAACCACATTTCATAAGCCGTTTTATTATTAGATTTACAAATATAAACACGGTTAATAATGTAGCAGTTGTATTCACCGCTTCAGCCCAGAGATTCTAGAAGCTTCATGTTATTTAACATAACACTTCCCATTTCTTGAAGCACTCTATTCTTCCTCTCGACAATTCCATTTTGTTGAGGAGTTTTAGGTGTCTTGAGAATTCATGCGATATTCCCTGATCGCTACAAAATTTCTCAAAACCGCTATTTTCGAATTCGGATCCATGATCACTACGGATCTTGTCGACTTGAGAACATTTTTCATTTGAATCCTTTTATAATCTTTTTCACTTCATCAAGGGTTTCTGATTTATCTCTCAAGAATGAAACCCAAGTGTATCTTGTATAATCATCTACAATAACTAAGATGTACTTTTTGCCACCTCGACTTTCCATTCTTGTTGGTCCTATAAGATCCATATGGAGAAGCTCGAGTGGTCTTGTGGTGATATTGGAGTTCACCTTTTTGTGAGAGCTCCTAGTTTGTTTATCATACTGGCATTCACCACAAATCTTGTCTACTTTTTGCATTTTAGGTAGACCTTTAATTAGTTCACTTTTGCTCAATCTGTATAAATTTCGGTAGTGTACATGTCCAAGGCGTTTATGCCATAAATCTGTCTCATTGGTATGGACCATGTAGCACGTTTGATTAGATGAGCTACCATTGCTTACTATATAGTAGTTTTCAGAAGTTCTGCGACCAGTTAATATTACAGAACCCTTTTCATTTGTAATTTCACAACCTTGATTAGAAAATTTACCATTATGGTTGTTATCGCATATTTGAGATATGCTCAACAGGTTGTGTTTTAAACCCTCAACATATAACACATTTTTAAATAAGGGAAGGTTATAGAGTTGGACCGTACCTTTGCCAATTATCTTGCAGCTTGCTACCATCACAAATGTGATGACCCATCAGTCATATCTTTAAGATCGTTGAATAGAGCTTTGTCGCTTTGTCATATGTCCTGGAGCATCCACTTTGCCTAGGTACCATTTTGAATGGCTTGTAGCTTTGAAAGCAGTGTGAGCAACCAAACAAGTAACCTTGGGAACCCATTTCAGTACTGTTTTGGGTTTAGGAGAATAATTGGTCTTGTTTTGTTTATAGTTATAAGAGAGACCTACTGAGTTAGATTTTAATAGCTCCTTAAGTAAATCAACAATTTTTTCAGCTAGTGGGTTTTGAATCTGATTTTTGAAATTTATATAGCTACTTTTGTGTTTTTGAAAAGTTTTTGTATTTTTAGAAAAAACTTGACTAGTACCTTTTCCATTTGAGTTAGAAGTCTCTCCTTTCACAAAATTGGAAGGAGCATTCTTCTGTTTAGGAGATGTGTTTTTATCAAAGCCCAACCCGGATCGATCGCCACATTTTCTTGATCCGGATAATAATTTTTCTAATTTTGGATCACCTTGGGCATATCTCCATGTGTCCTTCAAACTCGAAGAGAAGATACTTCATTTTTAAGTTTTTCATTTTCGATTTCAAATTTTCAATTAGGGAGGTTTTGAATTCTAAATCACACTTTGATTTTTCAAAACAATCTGAAATTTGAGATTTTTCTAAAACAAGGGTTTCAAAACATTCTTTAAGTTTAAAAACTTTTCTTTTTGAAGTTTAAGTTTGACAAAGACAATTTTACAACTTTCCTTATATAAGGCATTGTAAGCATCTTGAAGATCTTCATCATTTTCATGATCACTATCCAAATTTTCTTCACTTGTTGAATCATCGTGATCTCGAAAAGGTAAACTTGGCTAGAGTCATAAGGGCCTTAAGTTCATCGCCCGACTTTTTCGAATTTTCTCGATTGAAGAGGCTTGAGTCGACGATTCATCCCAAGTAGCCAACATACCCTTCCTTTTGGATCTGTCCTTTTAGGACATTTGTTTGCTAAATGCCCATATTCTTGATAATTGTAGCATTGACTATCTTTCAATGATTTCCAAGTTTTAGACTTAGGTTTGGAACGATTCTTTTCATTTGCCTTTTGAAAGTCGATTCTTTTCTTACTTTTGAAAATCTTATAAAACTTTTTCGCCAAAGGGCCATATCATCTTCAGACTTTTCTGAATGAATTTTCTTGAGCAATACTTTTAGATGACTTCAAAGCAATAGACTTACCTTTAGGAGCTTTAAAACTTAATTCATAGGTTTGCAAAGAACCAACTAATTCTTCTACCTTCATATTGTCCGTATCACGAAGTTCTTGGATTGCGGTTACCTTTGAATTGAACCGTTCAGGAAGAGAGCGTAGTATTTTTGCACACACTTTACTTTCTGAGATCTTATCGCCAAGACCCCACATTGAGTTTACAATGTCATTCAATCTAGTGTAAAAGTCCATAAACATTTCATTTTCCTCCATATGAATTTCTTCAAATTTAGTTGTGAGGAGTTGGACTTTAGATTTCTTGACAATTGAAGTACCTTCGTGTGTCATTTCTAAAATATCCCAGGCTTGCTTTGCAGTATCACAGGATATGATTCTTTTGAACTCATCCGGTGATAGTGCGCAAGTGATTGCATTTAGTGCTTTAGCATTAACACTACTCTCATTTTTCTGAAGTGTGGTCCATTGAAAATACGGTGTAATTTTCATAGATTTTGAACCATCAACACCAGTAACTTCCATGATAGGAGGTTTCCATTCGAGTCATTGTGGCTAGCCACACACTTTCATCCATTGATTTGAGGAAGATCCTCATTCTTGCTTTCCAATAGGCATAGTTGGAGCCATCAAAAGGTGGAGGCCTAGTAACTGAAAGGCTATCAAAATTTGACATCTTTTTATATAGCTTAGATCGTTAGCTCAGGAAATAAATCCAAATAAAAAGCAACAAAAATGAGCTATTAGGCTCTGATACCACTTGAAAAGGCCAAGCTATATGTCCTAGAGGGGGGGGGGTGAATAGGACTATGCCAAATTTATAATAAAATCAGCGGAACTAAAGTAAACCAATACCCTTACAATTATGAATCAATTCACAATGCTAAATTTAAATCACCTTGATAAATAAGTATTGAGAGATTGATACAAATTCAGTTCTAAGGACAACCTTACACCATAATAAACAAGGGCTTATGGTAGGACAACCTTATTTCTAGAACCTCTTTTGAATCAAGGACTCAATGTTAATATAAGTAAATGAAATAGCAAGGAATTGAAAATAAATGCAGAAGTAAAGATCTAAATTATTACAACAATCCCCACACTTGCTTGAAATGAAAATAGTTACAACATTCACATCCACTTGTACATTCCACACAATCGAATGATAAAAGATATGAAAATTAAGCAAGCATTCAATCCACAAGACAAAGAGTTATAGTGGTTCGCCTGTGTGTACACCAACTGTTTTCCAACAGCCACACAGAATGCTACTCCACTCCTAATATCCTCACACAGGGGATATTAGCGTTCACTATCAAATAGGTTTTCTCAGGTTCACCAAAAACCTTTACAATTGTGTCTTTTTCACTTGGGCTTACACAATTCAAAAACCCTCTTTTTTGAGTTTTCTGGTTTTCCTCAGACAACCAATACAATGAGATTTTTCCGCTCAATCTCAAACAAAACCAAAAATAAATGAATTTTACAGAAATTGTAAAATACCTGGATTTCTCCTTTAGCAGCCCGGTAGAACCAATCGAAGTAGATGATTGAATGTCAAAGTTCAATTTCCAATACTCACATTCATAAGGTTCTAAATTCTAATAGATTTTAGATTTAACACGTTGGGCGTAGCTATATTTGATTTTGATTCCAAGAAGAAGGAATAAGATAATTCCTCTTTTCAAATAAGATTGGAATATAGAAACAAAATCAAATTAAATAAGCTAGCAAAAAGGAATATTAAATAAGCACAATGTAGCTTAAAATAAACACAGACTTATCTCAGAGTGATTACTTGAAAATTCTTGAAATAGAATGGAGTTGAGGTGTAAAAACTCTGAATTTCGTGTTCAATTTATAGAAGAAAAAATCGTTCCTACGACTGGTCTTAGAAACTTAGGACTGGTCGTAGCTCTAACAGATTTTTGAAAAATTGAGCGCGATCTTTGAAAGCCGTTCCACGACTGGTCGTGTGTACCCTACGACTGGTCGTGGGTCACCTACAACTGGTCGTATATACCTACGACTGGTCGTAGGACCATAAATTGTATTACTGGACTTTCAGTCGTATATCCACGACTGATCGTGGACGAGTCGAAGCCAACCTACGACCGGTCGAAGGATTTCCAGGACTGGTCGTGGGCGTACCAGAAATTCTAAAAAATCTTTAACTACTTAAGACTGGTCGTGGAATTTCTTGGACTAGTCGAACCAATGTCGGGACTGGTCGAACAAGAGCTAGGACCGGTCTTGGAATAGATCAAACTTATGTAAAATAAATATTTGATTTATGTATCCAAAATGACCTACTTAAAGGGTCAACCTAAGGTCATTCAAACCTGAAACATGTAGTATGGACATTGAACTTCAACCATTCAACGAATATAGATTGTTTGAACCATATCAGGCTTGAGATCTTGAACTTTGTTGTAGCTTCAAACTTGAGATCTTCATCAGCATAACAACTACTTCATGCATTGCTTATTAGTCTTGAAGTCATGAGTTGTTCTTTAAGACTTGAACATCAACATTGTAGCTTCTTGAACTTCAACATCTTGAGCTTCAACTTGTAACATCTTGAAGAGTTCGACTTATAGCTTCTTGAAGTATTTAAGCAGTGTCTTGAATAAAAATCATCATACAAGCACAAGACACAGATAGATGTTTTGACACATCAAAATTTGACAACCAAAGGAGTATGAGACCATAACCCTTACAGGGACCACGCCCCATTTAACATTACAGCCACGTCCCATATCACCTACGACCAATGTTTCACGTATACCACGACCCATGTAAGATGACAACAACGACCCACGTATCATTCCAGTCAGGGTCCATGTATCGTGACAACCACAACATATACAACCTCACAACCCTTACCCATATACAATGACAGTGGAGACCCATGTATCATGACAAACAGTACCCAATGTGGACGATAATGAAGAGCTTTTATGAATATTAACTACGTACTCAAAGACCGGAACAGTGTACATAACATAGGTCGTGGTTTTGTCTTTTCCGGATCGTGGTTGTCATGATAATCGGTTGTGCTGTACTCAGTGACGTGGTTGTCGACAACGATCCGGTACGGATGACAACCACGATCCGGGCGAATATGACAACCGCTACGCATGCGAATTGTCAATCACCATCCATGCAACACGACAACCATCGGTCGTTGATGTCGGCTTGTATGGATCGTTGTTTTCATGCTTGATGTATCCTTGTTTTCATGTTATATGGATCGTTGTTTTCCTGTTATATGGGTTGCCATTGTCATGTCAATTTCCCTTTATTATTATACTATCGACTTCGTTTGCCTGGAAATGAGAATAGGGCAACTCACTTGTATACATCTATGCGGAACTGATCACACCAAAATTAACGGCTAGAAGGTGTCGTGAACTATGTGGACACCATATATCTTTGTTTGTACGGAAGTAATGTGTCGCATGTACATGCACGAAAGATGGCGTTCTAATGGTGGGAATCAATTAATGGTGGGGAATAATTGGTTGAACTGTTGTGGTCTATTGGATTCCAATATCTTGACCATTCTTTAGGTTTCTGGATGTTACAAATAAGATGGACGGTGCGGATCAGAGATAAGGCACTTCGATGTGACTTTCGCAACACCGACTTACGGATGCTTTCCGGACGCACACGATTACATCCTAAACGCAGATCATCAACCGACGCTGTTACGGACGGTTACGATTCCATCCCAAACTCACAACATCAAAGGACGCTTTTACGGACGCTTCTTTCGAGAGAGTAAAACTTCATCCGCTTATCCCCATACGGAACACCGACTATATATTGCGCATGCTTCTTCTCTGGGACCTCTTCACTTTCTCTATCCCTAACCCATTTCTACTGGTTTTGAATCTTATTCACTGGGCCCCTCCATCGCCACTCAGCGAGTACATCTACAAGTTCAGTGCAGCTCAGTCAATACAAATGGCGAAGCAAGGTATGGTAATGGTTGACATGGACGGTGTACGGTGACCACTGACCATTGTGTTATGTGGATATGGGTTGTGAACCATGACTCAATGTATCTATAACGAGATGTATACCATGACAATCACGATCGTTGTTGTGATCGGCGTTGATATGCAGAATGGATCGTGGTTCACAGGGTCATCGACCCTGTGAACCACGACTTAACGCAGATGACATCAACGATATGTATGGCATGACAACGGCGATCAGTGTCGTCATCATGGCTTGTCGCACAATTGGTCGTAGTTGACAGTTGATCTGGATCGTGGATCACATCCTGTCTCGGTCGTGCCTGTGAACCACGATTCAATGTAGACGACAACAACGATCTGTATGCCATAATGCCTAATGGATCGTTGGTGACGGCCACATGGATGACATCAACGAACCCTGTTGCACGACTGTCAAGCATGACCCAGCACAGATGACAACCACGATCCAGCGTACGTGACAACAACGAACCGTGTCGCATCATAACCACATTCCTTTAAAACTCGTTATAAACACTACCCTTCTTGGATTTCAATCCCCATCCACTGTGTAGTACAATTACGACCGATGTTAGATTCTGCAAGACCATCATATAATTTTTACTTAAAAATCCACGACCATACTGGAATGCAGGTCGAAAGAAGTCAACCATGACCACATGCCTAGACTTCGAAAAGGCACAGGTCTCTCCCAAGTGCTCCGTCACTTTTCTGAAAGTCTTGGTTGAAGATATGTTGAAGTTTCCCGATAGAAATATACTATTTAGAGACACCTGTTTTGGATTTCTGCTGGACTTTCCAGTGGCCGAGTGGACGGCACAGTCTCAGATCCTGCATTGCCTGATGCAAAGGCATGTTGGTGATCTGAAATTCGATGTTCAGGGCACCAAGATAAGATTTACAGAGCTCGATTTTGCTCTAATAATGGGTCTTAAGTTTGGTCCACTTAGGATAGATGGTGGCGGTCGTGCCGAGGCTGGAGGAGCAGAGTCAGGAAAAGGCATTAGGGAGACCTACTTGAGCATAGGGGGTGTTAGTAAACAAGAACTGAAAGAAGCCTATTTGTCACTCGCCGATCAAGACGAACATATGGACGCGGTGAAGCTGGCACTAATAATTTGCGTTGAGAGCCTATTGGTTGGATCTCCATGAGAAGAATAACTGTATTGATACGTTTATCGACATGGTTGATGACCTAGATTATTTTAATAACTACCCATGGGGTAGTGTGGGGTATGATTATCTGAAGAAAGGGGTTAACGCTGCGTCTGGCACTATTCTGGGGGAAAGGGCGACTGGCCAGTACCCCAAATCATACAACATATGCGGATGCGCATTTGCCCTACAAGTATGTCAGTCTTGTCCTGATTCATACCTTGAGTTCGTATTTTTTCCTTTTTCTTCCATACATGTCAACCAAGATGTAATGCATGGTAATTGTTCTTATACAGATTTGGGCCTACGAACGGTTCCCTCAACTCACTGGTGACCGTAGGTGGTCCGTTAGAAGACTGCCTACAAGGATTCCGCGAATACTAAACTGGTGTCACAGGAAATCTGGCAGATATGACGCAATATCTGTCATCTTCACAGCTGTGCCGGTAAGATTTATTCAATTAGTATTGTAATTTGAATCATGCAGTATGTTTGTAATTAATTAATCAATCAATTTAGCTCCTGCAGGTGGTGCTAGCTCCATATCTTCAACCAACGGTCGAAGAAGTGGAGAGCGAGGTTGTCAGGAGTATAACCGACGACGACGACATTCAAACGAAGGACAAGGCTCTGCGGTCAGCATCCACGGCAGAGACAATGGAGGATGACGTAATAAATAAAGATGAGGCTGATCTTACAACCTCCCTCTTGGAACTGAAAAATACAACTCAGCTTGATGGAAAATCTCCCCGTTTTGGGAATGAACTGAAAGATAATAAGACTACAAGATCCGCAATAAGGAAATTGAGTAAGCAGATTCATTTTCTCGCCACTGAAGTGCAAGGAATGAAGGGTGAATTGAAGCAGACTAACGAGTCTGGAGTAGAAATAAAGCACCTCATGGAGGATTATGCATCTTTACGAGAAGTGGTGTTGAAGAGAGATGATATTAATAATACAAAAGACGTACGTGAAATCTCCTTGCTTCTTGTAACCTATTTGCTAATAGCTCATTTAAAGGAAAATGAAAAATGGATCGTGCTTGTCATAAGCTTGAGGTTCGTTGCTTGCACACAGGACGGGTCGTGTTTCTCATGTGCCGAGGGTCCATGAGACAACATTGATGGTCTAGGGTCGTGTAACGTGGTTTGTGGTTTAGATCAAGTATGGATCGTTTTTACCGTAGACCAATGGATCGTGGTTTTCATCCACGATGGTTCGTGTGGTTGAAGCACGACCTAACATGGTCGTCAGCCACGCCCCATTGGTCGTAATAACCACGACCCTATCCTTGATCGTAGCCGTCACCAACATATCTGTCAACCATGACCCGATACGGTCGAGAAACACGATCCACTCTTTGTAATAACCACGACACTTAGTTCATCGGTGTTGTCATCCACGGTGTGTTGTGGTTCACATACATGATATCATGGTTGTGTTCCTTGTAGAAGACATTGAAATACATAATAATAGGTATTTTATTTATTACGGGACATTGTCTCTTCAATCAGCCCTTTCAGTGCAGAAAATTCTTCATTGCGTGAGCAGGTGAAGCAACATGGAGAGGAGATCAATGCTTTACTGCAGGAGATGGTGAGGCAGCATAGAGAGGAGATCAATGCTGCACTGCGGGATCAGATGGAGCAACTCATGGAGGAGATCAGTGCTTCTCTTCGGGAGTAGGAGAAGCAAATCAGAGAGGATATCAATTCTTCACTGCAGGTGTAGATGAAGCAACTGAGAGAGGAGATCCAGGCTATTAAGGTATATGAAGTTGAATCTATCTTAAATCGTTATTATCATACACCCGGGGTCGTGGTTGACATGCACAGTGGATCTTGGATGAGTTGCGATCGATATAAAATGATTTGTCTTCTATGTAGACACTGGACGTGGTTTATAAGAAATGTGGATCGTGATTATCATTCAGTGTGGATTTCACCATCATCCGTCTCGATCGCTCTTTCCATCCAATGTCGATTGCGATTGTCATACATAGTGGATCGTTGTTGACATCCACGAACCTCCATGGACGTGAACGACGACCCACTAATGGATGACAACCAGGCTCCAGTGGCGATGTTTTAGCCATTTCTGATACACGATTTCATTGCAGGACAGTGTTGGGGTGGAAATTCAAGGAATAAATGTATATAATTCTATATAGAATTGAATTTTCCCCTTGTCGTATTTGGCTGGTGTAGTGTTCCTTTTTTGGTCGTGGTTATGATCCAGTGAGGGTCGATGTTATATGCACTTGCCCATTCAACGAGTCCTCCGTCATGAGAGTGCCTACTTGAATGAGGAGATGACGCAGCTTACAGAGGAGGTAGAAGCAATAAATGTGTAGTTGACCGTGGTTAATGTCAATGATGGATCGTTGCTAGCATGTTTGATTGATCGTGGTTATCATCCACCACTGGTCTAGTTGACCCACGACCCAAAGTGGACGAGATATGACATGAATGCAAAATACAAGTTTTTAATATGTCTCCAATTTCGAGGTCGGGATTAGGCTCTCTAGTTTTGAAGTCGGGATGACCCATCTTAAAGATGAGAATGTTGCCTTTAGGCAAATGAACGCAGGATATGAACCTGCT
Organism: Magnolia changhungtana; assembly: GCA_030180095.1. NCBI lineage: Eukaryota > Viridiplantae > Streptophyta > Magnoliopsida > Magnoliales > Magnoliaceae > Magnolia > Magnolia changhungtana. Next base: position 1,725,034 of record JASAUF010000024.1, read on the forward strand.
AAAGGATGAAGTGAATAAGACAATTGTACGTGAAATTACATTTGGATCGTGGTTTAAATCGGACATTATATTATGAACTCCATAGATAATGTGTCATTTTATTACAGATCAACATTGTTACCCCGCAACTCTGTGATGAAGGGAGACCACGTCACGACAGAGCTCTAACTGTGAGTGAGCCTCGTCAGGGGCTCAGTGAACTCCATCGAGCTCTTACCGATGCCGAAGAGGACGAGTTGAGAGTTGTCAGAGAGTCAGGTTCAAATGTCTGGTTGAAAAGTGTCTATGACCTAAATTCATGGGTGGACTCTGAGGTAAGTTTCTACCCTTTCTCTTCACTGCATCATATCAATGTATGAATATTATAGTTACATCACACATTTTCCTCGTTACGTAGACCATAGACCGGTACCTAAGATACCTATCAGCGCGCCAGGACGAACGAGGGAGAGGTAGACAGGACTGCGCGTTTGTCTCGTCGCTATTTACGGTAAGGTGAATTTGAGGACCATAGTTATCTTAAAAACGTCGATAATCACTTCCGTTTCTAACTCACCTCTGTTTCTAACAATATTCTTCAATATATCAATAGCAATGCATGGGACAACAACTTGACCTGCTGCGAACCTATGGTATTTGGGAACCATAATGATCGTGGTAGCATGAAGTCTGAAAGGTTGTCTGAAGTGCTTATAGAAATAGTCGATCTGTAAACCGAAACCTCTATGAAAGTATAATGTGGTTAGATCTTAGTTTCTTGCACACGTACATGGAGTTCAATGACTAGATGCATTTATTGAAAGGCAATGTCAGAATCGTTGTCGTATTCAGCGTCATAGGTGTACATCCCTCTTAATGCAAGAAATCAAGATGGCCGATGGTCTTGTTTATCCGATGAAGAGAGAGGTCACTTTGTACGATAGCCTGAGTACCGAATTGGAAGGGAAAAACGAGCTGGTCGTCGCGCATGTAACTGATGGACTGAGGTGGTTATTCCATGTTCTTGATGACGGATCAGTTAAGTGGGAGAATCCATGGATTGTGAAGCCATCCGCCGACAGGCCAACGCAACCAAACTCGGACGATTGTGGCGTTTACATGCTGAAATATATAGACTTCCTTTGCATTATGAGTGCAATTGACTTTACGCATGTAAGATATATTTAATTGCCTACATTCAATCTTTATTGATTTGTACTTTGTATTATTAATATTAGTGAGTTCTGATTCCGTAGGAGGAAATTCCTAAATTTCGAAAGATGATCGCATACGACTGTCTGAAGCAGTCGAGAGCAGAAGATGCTGCGTTCCCACAAAAACAAGGAGAAGAGGCGTCGAGTGTAGACCAACGAAGAAAGCCAAACACTGAATCGATGTTGAATGATGAATGGATAGGTGTATCTGATGTTTCTACTTGTTATCATCATCTATAATGGGTTGGAGAGTGAGATGGTCGCAGTTGTCCGTGGAGAGTTTTCTATCCGCCATCGCATTTATAGAGAGGTGTGGTTGATAAATTATATCACAAGTGTATGGAAATCTGCCCATCCACATACTTTGATCTATTCCCGTTGATGTGTATGAAAATCTCCCTATCAAAGTTAGGACGTGGAAGACGTAGATACCGAAAATCCCGTGTGTGTGTGTGTATGTATATATATATATATATATATATATATATAGGAAAGGTACTATGCTCGAGGGTAAAGCGGTCCTCCATGAGGTCGAGCTGATGTGGGCGCCACCGTAATGCCGCTCGAGCGCATAGTACCTTTTCCCATATATATATATATATATATATCGGTTGTATGAGAGATTAGAAAAAAGAACATCCGGATTGATTGATCGCTTGGTCGTTGCTGTCGTGTCAATATCTCCGTGGTTCAAATACGTAATAGTTCGTGGTTGTCATCCACCTTGGATCGTCGTTGACAACCACGTATAACGAGAGAAACACGATCCATACGTCATGTAAACCACGATCTATAATTCATGACAACTACGACCCCCATGTCATTGCAATCACGACCAGTTAAATTTGCTGTAAGCGCCGCGTTTTCTGTTATATTGTAAACTTAAGTGGAAGACCCGAACAGAGTCTCGCGCATCACTGAGCTTCTCTTCTCGCATTTATTTTGTTATATGGGTCGTGGTTGTAGTGTTGCCTTCGTCGTGTTTGTTGTGATTGTAATGCTATATGGGTTGTAGTCGCCATGTTTTAAGGGTCCTGGTTGTCATGTTGCCTTCATCGTGTTTGATGTGAGCACGACCCTGCAAGTTGTATGGGTCATGGTTCCCATGACACCTGGAGTGGTCTCCATGATGTATGTGTCGTGTTCCTCATATGGTCGTGGTTGTCGAATACGATCCAACATGGACGAGAACCACGATCCACAACAACTGAGAGCCACGACAAATTTAACAAGGAGATTGTTAACCATGGTGTTATCACAGGTATATGGATTGCGTGGTTTTGGTGTCATGTCAGTCATGGTTCTCAAGTTGTATGGGTCGTGGTGGTAGTTTCACATGGGTCGTTTTCCCCATGGTTTAAGTCACGATCCAACGTGGATAATACCTACGATCCACTTTGCATGTTAACCACGATCACGCGACTGGGTCGTGGTTGTCGTACAGACTGGGTCGTCTTATATGGGTCCCCCTTTCCACGTCCGTTTCCTTCGGAATCTTTACCCTTCGGACTCAGCGACACACTCGTGTTTTATGAAATCGCACATCCTTTCGGAATGTTCTACCAGCCTATAAAAGGAGTAATTGGGTTTGAAATTGTTTTCAAAGTCTCGTCCGAGCTTGGATCCTATTGCAACACCTTAAGCATTCATGGATTTCTTTGCTTCTCGCCAATCAAAATACTGGTGGAGATACTCGACGGAGCCATTGATTTCTTCTCCTCCCATTCTTCGCCACGGGTGATCCATTCCCTTTCCTCATGTGTCTTGACGATCTCGTGAAGTCAACGGCCTCCACAGGAAATGCTGAATTCACCTCTAAAATGAGTGTTTCAAGCTTGTTGGGTGCCCTTTGAAAGGAACTGTTTTTCATACCGTATTGCAACTATGGTCGTGTTTGTCAGCAGTTTAGCCTCTCTTCTGTCAATGACAGACGTTAGAGTGCAGCATTAGCTTCTCTCCTGCAGAAAGGGAGCTGGATGGGTCGTTGTTCGCGTGGGCTGTTGTTTTCATGTTACATGGTTCGTGATTGTTACGTTACATGGTCGCGTTTATCAGCGGTTCTAGCCTTTATTCTGGCAGTTAATGAAGTGATATTGCAACGTTAGCTTCTCACCTGGGTTTGACTGCTTTATGGGTCGTTGTTTCCATGGGTCATACTTGTCATGTTATATGGTCGTGGTTGTCACGTAGTATGTGTGGTTGTTGTAATGATTTTGATCCTAGATTTTAGGGTAACCTAGCGTCAATGATTCTACGAGTTTTGGGTCTTGCAGATCGTATTTAAAGTGGATCAAATGGATTTCGTAGCTAATCTAGTTTAGCACTTTGTTAACTTTGTCACATTTCTAAAGGATTTAGTCCTATAAGATTGTCTAAGGTGGTACCTAGGCCTTTGTAGTTTGTATATAAGGTGATCCAAGTTATATACTTGGCCGTTTAAGATAGTGTCTAGAGTGAAAGTACTTAGAAAAATTGAAGGATTAAGGTGGTGAATATGCGTGAGATTTGTGAAGGAAATGGGTTCAAAAGCGTTTTAGACTTTGGGATTGAGTTCGACAGTTCATAAGGTGTTAGGATCGACCCATTGCCTAAGGACGTCTAATCCCAGGTTGGCAAAAATCCGGGATATTACATTACAATTCTTTTGGATATGTATATTGAGTCCCCAATCGGGGTGGACACTGTGACATGATGTTATATGGTTGTACATTTTAGATTTTGTTCATTTACACGTATAATCATGATGATATACACCGTTTAGATTAGCTCTTATGAATGGTTATGATAATCAGGTAACCGTATGAATGAAACACGCTTTTGCAAAGAGAAAAGTGACACCCGGAATATGGAGAATCGAATTATAATCAACCCCTAAAATACGCGTTTTCTTGCTATGCTGTATACTTAAGTGGAAGACACTAGCAGAGTCTTGCGCGTCACTGAGCCTTATGGTTATTGGTTTTCTTTTTATACCGATCGTGATTGAAGTGTTATGCGGTTCGTGGTTGATGTGAAGCATTTATCGTAGTTGTCATTTGGTGAGACCTTATTTCCTTGCACTGACTTTTCTGTTAGTGACCCAGGTGCATAAAGGATCGTGATTATGGTTGTCACGGTAAATAGGCAGTGGTCCAGAGTTTTGATGGTTCGTGGTTGCCGTCTAGGTTGGATCGTCGCGAACAAGCACGACATAGTGAGAAACACGACTCATACAACATGACAACCACCGCCCACCATCAAGAGTGCCACGACCCTTTGTTAATCTCGCCAATACCGTATGGGTCGTGGTTCAAATGGTCAAGAATCGTGGATCGTCGTAGACATGCACCACGGTTCATGAATCGATTGGTATATATATATATATATATATATATATATATATTAGAGTGCCACGGTAGGTAACGTTCACCATTCCCAATATGGATCATGGTTCAAGCACAAGAATTCCTGGGTATTCTCCACACCGGATATTGTTAACATGCATCGTGGTTAACAATATATTCCTGTGTAAGGTTCGCTTCACCCAAACAGGATGAAAGTGCATCGACGCCTTTGTAGGACCGGTTCGATTGCATCTAGAGCATTTGGGTCTTGTCCTATCTTCTCCTTGGGACGTAATGCGAACCTTTTCGGTCTTCCAAATGGATCTTCTCGTTTCTCGGCGGCTTCATTTTATCGCATAAAACCTTCACTTCGTCCGAGTGTTCCATTGTGTTCATCGTCAAAGACCGGTAAACCGACTCTTGATATGTTTTGTGATATATCTCATTGAAGTATAATGGAGCAAGATTTGTACATATCAAGTCGAAACTTATCGCATGCCGCCATCACATGAACACACAAGCCAGAAGATTTTTGCAAACTCATTGCACGTACACTTCATGTCTATTAGATTCACTACATCCGTCGTTCCTCGTGTCGTCACTTGGAACTCATCCACCGAAATCGAAGCATTGCATTGTGTCCTTCGCACCTCCGATCGATATAGGTCGGATGTTTTTTGATGCCCAAGGAGTCAAATCTTCGTTGCATGCCGAGGCCTCGTCCGTCGTCTGAGGAAGAAGTGTTGGATTTTACTCCTTATTGTCTCGAGAAGTTTAGTGACAGTGGTACTCTCTTGCATGTACGAACAATGCATTCATGCTTTCCACGATGTTGGTGGTGACGATGTTATACCGCATGCCAGAAAGAAAGCGTTCGCCCATCTTTCTTTTCAATACCGCTGAGGAACTGATACGCCGTGGGATTCGACGTTTGAATGCATCGCATCATCTCCCAAAACGTGGATGTGCGGTATGTCTTCACGGCACCCCAAAAGTATTCCCTCATAGAATCATCCGAACATGCCTTCTTCATGTTTCCAAGTATATGATGAGCACAATATCCATGGATCGCATGCGGAACATGCTAGGACTTCACTAACCAACCCTTTGTGACGATCCGACACTATCACTAGTCCCGGAAGGTCCCCGAGTGACCTTGATAAAATCCCAAGGAACCACCTCCAGCCTACTATTGTTCTCGAGATTCCCGATCCCATATGCCACAGGAGGATGTGATTGTTTCCATCCAAGGCAAGAGCCATGAAGAGAACGCCCTTGTATCTTCCCTCGTCAAATGCGCGGCATCAACGCACAACACCCTCCGAACATGTAAAATTACGCTTCGATGCACTGCCCAAGCGCATAAAGCATCGTTGGAAACTATTCGTCTCCTCGTTCACCTGCAACTCCATGACAGTCCCTAAATTGGCCTTTTTCAACTCGTGAAGGTACGCCGGGAGCTCGTTATAGGAGCCCTCGTAGGATCCCAATACTTGTCTGGTTGCCATCTCCTTACCCTTCCACGCCTTCTTGTAACTGATCTCAACACCGTACGTCTCACTCATACGATATTGAATTTCCTTTGCCGTGCAGGTCAGCCCCGAGCTCATACGACCGACGCCAAACTCACTACTCATCAAACTGGTGGCTTGGCGATGATCTCTCCCCTTTCTCTTCGACGTCACCGTCTCAGTACGGCCATCCGCGTTCGTGGTCTCAGATTGGACATGATATCCTCAAACGACATAGTACATGTATGCTTCGAGTTGTAAGTCCTGATCTTGAACATCCCTAGGCCGTTAAGTTTTGAAGCATGCATCCTCCAGCTACAATCTGCTACAATGCAGCCAATCGTATATATCGCCTTGTTGGACTTGATGACCTTGTACTGGAACTTGCGGCGCATCGCATATTTACATAGAGAATACTGTAGTCGACCTTTGTCCTTGTACACTTGCCCGCGTAATATGTCGTTCGGATCATCCACAAAATCCGGGTATCCTTGTCGATCCGATTGACAAACGCATCATCAGATGGATCATTGGCGGGTGGGGTTTGGAGATCGCACTGGTCAGCTGTTCCTCGGTCATCATATCCATCACTACTTGATGGGCCAGGTATGTCGCGGTCATCATTCCCCAAATCATGCTGTGTATCGTTGGCTAAAGGGCCACCCATACCGCAGTCGTCGTATGGGCCAGGTATGTCGCAGACATCATTCCCCAATCTATGTTGTGTGTCGTAGTCTGAATGGCCGGCTAGATCGCATTCGTCGAGCTCCCGATCGTGATATCCATCACCCTTGATGGGCCAGCTATATCGCATACGTCATCACTCCCCGAAACATGATGTGTATCGTCATGGGAAGGGCCGCTTACATCGCAAAGCCGTTGACTTCTCGGCCTCGATATCTAACGAAGTGTCATGCATATCGGAAGCATCGGCTATCCGATCATTGCCTACTGTTGCGAATGAAGAGACGATGGGTTCGAATGTAATGCGTCATCGCCGTTGTAATCCTCAAGCCGACAGACAACGCCTCAATTTCTCCACATACAATGGTATATGTGTTGAAGGTGTCTGTCACGGAATAACATGAATGCTTCGAGATCTTCATCATCTTTAATTGTATGTGGGCGTAGGAATCCATGAATTGGATCACCGTACACAACTGTAATCATCAAATTGCATTCATCTGACGTAGTCTTCGTAATCTGGTGCATTTTATCGAGCAACTGTCGATAGGTGATATCATCACTCACAACAAATCCCTTTGAGTCTCCACCCTGGTAGGTGAACATTGCCTTGTCGTACACACTCTCTCCATCATAATAGCATAATATAGCCCTGCGACCCATACTCATTCGAATACTGGTTATTCTATTTAAAAAAATAATAATTTTGAATGGGTCCAAATTGCGAGTAATGCAGGATACTGGTTGTCCATTAAATGGGTCGTGGTTATCATCCACATTGGTTCGGGATTGCAATCCACATTGTGTCGTGGTTGGCGACAACGGCCCACTGTGAATCACGTGGTTGCGACAACGGCCCACTGTGAATCACAACAAAGTACAACGCGAAGGGTCGTGGTTTTAATCCAGTGACAAAACTGAATCGCGCGAGGGGTCGTAGTTTTGTCCCACAATGGGTCGCGGTTTTGTTCTTGTAAGGATCGTCCCGTTCACTGGACTGTGCGACGCCCAATCTGTTTGGGAGTTGTCGTCGTGTTATATGGCTCAGGGTTTTTAAGAGGGGCCGTTGTCGATGATGAGCGTCGCATTACCCAAGAACATCTTATTCGTGGTTGTCACGGTACATGGATCGTGGTTGTCAGGCACGTTCAACGACCCATTGCTACATCTTATTCATTCATGGATTTCGTTGCTATTACAACCATCACAATGGAAAAGATATTTGATGAAGGGCTCGAATCCTCCCCGCGTTATTCCTAACATGGCAACCACGCTCAACAACCGATATACAACTTCGATCCACGGTTTATCGTAATCACGATCCTCATTTGATGGCAAACGACATATTGTGCATGTGAACCACGACCAAACGTTCGAAGGTCGTGCTTGTTAGCTGACATGGTTTGCCAACCACGCTCAACACCAATTGTGCATGTGAACCACGATCAAACGTTCGACGGGTCGTGGCCGTCACCGACATGGGTTGCCAACCACGCCAACCACTGGGCCAGCATGTGAACCACGACCAACGTTCGACCGGGTCGCGATTGTCACCGACATGGGTCGTGGTTCCCACATTACGTAGGCCGTAATATTCGCAGCTTGTTATATTGGTCGGGGTCGACAGGTTGCATGGGTCGTGGTTCACAGTTATATAGATGTCGTGATTTACACTTAGAATCACTCAAAGGGTCGTGGCTCCCAATGACAACCACGACCCATAACACCTTCCAACCACGACCCATGCATCACATAATGTGCACGAGAATCCGATCCGCATCATACAGGCGTACAACCAAGATGGTTGCAACGTGACAACCAATATTAGGTGTGCATGGGAATACGGCACCACGATCCACGTAATGTGACCTTCTCGATTCTACCTTGACCGTAGCAACCGACCTCCTAGTGGAAGAGGATTACTACCAGATAGATAACGTGCCTCTCCGGCAATTGGGAGCCTGGATCTTCTCTTTTCCCCTCCCTTACATTTTGTAAGTAGAAAGTCCGTAAAAGTTGAAGCTGAAATGCTACATTCGCCCTTCCAACGCTCATATATTCATCCGTTTAGTCCCATGGATAATGGATTGGCTACTCCCCCCGCTAGGTCGTCACCACCGTGGGCCCAAGCATGACTCATGGGTTAGATCCATTCCGTTCATCTGCATCTACAAGTGAATGCCACGGTCGGACGTCAGCTCTTACCGATCATTCGTTGGCTTGATCCCGAAAGTGGGAGGGATAATTATAATGGTCTACGACGGTGAATCATCACTTTTCCATGTAATGTCCACCGCTTGTGATTGGAGTGACGTTCTCTTTTTTGGTCTCCTACCCTTAAATCATCTGGAGAAGCGTATGGACGGCATGGATGAAACACATGCGTGGTGATTGGACACACCGACCGCCGAGCACCACCATTTGCTCTGTCCCTGATAGTACCCGATCCGTCCGTGGCTTAATGTCAGTAACATCAGTGACATCCGCTTCATCCAGTCCGTATGTCGCTTGAATCAAGGTCATGGGCAATTTCGGCCTGTGCCATCATACGGATACATGTAAGGGCTTCATGTATGGGCGAGGATTGCGTACTACCCCCTCATGGCCCAACTCCCAACAGCAAAGCTCTATGGGCTGCCCCCGTGATGTATCTGTACATCCAGGCCGTTCTATCCCTTATCTCGGGTTATTTTAAGATATCGAAACTAGGGTGGGGTAGATCAAACGGTCAACTGGATCACACCACAGATACTTACAATCCATCAACAAAATCCCATTCAGACATTTCAACAAACACTACTTTATACATTGACTGTCTACAGATCACAAGGGGATTGTCACACATGCAACTGACCTTTATTGCTTTGTGCATTTTAAAGCAAGCAAGCGTATTACGTCCATATATACCTATAAATCATTTATTGGTAACCAAAAAACAAAAAAATGATCCTTAACCCAATAAAAAGTGGACCACACCACAACAAACAGTGGTGAACAGATGAACGATCGTGACCGACGAAAATGCCCCTGACCTCGGCTCAGATACGCACGGACATGGGGTAAAGCGAAGTTACCTCGGTTTCAACTCCAGATAAACTGACCGATCGGCTACTCCATTGTGGCACCGCCTAATTTGTCGGATCTCGGCGGTCTGGTGCCCAACCACCACGTATGTGTTTCATCCATGCCGTCCATACGTTTCTCCATATGATTTAAGGGTAGGAGACCAAAAATGAGAACGTCACTCCAATCACAAGCGGTGGACATTACATGGAACAGTGATGATTCACCGTCGTAGACCATTGTAATTATCCCTCCCACTTTCGGGATCAAGCCAACGAATGATCGGTAAGAGCTGACGTCCGACCGTGGCATTCACTGTAGATGCAGATGAACGGAATGGATCTAACCCATGAGTCATGCTTGGGCCCACGGCCGCTGACCGGGCCATCGGGGCCATAGTATATAACAATGGGGACAATGGGCATATTACATTACAATCACGACCCATATTACATCGACAACAACGATGCACCTTACATTACCAACACGACCACTCTTACATGATAAGACCGACCCATAACACGATAGCAACCACTACCGATGTGAACCCCGACCGAAATATCGTGATAACTACGACCCAATGAGCACCATGAAAAACATAGCAATACTATGAAGGAATAGCGCGAGAAGGACTCGTCGGTCGGCATCGTGTCCGAAAAAGTGTCTAACCCAAGTACCATTTTTATAGGATGTTCAACCCGTGGTTAATGTGGGGTTGGTGATTCAAAAAGGTCGCTTTGATTCCAAATGAATTCTGGAATGTATCGTCATTAATGTGATTTCCTGAATTTGAATGTGGCATTGATTCCACAGTGAAGGCTTGTGGATAGAATGAACGTTGGGTCGTTGATGTGAATCACAACTCAACATAGATAACAACAACGATATCTACAACATGACAATCACGCCGTGGTTGATAGCAAGGAAACTCGTGGATCCGATGGTGGATGGGCTTTATTTCTCGACGTCGACCAAAGACACGCACCACGACGCCTCTCTTCTGGCGCACCGTGTTATATGAGTCGTCGTTGCAATATTGTAAGGGTCGATGTTGTCATGCTACATAGTCGTGATTGCAATGTTATATGGGTTGTCACTCCCATGTTATATACGGATCGTAGTTGTCATAATGACTGGAGCGTTGTAGTGGTGCGCAATATCCTGCAAGTTGAATTGGTCGTGGTTGTCGTTAATAATGGATCAATGACTTAACAACGGATCGTGGTTCTCAAAGATATATGGATCGTGGTTCTCGTATGTATGTATCGTGGATGTCGGGCTTATATGGATCGTGGTTATCGTATATATGGATCGTGGTTTCCATGTCGTATGGGCCGTGTTCCTCATACCACCGTCGCTTTTGTCAAACACGATTCAACATGGACGAGGACCACGGTCGGTTACAAACCGGAACGACGACCAATTTAACATTAGAACACGATCCATATCAACTACGACCCGTTCATCGAGCATATCACGACCCATATTACACGACAACAACGATCATATATCGTATCGTTCATGGTCCATGTATAATGACAACCACGATCCACGTTGAATGACAACCTTATTGCATGATAATTGCGATCAATGCATTTCGTGATGACCGTGATGACCGTTGAACATTTATATGGCCACATAAGTTGTGTATCGGGTTAATGTCTTGGCTTTTTCACTTCACCACAGCCATGTCTTGGCTTTTTCACTTCACCATAGTGAAAGTTGTCTTGGCTTTTTCCCTTCATCACAAAGTTGAAAGTGACATTACAAACTGCTTGGATGGAATATAAACATCAAGGTAGAGCATACGGAGGTTTTAACGGCCGAGTTCCTTTCCACACTCGCTTCATATAGTATGGCCCACTTGAGTCTTGGATCCTAATCATTTTCGCCTCCTTTCCTATGATTTGCTCAAAAACGGATGGACGGGTGGATTTCTAACAAACATCACAAGGCCCTCACGTGATTTTTTCACAAGAACCTCCTCGCGAAAGGCTTCAAGGACGCTGGGCGACGGTTACGCTTAGGACATTCCGCGACGACGATCTTCCACTACCGTCCTCTCGTGGAAGGATGAAATCGGATTGCGGCAGTTACTCAAGTTACTCAAGACTTATCGCATCGATTATACTCGCTGGCTCCACCGTGAATGTATATGGTTTATCCACACCGCCCATCCATTTCTCCCGATATTTTTGGGGTCGATATCAAAATTTTCAATGGCAGAGGTTCAATCGCACCGTTTCCTTTGGGGTGGTTAACTTGAGTCGTAGATATGTCGACATTTGGTCCAACCTCTACGAGTCTATTCAGTATGCTTCCCTCTTGTAAATGGAAACGGATTGGCTACTTCCCTCTTACACCGTACCGAGGTGAGTGGTGGTTTGCTCGTGGGCCCATCATGATGTATGTGTTTCATCCATTCCGTCCATCTATTTTTGTAGATCAATTTATGATAATACAAAAAAATGAGGTGTATCCAGCCTCAAGTGGACCACATTACGAAGAAACAAGTGTTTAAAGAACTTCAACCGTTAAAAACCTTTTTGGGGGCCATAAAGTATTGATCAAGTTGATCTTTGTTTTATCACTTCATCGGGTTTTTATGACCTAATCAACTGATTGGATGTCAAATAAACAAGACATCTGCCTTAAGAGGATTTAAATGATGGATATCCAATCACTATTTTTTTCCGTGGTGTGATCCACCGAGATCATATCCTCCCACTTTTTGATAAAGACGTAAAATGATATTTAAAAATGGATGAGACACATACATCATGGTGGACCACAGCACCGAATCATCCTTCACCTATGGGTCGATGTCTGGGGAGTAGCCAACCGCTTCCTCAGTAAAGGGGGAACGGATTACTACTTCTTCCGACACCACCCCCGGTGGTGGTTCGGTGCTCGTGGGCCCCACCATGATGTATTTGTTTCATCCGTTCCGCTTCATCCATTTTTACAGATCATTTTTATGGCTTAATACCAACAATTAGAGGTCATATATCTCGTGGACCACACCACATGAAAACAATAAGTGGTTGGATATCCATCATTAAAATCATCCTAAGGCCCACTATACGTTTATTTGAAATCTAATATGTTGATTAGGTCATGAAGGTCAAAAACAAAATCATATTGATCCTAAACTTTATGGCCACATTGTTTCATGTCATGTGGTCCACTTAAGCTCTGGATATACCTCATTTTTGGTCTCCTACAAGAAATGATCCGTCAAAATAGATGGACGGCATAGATGAAACACATACATCATGGCGGGTCCCACGAGCATCTACCACCACCATTGGTCCGGTGTCATGGGAAGTAGCCAATCCGTGTCTTGTAAAGGGTACTGATTTACTCTGTACGCATTCCGCTTCCTTTAAATGGCATTAAATGCTAGAACGGCGGGCGAACGAATTGCGCCACGTGTTGTAGAGGATCGAGGATATCCCGGCGCTTTTAGAATTTCTCTTTAAATGCTAGGAAGATTCTCGCAATAATGGTCTTTGGTATTTGCATCAATCCACGTGTCCCGCGGCGCATTCTTCCTCCGCTGCAGGTATGGTGGGAAGTGGCTCAGAGACGAGGCGGCTCGTTCGCCTCCGATGGATGTCGCCCTCTCCTCCGAATCAAGGATGACACCACGTCGAAGAAGAGGAAGGCTCCCGAGGACGAGACGAGGCGGATCCAGCTTGTAGACCCGCCAGATCGTGCCCGTTACGCCTCTACCGCAGTCCGCCCCTCTCCGACGGCCCCGGGCCGGTTTTCGTGCTCACCGATTCCTTGGCGATTGAGCACGCACTGAGTCGCAAATCGCCGACACCCTTTCCAGCAGCCCATGCCGGGCTTTCATGGATGATTTTGCGGCCGTGTGTTACAAGTCGCCGCCGAAGATGTGGCTGTTAAGGAGAGGCCGAAGGAGATGGATCACCAAGCCGAGCGGCCCAAACTCGTGGCCGAGAAGGCCGAGCAAGACGCTCTACGAGTCGAGCTCGAGAATAGGCCGGGAGGGCCGCCGCCGATTTATCTGAGCCGAGGAAGGTCGTAGCGGAATGCCGGGCGAGAGAGCTTGTGCTCCAAGGCGAAGTCAACCGCCTGAAGCTCGCTCGGGGGCGTGGCCGAGCCCGAAGTCGCAGGCCGCGCCGGCTAACGAGGACCTCCGCTTCATGGCATTGGATGCCGAGCCTGGGGTCGAAGCGGCGAAAGAGTTGCTCGAGCCTGAGCGACCGATGGCGGCGAAACAACTAGTCCAAGAATGCACGAATGTCTCGAGTCCTGCCGCGTCCGCTTGAAAGGGATTCCTTACGAGCGCAGCTGAGGAGGCTCAAGCGGCCCGGCGGCGGCCGCGGCAGGGCGAATACAAGGAGTCTCCGATAGGGCTAGGAGCCGGATAAATTATACAATTTCGGCATGACAAGGGCTTTGATGCTTGCCCGGCCGAAGTTAGGAAGTTTTACCCGACCCTCGACTTGGACGCCCTCACGGCAGACACCTCCAAGTGATGCGAGCTCGACACGGCAGACGCTACCGATAGCGCCCGCCTGGCCCCGCAGCCGAGATTGGCCAATATGCCCCCGTCGCAGAGGATGCCGTCGATGCTCGGGCCCCCACATCGCACCGGTCCTCCGCTTCTACGGGGGATAACGAGTTTTCTTTTGTGTTTTTATTTCTTTATTTCTCGGACGATTTTTTTATTTATTTATTGTTTATTTGTCGTTTCGATGTCCCTTGTCGTTTATTTGCATCCGAAATGTCCACGACCCATAACCAATGAGAGGCACGACCCATGTTAACACCCACGACGGACACATAACCATTGAGAGGCACGACCCATGTTTAACAATGGTCACGACCCCTATATCGTGTTTCGAGCGCGATCATATGGCTTGTCTCTCGTCGCACCGACCTACACAATCCGAACCGTTCCCTCTCCGCCTTTCGAGTTCCGTGCCGATGTAGAAGCCCCCATGGTAGCCGTGGTTGAACCTTTATCGATGACCGCCACTCAGCAGCTGGGGGACCCGGTGTGTGTAATGGCTTATTTGGGAATCCAGACCGATGTAGCACGGCTTCTTCCAGGTTCCAAACGGACGTGAAAGCTCAACGAACGGACTCGCTATTTTGCGGAACTTGCAACAGCGATCCGTACAATACCACGACCTCGAACCAAAAAACACTAAAATGGTTACCCGTAGCAACCTACTCCACTACCCAAGCTACATTGTAACCCACGATCCATATATCATAACAACCATCATTAACTCTACATGAAAGGCACGATAAAACTGTACACAGCGATTGTATGGATAGTTTCGTGGTTGTCATGTTAATGGCATCCGGGGTTGTCTTTAGTCTTTACAATGGGAAATGGTTGTCGTCTTACAGTCACGACCCTTCCAACATGCAAATGGGGGACTCATGTAACATGACATGAACGACCCATGTCCACCAGAACATACAAACCATACCCCTTCACAACCACGACCATGTAACATGACATGACCTACCCATATCCACCAGAACATACGAACCATACTCCTTCACAACCACGACCCCATGTAACATGAGATGAACGACCCATATCCACCAGAACATACGAACCATACTCCTTCACAACCACGACCCCCATGTTCAGGGGGCCTTTTGAAGCCCAATGAGTTGGCGCACGGCTTTTTAACTTTGTTATATGGTCGTGGTGCAAATGTTCGATGGTCGTGGTTGACACGACGATTTAGATCGTGTATTCTTGTATATGGCTCGCTGTAGTTATGAGATATGGATCGTGTATTGAAATTTTACGGACGAAGACGCCGTCGACACTCCAAACGATGTAATGATGAAAGTGTAAGGTCTAGGCGGCGCGTTTTCCCGCGAATGCCCGTAGCAGAAGGTCATTCGCCTAATCCGGAAGTGGGCCGCACGCCGATGTTTCGCATGATGAATCTATCCCGCTCATCCGTTTTCGAGGTCAATTTAGGAGTCCAGACAAAAAGTGATCAAGATCCATTACTCGTAGCGACGTCATTCAAGAAAATGTGGAGTCATATTCCAATCGTTGAAACCGTTTCTATGTGGTCGACATTTATTCCAACCGCGACACTTCGCCTGGGTCGACGTTTATGTTTACACGCCATCCACACCGTTCATAACTTATTTTCCTAATGGGATGAATCGAAAACCTAACTCCTCGTTCCGACACGACACTTCGTTCCGCCATAAATATTTCTACTATGGAAGTTGAAGCCTCGTGTTTTCAAAAGACATTTGAGCCTCGACCGGTTCATCTTTTGTCCCAAAACCGAGCGCATGAAGCCGATGGATCTGAGTTGATTGACAAACATCATGGCGGGCCACAACCCACAATATTAGTCTCAGACCGAAAAATACGTCGCCCGTACATACGCTTCATTAAAATGGCGTGTAAAGGGCGCCTGTGGTCGCTTCCGGCTCCCAACGCCTAAGATCAATCGTCGATCATCGTGGTCAAGTGCATGGGCCCATCATCGGTTTGATCTAATCGGCCTGAATAGTTCATGGTCGATGGATTCCTTAGATAAGTTTAATTGCGACACGTATCGAGCCATCGCTGGCCCACACCGCAGTAAAGATGACAATTTGTAACTTTTGACGGAACCAAATAAGATTTCTTGTGGGTCCATTCGATTTTTACATATTCCTATCATCCGTTGGGTAACTCCGCATCTTCTCGATGCAAATAGATTGGTCGGTGCGGATGAGAGTAAGGGCGTCACAGTTGTGACTTAGCAACGCACTCCATATTGGGATGTATACAAAGATTAAAGCAACCGCTTCTCCCCACGCTGTAAGTGAACACCCGATATATATATATATATAATATTTCATTTATAATTATATATAGGGAAATAAAATAAAATAATATATTTAGAGCTTCTTCTCTGGGACCCATTCACTTCATATCCCTACCATTTTTTTTACTGGTTCTGAATCTTCTTCACTGGGACCCATTCACTTCCATATCCCTACCAATTGTTTTTTTTTACTGGTTCCGATTCTTCTCCACTGGGCCCTCCATCGCCACTCAGGAATTAGCATATATACAAGTAGGGTGCAGCTCATTTCCTATCAATGGCAAAGCAAGGTAATGGTTCGATGGACAAGTATGTAGTTGTTCACATGTTAATTGATTTCAGAAAATCATAGGCGTCATCAACCACGACCCAAAGAGTCACGACTGAGACGATTTGTATAGCATGAACAACACGATGGTGGTTGTGATCGTAGTTGATGTCTATACGGATCGTGGTTGAAAATCGCAGTGGATCGTTGCGCACACGTTATTTGGGTCGGGGCTGTGAGTCATGGTGGTCGTGCTATATGGGTAGTGGGTATGCCATCCCACTGACAACAACGAACGGTTCTGTTGCGAGTCGTCTGTATACTACAACAACGATCTATATGGCATGACAAGCACGACACGGCTTTCATCATGGTGTGCCCCTGTATCGTGGCTCACATGTCGTGTGGGTCGTGAAGCGTGAACCGCAAAGATGGATCGTTGTCGACAAGCACACGTGGGATTCGTTGCTTCTCATGTTATTTGGGATGGGGAAGTGAGTTATGGTAGACATGCTGTATGAGTGATGGTTATGCCACGTAGATGGCGACCACGAACCGCATAAACTGACAAACACGACCGTGGTTGCGATTCATTGTACACGACAGCAAGGACCCATATAGCATGACAATCGCGATGGACCCATATAGCATGACAATCGCGATCGTGGCTGTGATCACGGTTGATGTGCCCAGTGGGTCGTGTATGACACGTTATGTTGGTCGTATATGTGAACCATCCAGTAAAGGTCGTTGTTGACATGGACAGTTTATGTCGGAAGTGGATGTGAACCACGACCGTTGTTTATGACATTCACGACCCCGGTGACCCGTGATCGTGGTTGACATGGACGCTTCCCAATGGATCGTGTTGACCCGATCGTTTGTGGGTGGTTGGTTAGTTTTCCATTGGATCGTGGTTGACAGACGGTGGATCGTTGATCACATTTTGGGTGGGTCGTATTGACCGTGGACCTCGACCCCAGGTAGAAGACAACAACGATCCGTGCCGCATGGCAACCCCAATCGGTGGTGAACACTCGATAACAACGACTCCTCTCGTTGGTTACATCGGCGATCAAGAATTTAGTTACCACGATCGTAGTCCTGTTCACCGCATTATTGTTGATTGATCGCCAGCCGATGTCCATATTGGTATAGGTTGTGTCGAGGAAAGCGTTGATGACCACTTGCTTAGACTTCGTAGAGGCACGGGTCTCCGCCAAGTGCTCCGTCGCTTTTGGGAGTATATGATTGTAGACTGGAGAAGCATCCCGAGCAGATGTAATATATTTAGAGACAACATGTGCTTTGATTTCTTCTTCGCTTTCCGAAGACCGGATTTAGTGGCACACTCACAGATTCAGCATTGCCTAATGCAAAGGCATGTGGTGATCCGAAATTTGATGTCTGGCACAGACCAGATAAAATTCACCGAGCCTCGACTTTGCTTTAATTATGGGACTGAAATTTGGACCGGTTAGGAGGAGGATGCCTAAGGGAAGAGGGAGGAAGATCTATTAGGGAGACCTACGAGAACAGTAGTGTTAGTAAACAATACCCAAACAAGCCTATTTGTCACTTGCTTCGATTCTGCATCAAAGATATGGACGCTAGTGGGAAGCCGGCTCTATTAATTTGCGTTGAGAGTCTATTAGTTGGATCTCCTGGGAAGAATAACCATGTTGATAAGTATATCAACATGGTCGATGATTTGGATTATTTTAATAACTACCCTGGGCGGTGTGGGGTATGATTATCGAAGAAAGGGATTAACGCAGTGGTACCTGCATTATTCTGGGCGACCGCCTGCACCCCCAAGTCATACAACATATGCGGATGCGCGCTCGCCACTTGGTGCAGTGGCATGTTATTCTTGTCCCGGTTCATACTCTTTAAGGTTGAATGTGTATTACATACACGTCAATCAATATGTAATGGATCATTATAATTGATCCTAAGGTGTCCGGGGCATACGAACGATTCCCAAAACTCACAGAGACAAGGAGGTGCGTGATAGGAAACAAGATACATTGATTCCTCGAATACTAAATTGGAATACGAAGAAGTCAAAGTGTGACACGGCCCCTTATCCGCCATCTTCACATTGCATTCGGTGAGAGTTGTTTAAATAGTAGTGTAATTTAATTATGCAAATGTGTTGATAGTTAATAAATGAATCAATTTTACCCATGCAGTGACGATGGCTTCAAAGCTTCGACCGACGGTGGAAGAAGCAAGAGACCGAGGTTGTCGGGAGTATAACCGACGATATTCCTACGATTGACAAGGTTTCGGTTGGCACCACCCACTAAAGTGACAACAAGCGATGGAGGCGGATGAAGAAATAAAGTGGATGTCGATCTTCATGACCTCCTCTTGAAAATGAGAAGTGAAATTGTGCATTTGAGGTTAGAGCCTCCTTCCAGACGATATTAGCCACGTATTGAGAGAGATTAAGAAATCAAGGTCCGCAAGAAAGAAATGTAATAAGCGGATTGAGTTCCTTACCGAAGTGAAAAGAATGGAGGAGGCTCGCAGAGAAGTAAATAACCTCAAGGTGGATAATGCTTTCTTTGCAGGCAGTGAAGAAGTGAAGACGCCGATGGACGATATTAATACAAAATACGTACGTGAAATTGCCCTGTTTTATTATTATTCGTTAGAGGTCTCTGTGAATGTACAGCCTAATATAACGATTTTAATACGTGGCAACAAATAAGAATAACAACAAGATTCGCTGATGATGGGACGGACCGTATCAAACGGCTTGAAGATGGGATGAGCCATCTTAAAGATGACATTGCTTCACATGGGGCGTATGAGTCACTAATAGTTGAGTTTCAACCAACGAAGGTAAAAGAAATATGGATCGTGGTTATCATTGATATATATGATCGTTGTTACCATCTAGTAAAGGCCGTAGATGCCATGTTCGATTGGGTCGTGGTTCATACACGGCCCAACATTGGTGGCATTCACGATTCAAATTAATGTCGTGGTTTCGTGTAAGATGGGTCGTGATTTATATGAAACATGGGTCGTGAATCATAATAATATAGTGCTCCATTGCAGAATTCGTTGCTTCGATCAGCCCTCTCATAGGAGAGAATGCTTTTATCACAGAGCAAGTGAAGCAACTCAGAAGGAGATTCATCAACGAGGGTACATGGAATTGAACTTATCAATTTATCATGAACCTTACTTGGTCGTTGTTCTGGTCACGTTTGCCTCATCTATTGTGTATGATTTTATTACTGTGACAATGTCCTTCGAGTGCGCCTTCAAGCGCAGAGATTGCCTCGCCATCGAACGAGATGAAGCATTGTGGAAAGGAGATACAGGGAATGCGTGTATGTGAAGTTGAAGTTTTCTCGAATTATAGTTATCGCTGGCAGGCCATATTTGGATCGTGGTTATGATACATAACCGGTCGTTGTGACAGCCCATGTCCAATCCAGGGCCGATCTCCTGGACGAGAATGCGTATATCAATGAGCAGATGAAGCACATCGGAGAGGAGATGCAAGCAATAAAGGTATATGAAATTTTCAAAGGGAAGGTAGTTGCGTTTCTACGTTTGGACGTGGTCACTGTGAAGGTAGATCCAGCGTGAAGAATGACACGTATGAATGCCAAGCACGATTCACGTACCACGTCACGTCGGTGTGAACTTCGACCTTACGTGGACAACAACCACGATCCTGTGTCACACAGAACCACGCCATGACTTTACCACGTGGGTCGTGTTGAAATACATAAAAATCAATCAAGTAATATGCGTGTGTTACAGAGAAGATCACTTCGTGCAACGCAACGAAGAAGAAATTTCGCACCGAAAGAGCTCCAGTGCCTTCGTCGACAGACATGAATCTATTACAGATGAGGCTAATAAGAAAACCGTATGTGAAATCGCTGATCGTGATTTCCAATGGACATTATGTTGTGGATTTGCATAGATTATAACGTATCATGTTATTACAACTAAATATTGGTACTTCGCAAGTGAGTGAGGAAGGGATACCGCACCGCTTATGCATCGGAACCCCACCGAAGCTATACCCGTAAAGGAGACTCGCCAGGGTACGTGGACCCGCACCGAACTCTAACCAAGCCGAAGACCACGAATTGAGAGCAGCGATTATCATCTGATTCACCGCATGGTCGAAGAGCATCCGTGACCCAAAATCATGGGTCGACTCTCGATGTAGGTTTATACATATTGATTTTAAACTTAACATCGATGTCCGATAATTATATCACACGACTTCCTATAAGGTGTAGGTAATCGATCGATACCTACGCTTATCTATCGAGCGTCAGGAAAAGAGACGATGGCCAAGACAGATCACAATTCGGCCCCGTCGCTATTCACGGTGATATGTAACCGAGGATTATAGTTGTATTTAAAACATCATTAAAACTATTTATGTTTCTAACCCTTTCCAATATATCATCAGCTCCATCAGCGGATGTCCAAATGCATGCGTTTTTTGCAAACTTATGGAGTCTGGGCAACCATAAGGATCGACAGACATCATCAAGAGTGGCAACTTGAGTGATCTCGCTTATAGATATAATCAACGGCCGATGTAGATCGAAGCTCTATGGAAGTATGATGTGGTAAGAGGTTATTTACTTCGCACGTATCCATGAACGTAAACGATTCCCTATTATTTTGGAGGCGCGTCTAATCGTTGTCGTATTTCTTGTGATTGACAACTATACATCCCACTCAACGCGAGGAGCCAAGACCGGTTCCTGCGCTGTTTGTTAATTTGAAGAATAAAGATAAAGATGTCATCATGGTATGTACTGACAGGCAGTACCGAGATGCAAGAGAAAACGAGTTGATTGTCGCGCAGTGTTATGGGACGATCATGATGGCTATTCCATATTCTTGATAATGGATCCAAGATATGGGAGAAGCCATGGACTTTAAGATCGGCAAGGAATATCGGGGCAAGACAACTCTGATGATCGTGGCGTATTCATGCCGAAGTATATAGACTTCTTGAGCAAAGATGCGCAAGATTGACTTCACGAAGTGTGTGTGTGTATCCGATTACATGAGATCTTGTTAACTCGTCCTTTGATTTAACACTAGTTTGTTCCTTTTCCGCAGAGGACATCCCTAAATTTCAAGGACGATCAGCATACGATCTGCTGTGTCACGAGGTCTCAAGAGGCTACCGAGAGGCTCTGTGGGAGGTCTCAAGAGGCTACTGAGACGAAAGAGACCTGCAGAAGAGAGTCAAATTTCTTGACCGATAACTAAATGCTCAATGTATTGGTGTATTTGATTTTTTGTTAGATATGGGTCAATGAATATGACAATCCATCCTCACTATAAACTCTCACCTGTGTTTGCGTGGAGAGCCATTACTGTTGGATCGTGGCTGTCATCCAACCCGGTTCGTAGGTAGGGAGTTAAGGGGAATGACAACCACAGCACGTAAGACGAGAACCACGACCATTTACATGGGTCGTATTTGTCGTGTTATATGGGTCGTATTCTAATGTTGAATGGCAGTCGTTGTCATGTTATGTGGGTGGTGGATGTTACACACAAAGATGATTCATTGGTTGCTCTGCGGATTTTCCCGTGGGTGTGTGATCAAGCATACAATGTGTAACACATCGCATTAAACCACAGACGAGACTACTACCGGACACGAGGGGTAACAATCCCGACCCACATAACATGACAAGGACGACCAAGATAGGTCGAAGGTCACACAAAGACTACGGTAAGCATTTTAAACTACCAAGAACGACCCTCTCCCGTCATCTTCACGACCCTTCGTCCTTTTCAACGACGACCAATACGGCCGCCACCGACGATCCGTATAATCTCATAACCTCGTTAGTGCACTTGCCATGTAAAATTACAAACAAGGGGCCAAATAAGTCGTAAATCAAGCTTCCGCAAAGATAAAGATACTCTAAACAACAATCCATTACATGTACAATTCATATAACACGCTTTACTACTGCAGACGAGGTCGTTGATGCACAAGACTCGTATCCCACTTAAGCATGCAAATGGGGACATTATCATTCTCTCACTCTTATCATCGTAGTTAATAAATACGACCATATTCACAATGTGTAATGATAATCGAAGAGCAGTATGGCGTTGTCATCAACAGTGCATACAGACATCGAAAAACTCGGCTTCTAAGGAGGTAATGTATTGTTTTAAACTTTGATCTAAGGAAAACTCGTTAGTAACATTATTCACAGAAGGCTACCATAAGCATGTCAACAAACGTGGCAAATCTTACCACTACCATAATTTCAAATTTGTCAAACAAATAGTCCCACGACATACTACTCATGATAACCGCATCCAGATTCAACAACTTGATCATCGCTCAATCAAATGACACGCTAAATCCACATATGGCACCACCAACATAAAACGACAACAACAGCACTCCATGTTTCACCAACGATCATCGCTTCAACGTAGTGTCACTCACAAAGTCGATACACAACCACATGTATCATGAAAACCAAGACCTATCCTCAAGCAAGATGACAACCATGACATCACCGTATTTCATGACAACCACTGAACCAACGTGGATAATAATCAACGATCGAATCAAGCTCTTTATGCATCTGGGCCATGTATATAGTGTACACAACCATATGTCGTGTTTTCATGATATAACGATCGTGGTTGTAAAATGGTCGATGCAAAAATACTTTTCATGGTGCAAGAAAATACGATTTAGGTACCATATCAAACAATCCCACGTCCTAATTATTCACTTAAATTACGGCTATTGCCACAAACTAAACTACGATCGCTCCTCCATTTGAAATAGAATGACAAGACAACGATCTCTACCACCGATAATGAATCATTCAGATCCAACATTCTTAAAACCAAGACATAACATGAAGGAAGTATAAAGTACTAAACTATCGTGGTTATACCCCATATGATGAGTGCATTGAGATCGTGGCCAACAAGTTATCAAATACATCATGACCCACAATTCATGTGCAAACACGAACTAAACATCCTTTGACAGTCCATGCACCACTATTCATGTGGAACACGACCCATTGTAATCATCACGTAACACGACATGTATCTAATGGCAGGCAAATACATCCTCGAACCACTGCTGTAAATGTGTGGCCGAGAAGATGGACACGAATAACCGCGACCACATAAAATGACAACCACGAACCCATATGGGCTCTGTCATTGAAGTGTGGTCACCAAGCTTAAAGGTTGTCCGCAGTCGCCCATCCGTGCTCGTCTCCGAGATTATAATAGCCACGAACACCCATATCACATTATAACCACGATCCATATATCATTATCAACAACGATCCATGTCAGAATTAGAACACGATGCATACTACTATTACAATCACAACCATATTACATTTACAACAACGATGCATGTTGGGCATATGCTATTTGCTACAACGAATATTACATGATAAAAACGCCACACCTCGCTGCACGACAGAGCATCTGGCCTCAGGAAAGTCTTTTCCGAAATTATGGGTGTTTTCCATGGCCCTCCACCATCGGCCATCCGTGTGATCTACTCGCTGACCTCATAGGCATTCGAAGCAGATTTCCTGTGGGATTCTCACTTTGAATGACCATCGAAACATCAGCGACGTATATGTCAATAAACAGATAACCACGACCCATAGAGCATGACAACCGAGAGTTTAACGACCATAATCAAATACAATGTGAGAAACCGTTTCTCTTCGAAGGGCACTCACCGAGATCTGAAAAACTCTTTTGGGGTATCTCTGTTTTAGCCTTTGACCAACAACTAATTTCATAGAAAGTGAGGCTAAAACAAGACACTCCAAAAAGTGCTTTAGCACTCTCCCCTCACATCGGTTGCCCTTCGAAGAGAACAAAGCAGTAAGGGGTTTTCACATTGTATTTACATTATGGTCATGCCTCTCGGTATTGTCATGCTCAATCGCTTGGTGGTTATCAAGACAGCAATATCGCGTCACAATTGCTAAGTGGTCATTCAACGATCCGGACTTGATAGTCAACTAGTAGATCACACTCGGACGGCAGAGGGTGGAGCACCATGAAAACACCATTAGCTTTTCTTCCCGCCGTCTCGTGTTTATCGATGAGAGGTGTGGTCAGAGAAAATCATGTTATGAGCAATGAGTGTATGGAAATCGCCCATCCACATAGTTTGATCTATTCTGAGACGTATGGACATATGCCCATCAAGTTCTGGACATGGCATACGTGATATATCGAATATCTTATCGCTTGGACTGTGGTGAACATGCAATCCACGACCAATGTTTCATGCAGACAACCATACAAACCAGGACAACCGCACTCTCACTTGTCTTGTCCGAGGGGTAGGATCGTGAACTTATGGTGCCGTGAGAAAAGAGTTTGAGAGATCTCAGAAAAGAACACCTTGGATGCAGGCCAGTTTTAGAATCTGAGAACACGGATTTAAGCGGGGATAGTGTGGGATGGAGACGTTTATCTCCAGGGAATCGCGACAACGACCGAAGCCACGTACTATGAAGAACAGCTTCTTCGAAGGAGACCCAGGGAGCCGAATACATATCCGAGAAAATGAGAAGGAGTCGCTGATCGCCACCTCCAAGGCCGAATCCTGCACATGGAATTCCTACGGTAGAGGCCATCCGACGCCTCAGTGAATATCATGAACGTTCCTCAAGGGAAGGATGGGATCACCCATGAAGAAAGACCGAGAGATGGATTTCTGCTGCTCGGATGGCTTCAACAAGATGCTGCCCAACTACCACTTTTATAGTTGTTTCGAGCACAAGCGATTCAAAATCGGTTAATGTGGGGTGGGGATTCATCCAAAGGGTGGGTAGGTATCACATTAATGCATTTTTTACTGCCCCGCGATTCATCCAAAGTGGTGGGTAGTATCGCAATACATTACATCGCGTTTCACGCATTTGAATGTGCCATCGATTCCGATTAGAAGGCGCCGATGGCAAGTAGCGAGTCATTCAATGGTCAAGGCGCCATCTCAGGTCGAAAGGACGTACCGATTCGGGAATCTGTCAGCATGGATTCCCGAAGCATGATCGCTCATGTGGAGTTGCCCTAACTGATTAGGGGATAAACAATGAGTCATTCAATGGTTAAGGCAACACGGTTCCGAAGGGCCCGACGTGGACGTGACCAATAAGCTGGTCCCGGTTATCTTCGATGATGGATCGTTGGATTCATTTCATGCGCACTAATTCGGATCGTGTTATATATCCACGTTGGATCGTGGTTGTGTATCTAACGGAGTGACAAAGACGACCCATATGATATTCTAAACTAATTCTGCCTGCACAATATAACACGAGAACCACGAAAGATGTTATATGGGCCTTAATTTGGTTGTTACTTCATATGTGTCGTTGTGTTATGTTATGACATCCCCACGCGAATCCGTGCGACCCTCAAAACAAAGTGTTCGACCATGAATGACCAAATTTATAAAAGAGGCACATCCCCACGCAGCGGGTCGTTACAATGTTGAATTATTCTTCATGTTAAACAAAATGTTCGACCATTGAATGACAAAGCCAATAAAAGAGGCACCTCGGCTTCATGAGATTACCCTACCACAATACGGCCATTTCAACCGTAATCCTTATTTATCAGCACGCCATTACGTTGCTCATGAATTTCTTTGCGTTCTTTTCACAATAAATTAATCTAGGAGATATTCGAAGAAGCCATTGAGTCCTCTCTCGCTCATCCTTTATTAGTTGATCCTTCTACTTCTCTCGATGTTGATGATCGTCCGAAGCTCAACGTGGCTCTTCACAAACAAATTCCCACGAATGCAATTTGAAGTCCATATAAGCTACTACCGACAATATCAATGCCCGTGCATCCAAATACCATCGAAACACGTTATTCAAGAATAGTCGAAATGTCATTCGAATGACATGGGAATAGTTACCTAATTTTTCTTTAGAGAGGAAACGATCGCTTTCATCGGTTCCATGGCGTATAAATGATACAAATGGGAACTTTGAAGGTACGTGCCTCGAGCACATGATATGTAAATTTATACCTCCATGGTATCCTCAATGAATACAAAGTCGGGAGATATCATGAAAACCGAGGTCGACACCATGGCATGCATGTCACGATGTGGTGTCAAGATGGTATATAGGTTCACGCTGTTTTCAGCATCGAGTGGAAGTAAAAAGATGCAAATATCGTTATTGATACGATATACCTCATTGCGATTCACTTAAATGGAAGAAACGCGAAGAGTTACAACGACGACCATCAACTTCTTCATTTGGCATAACGTCATATTGGTCATGATGACCGTGTTATAACATTCCACAATTCATGTAAACCGCTGATCGCGACAGATTCATGGGAACACCACCTAGCACCACCTATCTAACACGGTCACCCCTGTAAGAGAAGCGGGTCAGCTGATGTACAAGCAAGACTCTTCGGACAACGGCGATTTCTTCCATTTAAGTTTACAAATGGGGATATTATCATATTTTATCTTTTTTTCCACTTCATCGGTCATCTCAAGATCTATCAGACCTTCCACACGTAAAGACCACATACGCAAGATGCCGGACGCACTTTGGGGGTATCGTTTAGCCCCATATTGAGGCCAAACAAGACACTCCAGTTAGACACCATTATAAAATTTATCATGCTATATTGGCCTTCCATCCAGTTCTAAGGTGTATCGCCTTCCATGCAGACACAAGAGAAGCGAATGTAGAAGAGAAGCCATTGAGTCCATCTCTCGCTCATCCTTTGAAAGATCCGCAAAGAACACGGACGCAAGGGAGAACACGGATTTAAATGGGTGTGGGAGTCAGGTCATGCTACCACTATGAAGAATGGGCTTTCTTCAGACACAGTGAGCCAAATACATATATCGAGAAGGCTAGTCGCTGACCGCCACCGCGCCGAACGGTTTAAGTATTCGCAGGTCGTCCGATCTTCAGTAATACCTCCAGAACGTTCTCGAGGAAGGGATGGGTTGACCGAGAGATGGATTTGCTGTCGATTATATGTTACTGTCGAGTCAGCGGGTTTGTAATTTTAATGTTTTATCGTAAAGTTGATTTTATATGGATCGCGCCGATTTCAGTTATATGGGTCGTGATAATTCTAATGTTTTGGTAGTTGACAATTTTATATGGATCAACGGATCGATTCAGGTTATATGGGTCGTGATTGTAATTTTAATGTATTGATAGTTGAACTTTTATATGGATCCACGCGATTGTCATTTTTGGTTGATCGTGATTGTGTTTTCAAACGTCGGCGTTCTTCTTCCTCCTATTTAAACCAATCGACCGATTCATCCACATTGTGATTTCATTGTCGTTGGCCATGAGATTACCCCACGCCAATCCACACGCTTCACGTTGCTCAAGGAATTTTCACATGCACCATGGACCGCGATGTTTTTATCCCTTCAAGGCATTTCCTCGTGGTTGTCATCCAAATCTCTAACGTCAATGATCGAAACCACGATACCCAATATAACATAACAACAACGAATACCTTGTAACAAAGTAGCACAACCGAGCACAAACCATTTCACGAGAAATCGCAGCACGTCGCTTCCTCCACGCCCGCGCAAAGTTATATCCTGGTTATTGCCCACGATATAACGTCTGATGATGGACCACGGATCGAATCACATGACAAGACTCTTCGCTGCGTTAAACGGTGGTTGTCATACATGCAAAGACCAGGCCGTGACGACCAGCATTGTTATTATGGATCAGTCAAGGGTTTTCGTAGTTAGCAGAATGAGGCAATCAGGTTATGATGTTCGACTTAATCGTGGTTGTAATATGATATGTATTGTTGTTTTAGTGTTATTGTGGGTCGTGGGTTTTAATGTTTCAAATATGCAATGGTTATGACGTGGGGATGTTCGACTTTTATATGATCGTGGTTGTAAGATGATATGTATTGTTGATTTTTAGTGTTACATTTTTGCTGATCGCGATTGGTCGTGGTTTCCACGATCCACATAGATCGTGTTTTTCCATCCACACGTTCAACTCCACGCCGATGACAACGATCCTCTCTGTAGATGGCAACAATCGTATGGCCGACAACCTATTACGACCACCATAATTTTGGAAAAAAACCAATAGTCTCACGACATCCTAATCGCATAACTACATGCTCACATGCATATCAAGGTGATTCAGTAATTGGTTTCCACGACACAAAGATCGTGCTTTAACTCACGTGACACCACATTTCCTTTAACCCTCACGGTATAATATATATAAAGGTACTCTGGACTGTGTAATCCTTCCCATAATCCTACCGCAACAACTTAAGCATTCTATGGATTTTGTTGCTCTTTCAATCAAAATACTTGAGGAGACATTCGAGGAAGGCATCGAGTCATTCTCTCATTCATCCTTTATGAGCGATCCCTTCCCCTTTCATCAGAACGTTCATGATCTCCGGAAGATCAACGCCTCCGCATAGAAATTCTCAAGACAATTTCCGAACTCCCAAGAACTCTCCGAGAATTTTTCCTCACATGGACAGAGAAATCGAATCCAGATTATTCCGCTAGGTCTCGCGATCAATGCCAGCTTAACGAGAAAAGGTCCTGCAGACTGGATCGAGAGGTACGACTTGACAAAGAAAGAGAGCTAAAGCTAGAGCCGCTAAAAGATCTAAGAGCTCAAGCTGGCCCACCAGTATAAGCACTCCATCCAAGTACTATTTTTCTTCGTTGTAATCTTGTAATTAAACGAACGTTCAATTGTTGATTTTATAGTCATCATGCGGAGTTTGTCATGTATAGACAACCAGATCCATAAGTGAAGCGCTTTTCCCTTTATGGGTCGTGATTGTAACGCTTTGTGCTTCTAGTAGTTGCAATGTTAGAAAAGAGCTGCGGTGAATATTGTAAACATAGCCTTCTTCCACCACCACCTTCCCTCGTTATGGTCATCCCACCCGCTAATGAACTCCCCTTCCCCACCTGTCAGTAAACCGAAGGATGTCCCACCATGGATCAGATCAACCCACCTCAACAAATAAGCCGATGATTTAAAATCGATTGCCGAGGCCCCCTTCTTAAACGAAGTTACCACTGACGAATCCGGCTCGCATTTAGCACGCACGGACCTTTATCGACAATGATGAATCTCGCAATACCTGCCCATATATATATATATACTTTTATATATATAGCAAAGAGAAATTCAAATATATATATCAAAGTAAAATATATATATATATATATACATGCAACGTACGAATAATTCCTATATATATATATATATATATATATATATATATATATATACAAAACTTCCATAATTTCATATATCCAATATGACAATTTACAACTAATAACCTCCCGTATTGTCATCCGAACAAGCATACATTATCCTAATCGCTATCAATTTTTTCATATACATATCAAGTCTACTTCATCCGAGCTCTAAGGTGAAGAGATATTTCCCTCGTGCTCTTTTACACTTTGAACTAGATTTTTCAAACTTTCTTTGTGTGAAGAATTGTATGTAGTACTCAATGCCCTATAAAATTCACCGAGACAGGTCAGGAATTTGAATTGCTTACTGTTTTATTCTTCTTGTTTATTGCACTTGATCCGGCTTCAACATCAGTGTTGTCTTTGTCTCGAATATCACGGGGTCTAGAAACTTCTTCCATATCATCGCGTTTTAAGGCAAGTTGGACTTGTTTTTCCTCCAAAGCTATTAATCCCAAGCATCCTCCTCTCATTCTGTCAGGATCGTCATTCGTGTACTAGATCCAAGTAAGCACATGGTTCGATGGAGAGGAAGGTTTTCTATTCGAATCTAACAGGCTTGAAACAAGATTCTGGACTCGATCGGGGGCATCGGGGCATGGTTTTTGCATCGCCACCTCGACATGACAAGTGTAACCGAAACCGATGAGTATTATTCACAAACTTTGCGCCACACATACGACACTTGATCTTTGATTTTCCTGTTCCTAGCGTGTGATTCAACCAGGGAAGCGTAGACCCAAATGTCCGACGATGGGTAAGATGACGACATTCGCACTCATTTTTGTAGAGATTAGAAAAAAAAAACAAGAAAACAAAAAAAAAAAAGACACGAATCATAATATTGATAAATAATTGCAACAACGATATTGTGGTTGTTATTATCTATGTAGGCGTAACCACGACCCATATAGCACTACTACCATGATTCACAGCCACGCCCACGGAAGATGGGACAACACCCAAATGCTCTAGATGCAAACAAACATGGATTATAACCACGTTGGCGAGGCCGTAAAATCTTACATTATTTGCGACATGTCATTTGAATCAGTAATACATACACTTCATGGTACATTTTCATGGGACAAGCTCTTTGTATGGTTGTGAACCACGAACCAACATGGATTATAACCACGTTCCTAACGTGGACAAGAACTCACGATCTAACATGCATGTGTACGCGGGATCAGATCACGCCATACCGCCGTAGCGCCACAGACCGTTGTCATTGTTGTCATGTTGTAATGCACCGTGGTTGTCGCTCTAGACGGCCGTAGGAAAGCGACCGATGAAAATGGGTCGGGTTCGATATCACAGGGTCCCCTGCTGTCACGATATATGGATCTTGGCTCGCATCCACATTCAACCACCCATATACAACAACGATCCATCAGTGCATGTCAACCAATCCTAAATGTTCGCGAACAATTACGACTCCATCTCGCTCACCAACCTATTATAGCCTATCAGGTATAAGAAACATCGAATGAAACAAATAAATTCACCATTCATCGTCAAATCGTTGTTTGGCTTTCTTCGCTTACGCCCGCCTCACAATCCACGATCCATTATGTGATAAACCACGGACGCATCGTGGATCGCGCTTGTCACACCATACATATCGCTCATGTCATATACATCGAGGCGTGATTCACGCCACGACGCACATAACATGTTCACACCATACATCGACCGTGTCAACAACGATCCATTGGGCCTTGATTGTCATGCTATACATTTCGTTATAGTCAATATCCATCGGGGTCGTGGTCGACGCACACGACCACATAACATTGTTAATAACCGTGATACACGACCCCATAACATGATATATAACGTGCGATACCCACCGCCTTCCATTACCTTTGCTTTGCACTTCGAGATGCACCGAACTTTAGATGTGCTCATTGATCGCGATGGAGGGGCCTAGTGGAAGAAGATTCAAAACCAGTAAAGACAGTAAAACAAGGATTAGTCCGTTAATGAAGGGAAAAGGGAAAGTGAAAGTGACGGAGAAGAAGTTCGGAACTTATATATCGGTGATCCGCATGGGGACACGTAAGCTATGCGTAAAAGCGTCAAAAATAGGCGTGTTCAGACATCACATCGAATCACAGAGTATATGCTTTGATCCGCACCGTCCATTAAATTTGGTAACATCGAGAAACCCAACCAATGGTCAAAATATTCAAATACCAATGGACCACAACAAGTAAAACCAATAGTTTTCTCGTCAAATAAATTAATTAAAATGATTTGTCATCTTTACGCAGTGTGGGCTTTACCGATGGCTCGACACGTGCCACTATAGAGCCCATAGACTAGAACCAGTGATCGACGATTCATCGTCATCGCGTTTGGAACCGTAAGCGAAATTCGCCTTTTTAAGACGCAAAAATGTGCACATGAGGGGTCGCGCTCGTTTTCCAACAGATTACAGCATGGAGGAGGCTTCATTATTGCACATTCCGAAGGGTCGCGCATGATTCGGGACTCTGTCACCGGTTCTCGAATTTAATGCGTCGAGGAAGCGACATGAACGCGATTTCCCGCAAAGACCTGGGCGGTTGTGGCTGTCATAGTTGTCAGAGTACCGAATAAGGGCCGTTCAGTTATATGAATCGCGGTTGTTACGCTGATATGGGTCGACCGTGTCATACCATGAGAACCATCTCACAAAAAGCACAACCACGTCCCATATAGGATTGTGGATGCTAGGCACGACATACATTGTTCGTCACATACACGACCCTCTCCTCACTCAACCATAATAGAAGAGCGTAGAATAAAATTCAGCATTTACTAATCAATATTTGACCTCTTCGCCGGCTCACACATCTTCGCATTGCTTTTTTGCTGGGTTACTTTGACTCGCCTATCGCCAGCATTTACTTCTAAGTCCGAGACTCTGCTAGAAGAGAAGCTCGCATGTTGGATCGTGGTAATAATTTCTGTTAACGTCACGGTTACATGAATTATGGATGTGGCTTGTACGCCAAGAAAACGTGGTTGTCTTGTAACTACCGAGATATAGGGTCGTTATCGCCGCGTTATATGGGTCGTTATTGACATGACCAACGGGTCGTAGTACATAAATCGTGTTCTCATATTAAATTGGTCGTCATTGCTCACCTCAGTAATGGATCGTGGTCCTAGTCCATGTTGGGTCGTATTCGATGTTAAGAATCTAATTTTGGAGGAGCACCATACAACACGGACACCACGATCCATATATATGCGAGAACCACACCACCTTACGTGTCCACGTAGAACCTCATGCAAAGACAACAACGATCCATTACATTATGACAACCACGATCCGTATTTCAATGACAATTATAACCCATAACATTACAATTAAGACAATGTAGAATGAAAACATCGAATTTTATATCATCAGAAAGTTAATCGGTCGACGAGAAGCTCATATGATGGACAGGACTCACAAGTTTCTTAACTATCCATTACGTTGGGTTTGAAGACGCCGGCTTCATTGTAACCACCTTAACTCAACCGTGGATTTCTCACATGATGGGGATCGTTGTTGCCTTACGGTAGATCGCCACACAACGACATATATCGACACACGACCAACTCTTAAATATCTCAGAAACTACTCCTCTGCAACAATAAATTCACCGATTTAACATGTTCTCCACATGCACATAATCGCCTCGTGAGTATGTATACATGGGATATTAGACACCTACGCATGCAAGTACTTCTTGCAAGTAAATATAACATGGTCGTGATTGACTACATATTTGATCGCGAGCCTTTGCATGTAGAGGATCGAGGCAACTACCGCCTCAAAGGGACGGGTCCGCTATGCCACACGTTTTGTTGTTATCGCCTATGCTAGGGTCGAAGTCGAATATCAAGACCATTCACCATCGATCCACGAGCTTCTTGCTGTCACCCACGTTTAACGTGATTGTCATGTTGTAGAGATCGTTGTTGTTAGTCATGCAGTTGAGTTGTGGTTCACATGCACGACCCAACATTCTTTATATATATCCACCACTCCTTCTATTCGGAATCACAATATGATTCAAATGCATTTAAAACGCATTAATGACGATACCTACCCACCCTTTTGAAGAATCCCCACCCCACATTAACCACTTCTTCAACTGTTCCCTATAAAGTGATACTTTGGGTAACATCTTGCTCGGAAGTTCAATCAACCACAAATCCATCCCACACTATTCTCCGCTTTAATTCCGTGTTCACTGCTTTGGAGATCTCTCAAACTCTATTCGCATCAACAACAATAAGTTCACATTTAAAGTGAGAGTGCAAGTTGTCACGGCGGCCAGTGGTTGTCATGTAGCATTGGTCGGGGGTTATTCCGATGTAATTATGGTCGGGTCATGTTACATGGGTCATTTTATCAGCTCATTCATTACTTATCCATAACATGATATTCGATATCTACATATGCCATGTCGTAATTTGATGGGCATTTCTCTTCCTTCTCAACGACAAATGATCAAATCGAAGATTTCCATACACTCATGTCTCATAAAGCATCATTACTCAACCACACCTCCCCTCTATATAATACATAAAGAATGAAGAAAACTCTCTCTCTCCGTAGGGAGAGAGAGAGAGAGTTTGGTGTGTTATTCATGGTACTCCATCCTCGGCCAATCCGCATGAGCAACTCGTTGACCTATGAAGGATCGGGAACGTTGAATGACCATTGAAACACCACTTACCTCCACAGTTCATGATATCTACTACCCATGCAAAACATGACAACCTTCGATTATAATTACAAGACAATGTGAAGATTCTGTTCTTCTTGGAAGGGCAACCAGCCGAAGTACGCAAAGCACTTTTGGGAGTGTCTTGTTTAAGCCTCACCTTCTCAACGGCAGTTCTCCATCTTTGGCTCGGTCGCATTATTTCAAAGAGAGAATTTCTTCAAAGAGAATGGGATCCTCACATTGTATATTAATTATGCCCGTGGCTTCATGTGCGGGTTACTACGGGTCGTGGCTGTCATGCAACATGGGTTGTAGCGTTTTCAATGGTCATTCACCGATCCGGTCCTACATAGGTCAACGAAGTTGATCACACCTGACGCCGAGGATGGAGCATCATGAATAACACAACAAGGTTATTTCCTCCCTCTTAAGGAGAGAGTTTTTTAACTCGCCCCATTGTGTTTATAGAGTGTGTGGGAATCGCCTGCCCACGTAGTTTGGACTGCTCGTGGATAAGAATGGAACGTCATATCCTATCATGTAATATTCTACTGGTAGCAGAATGTAACATGCATCGTCAAGTAATATGTCGGCCAGAATATCGTGTCATTGTTGTTGTCGGATCGTAATGTAACATGCATCGTGGTTTTCAATACAAAATGCCTCGTGATTGATATGTTAAGAGGATCGTGGCTCATTGTTGTCGTTCTCATGCTTAGTGGTCGTCGAAGATCAAGACCATCCACCATCCGATCCACGAAGTTTCTCATCGCCAACCACGCATGTGATTGTCATGTGATATGTAGAGGTCGTTGTTGCTGGGTTGTGGTTCACACACACACACACACACTCACACTCACACTCACATACGCTTATCGATTCAGCGAACCATGTGCATGATAACCACGATCAATGTAGAGAATGATCGTAATGAATTGTTGTGCTTTTGAACCACGACCCACTCCAGATTCAAATGGTGAACGCGATCGATCATGAGTAGCATCGTAAGTACATTATACCTTGAGGACATGGTAAGCTTAACAACGGGTGATGGCACCGTGCGATACAGTGGACCCAGGTTGAACAAAGATTGCCAGGTGGACAACGATCAAACTAAGAAGACAACGACCTACGTTGCGCCAATCGATCCAGGTCCATGTATCAATGTCGAGACAAGACCTATCCAATGACAAGCCACGACTCAAATTTCATGTCAACTACCGACCAACGTGGAACTTAATCGCGCTCTGTTTGCAATCAGAGTTTAATTAACGGAAGATCAGATTAGTGCAAAAAAGAAGTCGGCATGAGAAACTAAGACCCTTACCATAATATTTTATATTTTGACAATAAAACTACTACAATCAATTGATTCACATCAACTACAAAACGTGTTATATTTAATAAACCACGATCGGTATAACAAGGCAAACACGACCTTTAAATACTTACACGGATCCAAATATCATAACGGTGAGGTGTATAGAAACACTACAAAGAACGGCTCATATTGAACAGTACAACTCAATGGAACATTGATAATTGGTAGGTCGAGAATGTCCATTTCGCTATGTCAGCCAAAGCATGATGAATACTTTAGATCGGTGGCAGTCACGGTTAATAAGAACCACGCCCGGTGATAACATGACATTAGCGTACCCAATCTTTCGTGTGAGCCAAGACCCATGTCATCATTTCACGGTCGGAATACGCAATGCAACCACGACTAAACCTCGATGCGGTGCACGTTAAATATAATAAACACACCCACTCCACGGATCTAACCTTAATGACATGCATCCTATATTACATTACAAAACACGACAAATATAAACTCGAAATCCACGATCCATCAAAGAGAGCCACGCCTTTAGATTGTTTACGCTTTATGGTAAGACACCCACGATGGAGTTACGGTAGGAAAGAAGATTCCCTTCGGATCTGGCTATCTTTATGCCTAACTTCCATCAGCAGATATTACTTTCATGATTACTCACAGTTAGCCTTCGTCTTTTTTGTTTTGTGCTTCTCCGTCAAGGATCGATCTCTCAGCTTTATCATTCCAATGATATGTGCTAAAAATATCGAGCATATGGAACATATCACAAGGACATGCCAAATATGTGGTACGTATGAAAAGACCAACTTACCAGGTAAGGAAGGTCTCAAACCAGTAGTCTAGTTATTATCATTTAATTTAACGATCAAAGAAGATAATGGTGGCAATATCTCGACTCCTTTGCTCCACGCCATTGTCTTAAACCAATGTTCAAATTTACTAAAAGACAAAAGAAAAAAAACCATAAGAGATAGAGAGAAGAGAGTCGAAAAAACGCATGTACCTTTCCTGTCTTGTAGGTTTCCAAGAGATAAATTCATTGGCCATTACATCAACTGTGATCGACTGACGTAAAACATTCAAAAGAGGCATAAAACCGGGTGGGCCATATTCACTTGCTATATGCTTCTACATTCAGTTACTCTCCATTCTTTTATCCTGTATCGGTATGCATGGTTAATGAACATCTCTTCAAAAACCAATTGATGGTTTTTAAAGAGATGTTCATTGACCATGCATCATTTGGGATAAAAGAATGGGGCAACTCAATGTGCTGCATGTAACAAGTGAATATGGCCCACTGGAGTTTTATGCCGCTGAATGGTTTATGCAGTAGATGATCCCAACTGATGCGTGGCACGTCACATCTTCTTCAAAGACCTGACAAGGACATGGAAGGTTCCCACATGAGTTTTTTCCGATATTCTTTTCTCTCATCTCTTATGTAATATTTTTTTTCTTTTCTTTTTCCATGTAATCTGACCACATTTCCTACTGTTAGAGACACACAATAAATTACATAATTACTTGCCTGGCCGTTTACTACAAACTAAATTTACTCGTGCAAACACGTATGCCATGCCCTAACCTTTTCCACGTTAATTTGGTCAAGTGCCCGTTGAAATTGTCTGGGCTTAGCGAGATCTAAGTAGTCTACAGTAACTTCAATGCGAGGAGCCAACTGAGCTTTAAGCATGTTGTGAGCGGCCCACGAGGGAAGGAGAAGGACTCCGCAGGAATACAGGAAGATAGCTTATGAAGGGGCTCTATTATTTCTCTTCGAATATACGCTCCCGTTTGTTTCTGAATGAGATGGCAAAGAAATGCAATGAACTAGCTTGTGGAAGTTTCAACAAGGTACCACTCTTATAGAGTCAGCAATTCAATGGCCAACGTACGATTCCGAAGGGTCGCTATTTGCATTCGGCTGCCGTTAGTACGGACAATCGAAGAGGTCGCGCTTCGGTGCCCAATGTATTGACGGGAAGGAGCGTTTTTAGGGCGTGTTTGGCATTTTAATAATCCCATGGGATTAGGAGGGATGGAAGTGTTTTTATGGTAATGATCGTGGTGATGGGTGGATGCCTCGGCTAATCCCAAGAGATGTGGCGACTTCGGATGGCGTAGCTTGTCTGGGGATGGGCCATTGGACTATTTGTACACCATCGACATCCAGTAGGAAGTGTCTGGGTACAGCATTAGATCTCCATATGTTTGTCCTTAAAATATTTCCATCATGGGGGCGTTCTCCCTTTGAAGAAGTTGTGTTTTCCTTGTGGCGTTGAATATGTGAGGCTGGATTCCTGCCTTTCCCGGTCGGTCAGCGCACATGCGGTGTAGGCTGGCGTGGTTGCAAGTAAACGGGAGGTTTTGCGGGGAAGATCCGAGATTTGGTGGAGCCAACGCGTGGAGAAAGGTTGAGAAAGAGCATGTGAAAAATCGAGAAAGAAATTTCAGCGAAACTGCAGGAATCAATGGTATTTTCATTGCGTGTGCATACAAACAGGCAACCATCGTCGTCATGGACTTGATGTGGCTTCACTTTCCGTGATCGGCTTGGGTAATCTAATCCTGTTTATCATGCTTAGAAGGATGGGTTCGGCACCATTACTGAGTGACTTTTGTGCAATCACTGGCCACCTAAATAGGTGATGCACAGTAAATCGGGTCCCATAACATAAGGACTTTAGCACGTTCATGCACGGGGAGATCGGAGATTTGTCACCGACAAAGTTGGATCGTGGTAATCTAATCACACTGGCAAATACGCTGAATCCTCTTAGGCAGATTGATCGTGAATGTGACCGCGGAAGGAGAAGAAGGATCACGAATGAAGTAACGCAGTTGAAAATTAATAGAGGTAGAAAACTCGCGGTGGAAGAGGCTTTCGTGACGAAGCGAAGCGAGGAGGAGCTGTATCGCCCTCTGGCGGCTATTTGGATGTTGGTTTCTCTAGGATAGCAAGAGAAAGGGAAGAGAGGGCCTCCTCGAATGTGTGCATTAGTGCGACATCTCGCCCCACCGGAGGGCTCGTGGTGCAGTGTGGATGGAGTGGTACGTGGGGCCTAAAGCCAAGATGTATAAAGCTTCCGTCTAGGCCGCTTAGAGTCTGGTTTAAAATATCATTTTACTTGCATGAAGCGAAAATAGAGTGATACAACTCTCGGGTGCACCCACCTTTGCAGTAGTGGGCACATAGTCGTTATTGGATACTCCACCACTATGATCCCCACTAGGTCCCACCGTGATTGGGATCACAGATCGTTTTGGTGTCTGCCTATTACACAATGATCTTTCTTTAGAGATTATATGGACTGAATGCAGGATGAAACACGTAGTTAGGGTGGTGGGACTCCACGGAGCCCCGAGCGCCAGCCCACCGGGATCGGTGTCCCTGTGGAGTAGCCGAACCGTCCATTTCTCGTGGGTTAAGACGGCGGGTGACTTCGCTCACGCGGGGATCGTACAGTTCTGAACCATGGTCGTGGCAATTTCGGTCACAAAAAAGGTCCAAAGGCTGTCAGAAGGCCGTTTAGGGAATATATGGAGTGTGGTAGCGATCGAGGTAAATTTCGCAAACTTCGAGGCCGGTACGGTCAATTTCCCATTAGTAAAATA